>OZ002742.1:182251532-182774743 GCA_963924295.1 Dioctria rufipes | reverse complement strand
AATAATGAGAGGAATATAACTGCAAAATATTTCTGACCGGAACTTGCTAGTTTCAGAAATATGCTACGAAAACCATTCGTGTGCGGCCTGATTTCTGGTGGCCTTTCCTATGCAGTTTTTTTGCTCTATTTTAAAAACTAGACATTTTTTTAGCAAAATTCCTTTTTATATCATTTTGTATTCCTTTCCCCGTTAAAATAAGCCCTCTATCGTTAAAATCGGTGAGAACTTATTTTTTGAACGAAAAAAGTGCCAAGGCTATAGTCCATGCTTTTTTCGCGAAATTTCAATCAAAATTTTTTGTCACCGATTTTGACGAATGAGCACTCGTTGGACGCGGAATAATGAGAGGAATATAACTGCAAAATATTTCTGACCGGAACTTGCTAGTTTCAGAAATATGCTACGAAAACCATTCGTGTGCGGCCTGATTTCTGGTGGCCTTTCCTATGCAGTTTTTTTGCTCTATTTTAAAAACTAGACATTTTTTTAGCAAAATTCCTTTTTATATCATTTTGTATTCCTTTCCCCGTTAAAATAAGCCCTCTATCGTTAAAATCGGTGAGAACTTATTTTTTGAACGAAAAAAGTGCCAAGGCTATAGTCCATGCTTTTTTCGCGAAATTTCAATCAAAATTTTTTGTCACCGATTTTGACGAATGAGCACTCGTTGGACGCGGAATAATGAGAGGAATATAACTGCAAAATATTTCTGACCGGAACTTGCTAGTTTCAGAAATATGCTACGAAAACCATTCGTGTGCGGCCTGATTTCTGGTGGCCTTTCCTATGCAGTTTTTTTGCTCTATTTTAAAAACTAGACATTTTTTTAGCAAAATTCCTTTTTATATCATTTTGTATTCCTTTCCCCGTTAAAATAAGCCCTCTATCGTTAAAATCGGTGAGAACTTATTTTTTGAACGAAAAAAGTGCCAAGGCTATAGTCCATGCTTTTTTCGCGAAATTTCAATCAAAATTTTTTGTCACCGATTTTGACGAATGAGCACTCGTTGGACGCGGAATAATGAGAGGAATATAACTGCAAAATATTTCTGACCGGAACTTGCTAGTTTCAGAAATATGCTACGAAAACCATTCGTGTGCGGCCTGATTTCTGGTGGCCTTTCCTATGCAGTTTTTTTGCTCTATTTTAAAAACTAGACATTTTTTTAGCAAAATTCCTTTTTATATCATTTTGTATTCCTTTCCCCGTTAAAATAAGCCCTCTATCGTTAAAATCGGTGAGAACTTATTTTTTGAACGAAAAAAGTGCCAAGGCTATAGTCCATGCTTTTTTCGCGAAATTTCAATCAAAATTTTTTGTCACCGATTTTGACGAATGAGCACTCGTTGGACGCGGAATAATGAGAGGAATATAACTGCAAAATATTTCTGACCGGAACTTGCTAGTTTCAGAAATATGCTACGAAAACCATTCGTGTGCGGCCTGATTTCTGGTGGCCTTTCCTATGCAGTTTTTTTGCTCTATTTTAAAAACTAGACATTTTTTTAGCAAAATTCCTTTTTATATCATTTTGTATTCCTTTCCCCGTTAAAATAAGCCCTCTATCGTTAAAATCGGTGAGAACTTATTTTTTGAACGAAAAAAGTGCCAAGGCTATAGTCCATGCTTTTTTCGCGAAATTTCAATCAAAATTTTTTGTCACCGATTTTGACGAATGAGCACTCGTTGGACGCGGAATAATGAGAGGAATATAACTGCAAAATATTTCTGACCGGAACTTGCTAGTTTCAGAAATATGCTACGAAAACCATTCGTGTGCGGCCTGATTTCTGGTGGCCTTTCCTATGCAGTTTTTTTGCTCTATTTTAAAAACTAGACATTTTTTTAGCAAAATTCCTTTTTATATCATTTTGTATTCCTTTCCCCGTTAAAATAAGCCCTCTATCGTTAAAATCGGTGAGAACTTATTTTTTGAACGAAAAAAGTGCCAAGGCTATAGTCCATGCTTTTTTCGCGAAATTTCAATCAAAATTTTTTGTCACCGATTTTGACGAATGAGCACTCGTTGGACGCGGAATAATGAGAGGAATATAACTGCAAAATATTTCTGACCGGAACTTGCTAGTTTCAGAAATATGCTACGAAAACCATTCGTGTGCGGCCTGATTTCTGGTGGCCTTTCCTATGCAGTTTTTTTGCTCTATTTTAAAAACTAGACATTTTTTTAGCAAAATTCCTTTTTATATCATTTTGTATTCCTTTCCCCGTTAAAATAAGCCCTCTATCGTTAAAATCGGTGAGAACTTATTTTTTGAACGAAAAAAGTGCCAAGGCTATAGTCCATGCTTTTTTCGCGAAATTTCAATCAAAATTTTTTGTCACCGATTTTGACGAATGAGCACTCGTTGGACGCGGAATAATGAGAGGAATATAACTGCAAAATATTTCTGACCGGAACTTGCTAGTTTCAGAAATATGCTACGAAAACCATTCGTGTGCGGCCTGATTTCTGGTGGCCTTTCCTATGCAGTTTTTTTGCTCTATTTTAAAAACTAGACATTTTTTTAGCAAAATTCCTTTTTATATCATTTTGTATTCCTTTCCCCGTTAAAATAAGCCCTCTATCGTTAAAATCGGTGAGAACTTATTTTTTGAACGAAAAAAGTGCCAAGGCTATAGTCCATGCTTTTTTCGCGAAATTTCAATCAAAATTTTTTGTCACCGATTTTGACGAATGAGCACTCGTTGGACGCGGAATAATGAGAGGAATATAACTGCAAAATATTTCTGACCGGAACTTGCTAGTTTCAGAAATATGCTACGAAAACCATTCGTGTGCGACCTGATTTCTGGTGGCCTTTCCTATGCAGTTTTTTTGCTCTATTTTAAAAACTAGAAATTTTTTTAGCAAAATTCCTTTTTATATCATTTTGTATTCCTTTCCCCGTTAAAATAAGCCCTCTATCGTTAAAATCGGTGAGAACTTATTTTTTGAACGAAAAAAGTGCCAAGGCTATAGTCCATGCTTTTTTCGCGAAATTTCAATCAAAATTTTTTGTCACCGATTTTGACGAATGAGCACTCGTTGGACGCGGAATAATGAGAGGAATATAACTGCAAAATATTTCTGACCGGAACTTGCTAGTTTCAGAAATATGCTACGAAAACCATTCGTGTGCGGCCTGATTTCTGGTGGCCTTTCCTATGCAGTTTTTTTGCTCTATTTTAAAAACTAGACATTTTTTTAGCAAAATTCCTTTTTATATCATTTTGTATTCCTTTCCCCGTTAAAATAAGCCCTCTATCGTTAAAATCGGTGAGAACTTATTTTTTGAACGAAAAAAGTGCCAAGGCTATAGTCCATGCTTTTTTCGCGAAATTTCAATCAAAATTTTTTGTCACCGATTTTGACGAATGAGCACTCGTTGGACGCGGAATAATGAGAGGAATATAACTGCAAAATATTTCTGACCGGAACTTGCTAGTTTCAGAAATATGCTACGAAAACCATTCGTGTGCGGCCTGATTTCTGGTGGCCTTTCCTATGCAGTTTTTTTGCTCTATTTTAAAAACTAGACATTTTTTTAGCAAAATTCCTTTTTATATCATTTTGTATTCCTTTCCCCGTTAAAATAAGCCCTCTATCGTTAAAATCGGTGAGAACTTATTTTTTGAACGAAAAAAGTGCCAAGGCTATAGTCCATGCTTTTTTCGCGAAATTTCAATCAAAATTTTTTGTCACCGATTTTGACGAATGAGCACTCGTTGGACGCGGAATAATGAGAGGAATATAACTGCAAAATATTTCTGACCGGAACTTGCTAGTTTCAGAAATATGCTACGAAAACCATTCGTGTGCGGCCTGATTTCTGGTGGCCTTTCCTATGCAGTTTTTTTGCTCTATTTTAAAAACTAGACATTTTTTTAGCAAAATTCCTTTTTATATCATTTTGTATTCCTTTCCCGTTAAAATAAGCCCTCTATCGTTAAAATCGGTGAGAACTTATTTTTTGAACGAAAAAAGTGCCAAGGCTATAGTCCATGCTTTTTTCGCGAAATTTCAATCAAAATTTTTTGTCACCGATTTTGACGAATGAGCACTCGTTGGACGCGGAATAATGAGAGGAATATAACTGCAAAATATTTCTGACCGGAACTTGCTAGTTTCAGAAATATGCTACGAAAACCATTCGTGTGCGGCCTGATTTCTGGTGGCCTTTCCTATGCAGTTTTTTTGCTCTATTTTAAAAACTAGACATTTTTTTGGCAAAATTCCTTTTTATATCATTTTGTATTCCTTTCCCCGTTAAAATAAGCCCTCTATCGTTAAAATCGGTGAGAACTTATTTTTTGAACGAAAAAAGTGCCAAGGCTATATATAGTCCATGCTTTTTTCGCGAAATTTCAATCAAAATTTTTTGTCACCGATTTTGACGAATGAGCACTCGTTGGACGCGGAATAATGAGAGGAATATAACTGCAAAATATTTCTGACCGGAACTTGCTAGTTTCAGAAATATGCTACGAAAACCATTCGTGTGCGGCCTGATTTCTGGTGGCCTTTCCTATGCAGTTTTTTTGCTCTATTTTAAAAACTAGACATTTTTTTAGCAAAATTCCTTTTTATATCATTTTGTATTCCTTTCCCCGTTAAAATAAGCCCTCTATCGTTAAAATCGGTGAGAACTTATTTTTTGAACGAAAAAAGTGCCAAGGCTATAGTCCATGCTTTTTTCGCGAAATTTCAATCAAAATTTTTTGTCACCGATTTTGACGAATGAGCACTCGTTGGACGCGGAATAATGAGAGGAATATAACTGCAAAATATTTCTGACCGGAACTTGCTAGTTTCAGAAATATGCTACGAAAACCATTCGTGTGCGGCCTGATTTCTGGTGGCCTTTCCTATGCAGTTTTTTTGCTCTATTTTAAAAACTAGACATTTTTTTAGCAAAATTCCTTTTTATATCATTTTGTATTCCTTTCCCCGTTAAAATAAGCCCTCTATCGTTAAAATCGGTGAGAACTTATTTTTTGAACGAAAAAAGTGCCAAGGCTATAGTCCATGCTTTTTTCGCTGAATTTCAATGAAAATTTTTTGTCACCGATTTTGACGAATGAGCACTCGTTGGACGCGGAATAATGAGAGGAATATAACTGCAAAATATTTCTGACCGGAACTTGCTAGTTTCAGAAATATGCTACGAAAACCATTCGTGTGCGACCTGATTTCTGGTGGCCTTTCCTATGCAGTATTTTTGCTCTATTTTAAAAACTATACATTTTTTTAGCAAAATTCCTTTTTATATCGTTTGGTATTCCTTTCCCCGTTAAAATAAGCCCTCTATCGTTAAAATCGGTGAGAACTTATTTTTTGAACGAAAAAAGTGCCAAGGCTATAGTCCATGCTTTTTTCGCGAAATTTCAATTAAAATTTTTTGTCACCGATTTTGACGAATGAGCACTCGTTGGACGCGGAATAATGAGAGGAATATAACTGCAAAATATTTCTGACCGGAACTTGCTAGTTTCAGAAATATGCTACGAAAACCATTCGTGTGCGGCCTGATTTCTGGTGGCCTTTCCTATGCAGTTTTATTGCTCTATTTTAAAAACTAGACATTTTTTTAGCAAAATTCCTTTTTATATCGGTTTGTATTCCTTTCCCCGTTAAAATAAGCCCTCTATCGTTAAAATCGGTGAGAACTTATTTTTTGAACGAAAAAAGTGCCAAGGCTATAGTCCATGCTTTTTTCGCGAAATTTCAATTAAAATTTTTTGTCACCGATTTTGACGAATGAGCACTCGTTGGACGCGGAATAATGAGAGGAATATAACTGCAAAATATTTCTGACCGGAACTTGCTAGTTTCAGAAATATGCTACGAAAACCATTCGTGTGCGGCCTGATTTCTGGTGGCCTTTCCTATGCAGTTTTTTTGCTCTATTTTAAAAACTAGACATTTTTTTAGCAAAATTCCTTTTTATATCATTTTGTATTCCTTTCCCCGTTAAAATAAGCCCTCTATCGTTAAAATCGGTGAGAACTTATTTTTTGAACGAAAAAAGTGCCAAGGCTATAGTCCATGCTTTTTTCGCGAAATTTCAATCAAAATTTTTTGTCACCGATTTTGACGAATGAGCACTCGTTGGACGCGGAATAATGAGAGGAATATAACTGCAAAATATTTCTGACCGGAACTTGCTAGTTTCAGAAATATGCTACGAAAACCATTCGTGTGCGGCCTGATTTCTGGTGGCCTTTCCTATGCAGTTTTTTTGCTCTATTTTAAAAACTAGACATTTTTTTAGCAAAATTCCTTTTTATATCATTTTGTATTCCTTTCCCCGTTAAAATAAGCCCTCTATCGTTAAAATCGGTGAGAACTTATTTTTTGAACGAAAAAAGTGCCAAGGCTATAGTCCATGCTTTTTTCGCGAAATTTCAATCAAAATTTTTTGTCACCGATTTTGACGAATGAGCACTCGTTGGACGCGGAATAATGAGAGGAATATAACTGCAAAATATTTCTGACCGGAACTTGCTAGTTTCAGAAATATGCTACGAAAACCATTCGTGTGCGGCCTGATTTCTGGTGGCCTTTCCTATGCAGTTTTTTTGCTCTATTTTAAAAACTAGACATTTTTTTAGCAAAATTCCTTTTTATATCATTTTGTATTCCTTTCCCCGTTAAAATAAGCCCTCTATCGTTAAAATCGGTGAGAACTTATTTTTTGAACGAAAAAAGTGCCAAGGCTATAGTCCATGCTTTTTTCGCGAAATTTCAATTAAAATTTTTTGTCACCGATTTTGACGAATGAGCACTCGTTGGACGCGGAATAATGAGAGGAATATAACTGCAAAATATTTCTGACCGGAACTTGCTAGTTTCAGAAATATGCTACGAAAACCATTCGTGTGCGGCCTGATTTCTGGTGGCCTTTCCTATGCAGTTTTTTTGCTCTATTTTAAAAACTAGACATTTTTTTAGCAAAATTCCTTTTTATATCATTTTGTATTCCTTTCCCCGTTAAAATAAGCCCTCTATCGTTAAAATCGGTGAGAACTTATTTTTTGAACGAAAAAAGTGCCAAGGCTATAGTCCATGCTTTTTTCGCGAAATTTCAATCAAAATTTTTTGTCACCGATTTTGACGAATGAGCACTCGTTGGACGCGGAATAATGAGAGGAATATAACTGCAAAATATTTCTGACCGGAACTTGCTAGTTTCAGAAATATGCTACGAAAACCATTCGTGTGCGGCCTGATTTCTGGTGGCCTTTCCTATGCAGTATTTTAGCTCTATTTTAAAAACTATACATTTTTTTAGCAAAATTCATTTTTATATCGTTTTGTATTCCTTTCCCCGTTAAAATAAGCCCTCTATCGTTAAAATCGGTGAGAACTTATTTTTTGAACGAAAAAAGTGCCAAGGCTATAGTCCATGCTTTTTTCGCGAAATTTCAATTAAAATTTTTTGTCACCGATTTTAACGAATGAGCACTCGTTGGACGCGGAATAATGAGAGGAATATAACTGCAAAATATTTCTGACCGGAACTTGCTAGTTTCAGAAATATGCTACGAAAACCATTCGTGTGCGGCCTGATTTCTGGTGGCCTTTCCTATGCAGTTTTTTTGCTCTATTTTAAAAACTAGACATTTTTTTAGCAAAATTCCTTTTTATATCGGTTTGTATTCCTTTCCCCGTTAAAATAAGCCCTCTATCGTTAAAATCGGTGAGAACTTATTTTTTGAACGAAAAAAGTGCCAAGGCTATAGTCCATGCTTTTTTCGCGAAATTTCAATTAAAATTTTTTGTCACCGATTTTGACGAATGAGCACTCGTTGGACGCGGAATAATGAGAGGAATATAACTGCAAAATATTTCTGACCGGAACTTGCTAGTTTCAGAAATATGCTACGAAAACCATTCGTGTGCGGCCTGATTTCTGGTGGCCTTTCCTATGCAGTTTTTTTGCTCTATTTTAAAAACTAGACATTTTTTTAGCAAAATTCCTTTTTATATCGGTTTGTATTCCTTTCCCCGTTAAAATAAGCCCTCTATCGTTAAAATCGGTGAGAACTTATTTTTTGAACGAAAAAAGTGCCAAGGCTATAGTCCATGCTTTTTTGCGAAATTTCAATTAAAATTTTTTGTCACCGATTTTGACGAATGAGCACTCGTTGGACGCGGAATAATGAGAGGAATATAACTGCAAAATATTTCTGACCGGAACTTGCTAGTTTCAGAAATATGCTACGAAAACCATTCGTGTGCGGCCTGATTTCTGGTGGCCTTTCCTATGCAGTTTTTTTGCTCTATTTTAAAAACTAGACATTTTTTTAGCAAAATTCCTTTTTATATCGTTTTGTATTCCTTTCCCCGTTAAAATAAGCCCTCTATCGTTAAAATCGGTGAGAACTTATTTTTTGAACGAAAAAAGTGCCAAGGCTATAGTCCATGCTTTTTTCGCGAAATTTCAATTAAAATTTTTTGTCACCGATTTTGACGAATGAGCACTCGTTGGACGCGGAATAATGAGAGGAATATAACTGCAAAATATTTCTGACCGGAACTTGCTAGTTTCAGAAATATGCTACGAAAACCATTCGTGTGCGGCCTGATTTCTGGTGGCCTTTCCTATGCAGTTTTTTTGCTCTATTTTAAAAACTAGACATTTTTTTAGCAAAATTCCTTTTTATATCGGTTTGTATTCCTTTCCCCGTTAAAATAAGCCCTCTATCGTTAAAATCGGTGAGAACTTATTTTTTGAACGAAAAAAGTGCCAAGGATATAGTCCATGCTTTTTTCGCGAAATTTCAATTAAAATTTTTTGTCACCGATTTTAACGAATGAGCACTCGTTGGACGCGGAATAATGAGAGGAATATAACTGCAAAATATTTCTGACCGGAACTTGCTAGTTTCAGAAATATGCTACGAAAACCATTCGTGTGCGGCCTGATTTCTGGTGGCCTTTCCTATGCAGTTTTTTTGCTCTATTTTAAAAACTAGACATTTTTTTAGCAAAATTCCTTTTTATATCGGTTTGTATTCCTTTCCCCGTTAAAATAAGCCCTCTATCGTTAAAATCGGTGAGAACTTATTTTTTGAACGAAAAAAGTGCCAAGGCTATAGTCCATGCTTTTTTCGCGAAATTTCAATTAAAATTTTTTGTCACCGATTTTAACGAATGAGCACTCGTTGGACGCGGAATAATGAGAGGAATATAACTGCAAAATATTTCTGACCGGAACTTGCTAGTTTCAGAAATATGCTACGAAAACCATTCGTGTGCGGCCTGATTTCTGGTGGCCTTTCCTATGCAGTTTTTTTGCTCTATTTTAAAAACTAGACATTTTTTTAGCAAAATTCCTTTTTATATCGGTTTGTATTCCTTTCCCCGTTAAAATAAGCCCTCTATCGTTAAAATCGGTGAGAACTTATTTTTTGAACGAAAAAAGTGCCAAGGCTATAGTCCATGCTTTTTTCGCGAAATTTCAATTAAAATTTTTTGTCACCGATTTTGACGAATGAGCACTCGTTGGACGCGGAATAATGAGAGGAATATAACTGCAAAATATTTCTGACCGGAACTTGCTAGTTTCAGAAATATGCTACGAAAACCATTCGTGTGCGGCCTGATTTCTGGTGGCCTTTCCTATGCAGTATTTTTGCTCTATTTTAAAAACTATACATTTTTTTAGCAAAATTCCTTTTTATATCGTTTTGTATTCCTTTCCCGTTAAAATAAGCCCTCTATCGTTAAAATCGGTGAGAACTTATTTTTTGAACGAAAAAAGTGCCAAGGCTATAGTCCATGCTTTTTTCGCGAAATTTCAATTAAAATTTTTTGTCACCGATTTTGACGAATGAGCACTCGTTGGACGCGGAATAATGAGAGGAATATAACTGCAAAATATTTCTGACCGGAACTTGCTAGTTTCAGAAATATGCTACGAAAACCATTCGTGTGCGGCCTGATTTCTGGTGGCCTTTCCTGTGCAGTTTTTTTGCTCTATTTTAAAAACTATACATTTTTTTAGCAAAATTCCTTTTTATATCGTTTTGTATTCCTTTCCCCGTTAAAATAAGCCCTCTATCGTTAAAATCGGTGAGAACTTATTTTTTGAACGAAAAAAGTGCCAAGGCTATAGTCCATGCTTTTTTCGCGAAATTTCAATTAAAATTTTTTGTCACCGATTTTGACGAATGAGCACTCGTTGGACGCGAAATAATGAGAGGAATATAACTGCAAAATATTTCTGACCGGAACTTGCTAGTTTCAGAAATATACTACGAAAACCATTCGTGTGCGGCCTGATTTCTGGTGGCCTTTCCTATGCAGTTTTTTTGCTCTATTTTAAAAACTAGACATTTTTTTAGCAAAATTCCTTTTTATATCGGTTTGTATTCCTTTCCCCGTTAAAATAAGCCCTCTATCGTTAAAATCGGTGAGAACTTATTTTTTGAACGAAAAAAGTGCCAAGGCTATAGTCCATGCTTTTTTCGCGAAATTTCAATTAAAATTTTTTGTCACCGATTTTAACGAATGAGCACTCGTTGGACGCGGAATAATGAGAGGAATATAACTGCAAAATATTTCTGACCGGAACTTGCTAGTTTCAGAAATATGCTACGAAAACCATTCGTGTGCGGCCTGATTTCTGGTGGCCTTTCCTATGCAGTTTTTTTGCTCTATTTTAAAAACTAGACATTTTTTTAGCAAAATTCCTTTTTATATCGGTTTGTATTCCTTTCCCCGTTAAAATAAGCCCTCTATCGTTAAAATCGGTGAGAACTTATTTTTTGAACGAAAAAAGTGCCAAGGCTATAGTCCATGCTTTTTTCGCGAAATTTCAATTAAAATTTTTTGTCACCGATTTTGACGAATGAGCACTCGTTGGACGCGGAATAATGAGAGGAATATAACTGCAAAATATTTCTGACCGGAACTTGCTAGTTTCAGAAATATGCTACGAAAACCATTCGTGTGCGGCCTGATTTCTGGTGGCCTTTCCTATGCAGTTTTTTTGCTCTATTTTAAAAACTAGACATTTTTTTAGCAAAATTCCTTTTTATGTCGTTTTGTATTCCTTTCCCCGTTAAAATAAGCCCTCTATCGTTAAAATCGGTGAGAACTTATTTTTTGAACGAAAAAAGTGCCAAGGCTATAGTCCATGCTTTTTTCGCGAAATTTCAATTAAAATTTTTTGTCACCGATTTTGACGAATGAGCACTCGTTGGACGCGGAATAATGAGAGGAATATAACTGCAAAATATTTCTGACCGGAACTTGCTAGTTTCAGAAATATGCTACGAAAACCATTCGTGTGCGGCCTGATTTCTGGTGGCCTTTCCTATGCAGTTTTTTTGCTCTATTTTAAAAACTATACATTTTTTTAGCAAAATTCCTTTTTATGTCGTTTTGTATTCCTTTCCCCGTTAAAATAAGCCCTCTATCGTTAAAATCGGTGAGAACTTATTTTTTGAACGAAAAAAGTGCCAAGGCTATAGTCCATGCTTTTTTCGCGAAATTTCAATTAAAATTTTTTGTCACCGATTTTGACGAATGAGCACTCGTTGGACGCGGAATAATGAGAGGAATATAACTGCAAAATATTTCTGACCGGAACTTGCTAGTTTCAGAAATATGCTACGAAAACCATTCGTGTGCGGCCTGATTTCTGGTGGCCTTTCCTATGCAGTTTTTTTGCTCTATTTTAAAAACTATACATTTTTTTAGCAAAATTCCTTTTTATATCGTTTTGTACTCCTTTCCCCGTTAAAATAAGCCCTCTATCGTTAAAATCGGTGAGAACTTATTTTTTGAACGAAAAAAGTGCCAAGGCTATAGTCCATGCTTTTTTCGCGAAATTTCAATTAAAATTTTTTGTCACCGATTTTAACGAATGAGCACTCGTTGGACGCGGAATAATGAGAGGAATATAACTGCAAAATATTTCTGACCGGAACTTGCTAGTTTCAGAAATATGCTACGAAAACCATTCGTGTGCGGCCTGATTTCTGGTGGCCTTTCCTATGCAGTTTTTTTGCTCTATTTTAAAAACTAGACATTTTTTTAGCAAAATTCCTTTTTATATCGGTTTGTATTCCTTTCCCCGTTAAAATAAGCCCTCTATCGTTAAAATCGGTGAGAACTTATTTTTTGAACGAAAAAAGTGCCAAGGCTATAGTCCATGCTTTTTTCGCGAAATTTCAATTAAAATTTTTTGTCACCGATTTTGACGAATGAGCACTCGTTGGACGCGGAATAATGAGAGGAATATAACTGCAAAATATTTCTGACCGGAACTTGCTAGTTTCAGAAATATGCTACGAAAACCATTCGTGTGCGGCCTGATTTCTGGTGGCCTTTCCTATGCAGTATTTTTGCTCTATTTTAAAAACTATACATTTTTTTAGCAAAATTCCTTTTTATATCGTTTTGTATTCCTTTCCCGTTAAAATAAGCCCTCTATCGTTAAAATCGGTGAGAACTTATTTTTTGAACGAAAAAAGTGCCAAGGCTATAGTCCATGCTTTTTTCGCGAAATTTCAATTAAAATTTTTTGTCACCGATTTTGACGAATGAGCACTCGTTGGACGCGGAATAATGAGAGGAATATAACTGCAAAATATTTCTGACCGGAACTTGCTAGTTTCAGAAATATGCTACGAAAACCATTCGTGTGCGGCCTGATTTCTGGTGGCCTTTCCTATGCAGTTTTTTTGCTCTATTTTAAAAACTAGACATTTTTTTAGCAAAATTCCTTTTTATATCGTTTTGTATTCCTTTCCCCGTTAAAATAAGCCCTCTATCGTTAAAATCGGTGAGAACTTATTTTTTGAACGAAAAAAGTGCCAAGGCTATAGTCCATGCTTTTTTCGCGAAATTTCAATTAAAATTTTTTGTCACCGATTTTAACGAATGAGCACTCGTTGGACGCGGAATAATGAGAGGAATATAACTGCAAAATATTTCTGACCGGAACTTGCTAGTTTCAGAAATATGCTACGAAAACCATTCGTGTGCGGCCTGATTTCTGGTGGCCTTTCCTATGCAGTTTTTTTGCTCTATTTTAAAAACTATACATTTTTTTAGCAAAATTCCTTTTTATATCGTTTTGTATTCCTTTCCCGTTAAAATAAGCCCTCTATCGTTAAAATCGGTGAGAACTTATTTTTTGAACGAAAAAAGTGCCAAGGCTATAGTCCATGCTTTTTTCGCGAAATTTCAATTAAAATTTTTTGTCACCGATTTTGACGAATGAGCACTCGTTGGACGCGGAATAATGAGAGGAATATAACTGCAAAATATTTCTGACCGGAACTTGCTAGTTTCAGAAATATGCTACGAAAACCATTCGTGTGCGGCCTGATTTCTGGTGGCCTTTCCTATGCAGTTTTTTTGCTCTATTTTAAAAACTATACATTTTTTTAGCAAAATTCCTTTTTATGTCGTTTTGTATTCCTTTCCCCGTTAAAATAAGCCCTCTATCGTTAAAATCGGTGAGAACTTATTTTTTGAACGAAAAAAGTGCCAAGGCTATAGTCCATGCTTTTTTCGCGAAATTTCAATTAAAATTTTTTGTCACCGATTTTGACGAATGAGCACTCGTTGGACGCGGAATAATGAGAGGAATATAACTGCAAAATATTTCTGACCGGAACTTGCTAGTTTCAGAAATATGCTACGAAAACCATTCGTGTGCGGCCTGATTTCTGGTGGCCTTTCCTATGCAGTTTTTTTGCTCTATTTTAAAAACTATACATTTTTTTAGCAAAATTCCTTTTTATATCGTTTTGTATTCCTTTCCCCGTTAAAATAAGCCCTCTATCGTTAAAATCGGTGAGAACTTATTTTTTGAACGAAAAAAGTGCCAAGGCTATAGTCCATGCTTTTTTCGCGAAATTTCAATTAAAATTTTTTGTCACCGATTTTGACGAATGAGCACTCGTTGGACGCGGAATAATGAGAGGAATATAACTGCAAAATATTTCTGACCGGAACTTGCTAGTTTCAGAAATATGCTACGAAAACCATTCGTGTGCGGCCTGATTTCTGGTGGCCTTTCCTATGCAGTATTTTTGCTCTATTTTAAAAACTATACATTTTTTTAGCAAAATTCCTTTTTATATCGTTTTGTATTCCTTTCCCCGTTAAAATAAGCCCTCTATCGTTAAAATCGGTGAGAACTTATTTTTTGAACGAAAAAAGTGCCAAGGCTATAGTCCATGCTTTTTTCGCGAAATTTCAATTAAAATTTTTTGTCACCGATTTTGACGAATGAGCACTCGTTGGACGCGGAATAATGAGAGGAATATAACTGCAAAATATTTCTGACCGGAACTTGCTAGTTTCAGAAATATGCTACGAAAACCATTCGTGTGCGGCCTGATTTCTGGTGGCCTTTCCTATGCAGTTTTTTTGCTCTATTTTAAAAACTATACATTTTTTTAGCAAAATTCCTTTTTATGTCGTTTTGTATTCCTTTCCCCGTTAAAATAAGCCCTCTATCGTTAAAATCGGTGAGAACTTATTTTTTGAACGAAAAAAGTGCCAAGGCTATAGTCCATGCTTTTTTCGCGAAATTTCAATTAAAATTTTTTGTCACCGATTTTGACGAATGAGCACTCGTTGGACGCGGAATAATGAGAGGAATATAACTGCAAAATATTTCTGACCGGAACTTGCTAGTTTCAGAAATATGCTACGAAAACCATTCGTGTGCGGCCTGATTTCTGGTGGCCTTTCCTATGCAGTTTTTTTGCTCTATTTTAAAAACTATACATTTTTTTAGCAAAATTCCTTTTTATATCGTTTTGTACTCCTTTCCCCGTTAAAATAAGCCCTCTATCGTTAAAATCGGTGAGAACTTATTTTTTGAACGAAAAAAGTGCCAAGGCTATAGTCCATGCTTTTTTCGCGAAATTTCAATTAAAATTTTTTGTCACCGATTTTGACGAATGAGCACTCGTTGGACGCGGAATAATGAGAGGAATATAACTGCAAAATATATCTGACCGGAACTTGCTAGTTTCAGAAATATGCTACGAAAACCATTCGTGTGCGGCCTGATTTCTGGTGGCCTTTCCTATGCAGTATTTTTGCTCTATTTTAAAAACTATACATTTTTTTAGCAAAATTCCTTTTTATATCGTTTTGTATTCCTTTCCCCGTTAAAATAAGCCCTCTATCGTTAAAATCGGTGAGAACTTATTTTTTGAACGAAAAAAGTGCCAAGGCTATAGTCCATGCTTTTTTCGCGAAATTTCAATTAAAATTTTTTGTCACCGATTTTGACGAATGAGCACTCGTTGGACGCGGAATAATGAGAGGAATATAACTGCAAAATATTTCTGACCGGAACTTGCTAGTTTCAGAAATATGCTACGAAAACCATTCGTGTGCGGCCTGATTTCTGGTGGCCTTTCCTATGCAGTTTTTTTGCTCTATTTTAAAAACTAGACATTTTTTTAGCAAAATTCCTTTTTATATCGGTTTGTATTCCTTTCCCCGTTAAAATAAGCCCTCTATCGTTAAAATCGGTGAGAACTTATTTTTTGAACGAAAAAAGTGCCAAGGCTATAGTCCATGCTTTTTTCGCGAAATTTCAATTAAAATTTTTTGTCACCGATTTTGACGAATGAGCACTCGTTGGACGCGGAATAATGAGAGGAATATAACTGCAAAATATTTCTAACCGAAACTTGCTAGTTTCAGAAATATGCCACAAAAACCATTCGTGAGCGGCCTGATTTCTGGTGTACTTTCCTATGCAGTATTCTTGCTCTATTTTAAAAACTATACATTTTTTTAGCAAAATTCCTTTTTATATCGTTTTGTATTCCTTTCCCCGTTAAAATAAGCCCTCTATCGTTAAAATCGGTGAGAACTTATTTTTTGAATGAAAAAATTGCAAAGGCTAGTCCATGCTTTTTTCGCAAAATTTCAATTAAAATTTTTTCTCAACGATTTTGACGAATGAGCACTCGTTGGACGCGGAATAATGAGAGGAATATAACTGCAAAATATTTCTGACCGGAACTTGCTAGTTTCAGAAATATGCTACGAAAACCATTCGTGTGCGGCCTGATTTCTGGTGGCCTTTCCTATGCAGTTTTTTTGCTCTATTTTAAAAACTAGACATTTTTTTAGCAAAATTCCTTTTTATATCGGTTTGTATTCCTTTCCCCGTTAAAATAAGCCCTCTATCGTTAAAATCGGTGAGAACTTATTTTTTGAACGAAAAAAGTGCCAAGGCTATAGTCCATGCTTTTTTCGCGAAACTCTAATTAAAATTTTTGTCACCGATTTTGACGAATGAGCACTCGTTGGACGCGGAATAATGAGAGGAATAGTTATAACTGCAAAATATTTCTGACCGGAACTTGCTAGTTTCAGAAATATGCTACGAAAACCATTCGTGTGCGGCCTGATTTCTGGTGGCCTTTCCTATGCAGTATTTTTGCTCTATTTTAAAAACTATACATTTTTTTAGCAAAATTCCTTTTTATATCGTTTTGTATTCCTTTCCCCGTTAAAATAAGCCCTCTATCGTTAAAATCGGTGAGAACTTATTTTTTGAACGAAAAAAGTGCCAAGGCTATAGTCCATGCTTTTTTCGCGAAACTCTAATTAAAATTTTTGTCACCGATTTTGACGAATGAGCACTCGTTGGACGCGGAATAATGAGAGGAATATAACTGCAAAATATTTCTGACCGGAACTTGCTAGTTTCAGAAATATGCTACGAAAACCATTCGTGTGCGGCCTGATTTCTGGTGGCCTTTCCTATGCAGTATTTTTGCTCTATTTTAAAAACTATACATTTTTTTAGCAAAATTCCTTTTTATATCGTTTTGTATTCCTTTCCCCGTTAAAATAAGCCCTCTATCGTTAAAATCGGTGAGAACTTATTTTTTGAACGAAAAAAGTGCCAAGGCTATAGTCCATGCTTTTTTCGCGAAATTTCAATTAAAATTTTTTGTCACCGATTTTGACGAATGAGCACTCGTTGGACGCGGAATAATGAGAGGAATATAACTGCAAAATATTTCTGACCGGAACTTGCTAGTTTCAGAAATATGCTACGAAAACCATTCGTGTGCGGCCTGATTTCTGGTGGCCTTTCCTATGCAGTATTTTTGCTCTATTTTAAAAACTAGACATTTTGTTAGCAAAATTCCTTTTTATATCGTTTTGTATTCCTTTCCCCGTTAAAATAAGCCCTCTATCGTTAAAATCGGTGAGAACTTATTTTTTGAATGAAAAAAGTGCCAAGGCTATAGTCCATGCTTTTTTCGCGAAACTCTAATTAAAATTTTTGTCACCGATTTTGACGAATGAGCACTCGTTGGACGCGGAATAATGAGAGGAATAGTTATAACTGCAAAATATTTCTGACTCGAACTTGCTAGTTTCAGAAATATGCTACGAAAACCATTCGTGTGCGGCCTGATTTCTGGTGGCCTTTCCTATGCAGTATTTTTGCTCTATTTTAAAAACTATACATTTTTTTAGCAAAATTCCTTTTTATATCGTTTTGTATTCCTTTCCCCGTTAAAATAAGCCCTCTATCGTTAAAATCGGTGAGAACTTATTTTTTGAACGAAAAAAGTGCCAAGGCTATAGTCCATGCTTTTTTCGCGAAACTCTAATTAAAATTTTTGTCACCGATTTTGACGAATGAGCACTCGTTGGACGCGGAATAATGAGAGGAATATAACTGCAAAATATTTCTGACCGGAACTTGCTAGTTTCAGAAATATGCTACGAAAACCATTCGTGTGCGGCCTGATTTCTGGTGGCCTTTCCTATGCAGTATTTTTGCTCTATTTTAAAAACTATACATTTTTTTAGCAAAATTCCTTTTTATATCGTTTTGTATTCCTTTCCCCGTTAAAATAAGCCCTCTATCGTTAAAATCGGTGAGAACTTATTTTTTGAACGAAAAAAGTGCCAAGGCTATAGTCCATGCTTTTTTCGCGAAACTCTAATTAAAATTTTTGTCACCGATTTTGACGAATGAGCACTCGTTGGACGCGGAATAATGAGAGGAATATAACTGCAAAATATTTCTGACCGGAACTTGCTAGTTTCAGAAATATGCTACGAAAACCATTCGTGTGCGGCCTGATTTCTGGTGGCCTTTCCTATGCAGTATTTTTGCTCTATTTTAAAAACTATACATTTTTTTAGCAAAATTCCTTTTTATATCGTTTTGTATTCCTTTCCCCGTTAAAATAAGCCCTCTATCGTTAAAATCGGTGAGAACTTATTTTTTGAACGAAAAAAGTGCCAAGGCTATAGTCCATGCTTTTTTCGCGAAATTTCAATTAAAATTTTTTGTCACCGATTTTGACGAATGAGCACTCGTTGGACGCGGAATAATGAGAGGAATATAACTGCAAAATATTTCTAACCGAAACTTGCTAGTTTCAGAAATATGCCACAAAAACCATTCGTGAGCGGCCTGATTTCTGGTGTTCTTTCCTATGCAGTATTCTTGCTCTATTTTAAAAACTAGACATTTTGTTAGCAAAATTCCTTTTTATATCGTTTTGTATTCCTTTCCCCGTTAAAATAAGCCCTCTATCGTTAAAATCGGTGAGAACTTATTTTTTGAATGAAAAAAGTGCAAAGGCTATAGTCCATGCTTTTTTCGCGAAACTCTAATTAAAATTTTTGTCACCGATTTTGACGAATGAGCACTCGTTGGACGCGGAATAATGAGAGGAATATAACTGCAAAATATTTCTGACCGGAACTTGCTAGTTTCAGAAATATGCTACGAAAACCATTCGTGTGCGGCCTGATTTCTGGTGGCCTTTCCTATGCAGTATTTTTGCTCTATTTTAAAAACTATACATTTTTTTAGCAAAATTCCTTTTTATATCGTTTTGTATTCCTTTCCCCGTTAAAATAAGCCCTCTATCGTTAAAATCGGTGTGAACTTATTTTTTGAACGAAAAAAGTGCCAAGGCTATAGTCCATGCTTTTTTCGCGAAATTTCAATCAACATTTTTTGTCACCGATTTTGACGAATGAGCACTCGTTGGACGCGGAATAATGAGAGGAATATAACTGCAAAATATTTCTGACCGGAACTTGCTAGTTTCAGAAATATGCTACGAAAACCATTCGTGTGCGGCCTGATTTCTGGTGGCCTTTCCTATGCAGTTTTTTTGCTCTATTTTAAAAACTAGACTTTTTTTAGCAAAATTCCTTTTTATAACGGTTTGTATTCCTTTCCCCGTTAAAATAAGCCCTCTATCGTTAAAATCGGTGAGAACTTATTTTTTGAACGAAAAAAGTGCCAAGGCTATAGTCCATGCTTTTTTCGCGAAATTTCAATTAAAATTTTTTGTCACCGATTTTGACGAATGAGCACTCGTTGGACGCGGAATAATGAGAGGAATATAACTGCAAAATATTTCTGACCGGAACTTGCTAGTTTCAGAAATATGCTACGAAAACCATTCGTGTGCGGCCTGATTTCTGGTGGCCTTTCCTATGCAGTTTTTTTGCTCTATTTTAAAAACTATACATTTTTTTAGCAAAATTCCTTTTTATATCGTTTTGTACTCCTTTCCCCGTTAAAATAAGCCCTCTATCGTTAAAATCGGTGAGAACTTATTTTTTGAACGAAAAAAGTGCCAAGGCTATAGTCCATGCTTTTTTCGCGAAATTTCAATTAAAATTTTTTGTCACCGATTTTGACGAATGAGCACTCGTTGGACGCGGAATAATGAGAGGAATATAACTGCAAAATATTTCTGACCGGAACTTGCTAGTTTCAGAAATATGCTACGAAAACCATTCGTGTGCGGCCTGATTTCTGGTGGCCTTTCCTATGCAGTATTTTTGCTCTATTTTAAAAACTATACATTTTTTTAGCAAAATTCCTTTTTATATCGTTTTGTATTCCTTTCCCCGTTAAAATAAGCCCTCTATCGTTAAAATCGGTGAGAACTTATTTTTTGAACGAAAAAAGTGCCAAGGCTATAGTCCATGCTTTTTTCGCGAAATTTCAATTAAAATTTTTTGTCACCGATTTTGACGAATGAGCACTCGTTGGACGCGGAATAATGAGAGGAATATAACTGCAAAATATTTCTGACCGGAACTTGCTAGTTTCAGAAATATGCTACGAAAACCATTCGTGTGCGGCCTGATTTCTGGTGGCCTTTCCTATGCAGTTTTTTTGCTCTATTTTAAAAACTAGACATTTTTTTAGCAAAATTCCTTTTTATATCGGTTTGTATTCCTTTCCCCGTTAAAATAAGCCCTCTATCGTTAAAATCGGTGAGAACTTATTTTTTGAACGAAAAAAGTGCCAAGGCTATAGTCCATGCTTTTTTCGCGAAATTTCAATTAAAATTTTTTGTCACCGATTTTGACGAATGAGCACTCGTTGGACGCGGAATAATGAGAGGAATATAACTGCAAAATATTTCTAACCGAAACTTGCTAGTTTCAGAAATATGCCACAAAAACCATTCGTGAGCGGCCTGATTTCTGGTGTTCTTTCCTATGCAGTATTCTTGCTCTATTTTAAAAACTATACATTTTTTTAGCAAAATTCCTTTTTATATCGTTTTGTATTCCTTTCCCCGTTAAAATAAGCCCTCTATCGTTAAAATCGGTGAGAACTTATTTTTTGAATGAAAAAATTGCAAAGGCTAGTCCATGCTTTTTTCGCAAAATTTCAATTAAAATTTTTTCTCAACGATTTTGACGAATGAGCACTCGTTGGACGCGGAATAATGAGAGGAATATAACTGCAAAATATTTCTGACCGGAACTTGCTAGTTTCAGAAATATGCTACGAAAACCATTCGTGTGCGGCCTGATTTCTGGTGGCCTTTCCTATGCAGTTTTTTTGCTCTATTTTAAAAACTAGACATTTTTTTAGCAAAATTCCTTTTTATATCGGTTTGTATTCCTTTCCCCGTTAAAATAAGCCCTCTATCGTTAAAATCGGTGAGAACTTATTTTTTGAACGAAAAAAGTGCCAAGGCTATAGTCCATGCTTTTTTCGCGAAACTCTAATTAAAATTTTTGTCACCGATTTTGACGAATGAGCACTCGTTGGACGCGGAATAATGAGAGGAATAGTTATAACTGCAAAATATTTCTGACCGGAACTTGCTAGTTTCAGAAATATGCTACGAAAACCATTCGTGTGCGGCCTGATTTCTGGTGGCCTTTCCTATGCAGTATTTTTGCTCTATTTTAAAAACTATACATTTTTTTAGCAAAATTCCTTTTTATATCGTTTTGTATTCCTTTCCCCGTTAAAATAAGCCCTCTATCGTTAAAATCGGTGAGAACTTATTTTTTGAACGAAAAAAGTGCCAAGGCTATAGTCCATGCTTTTTTCGCGAAATTTCAATTAAAATTTTTTGTCACCGATTTTGACGAATGAGCACTCGTTGGACGCGGAATAATGAGAGGAATATAACTGCAAAATATTTCTGACCGGAACTTGCTAGTTTCAGAAATATGCTACGAAAACCATTCGTGTGCGGCCTGATTTCTGGTGGCCTTTCCTATGCAGTATTTTTGCTCTATTTTAAAAACTATACATTTTTTTAGCAAAATTCCTTTTTATATCGTTTTGTATTCCTTTCTCCGTTAAAATAAGCCCTCTATCGTTAAAATCGGTGAGAACTTATTTTTTGAACGAAAAAAGTGCCAAGGCTATAGTCCATGCTTTTTTCGCGAAATTTCAATTAAAATTTTTTGTCACCGATTTTGACGAATGAGCACTCGTTGGACGCGGAATAATGAGAGGAATATAACTGCAAAATATTTCTGACCGGAACTTGCTAGTTTCAGAAATATGCTACGAAAACCATTCGTGTGCGGCCTGATTTCTGGTGGCCTTTCCTATGCAGTATTTTTGCTCTATTTTAAAAACTAGACATTTTGTTAGCAAAATTCCTTTTTATATCGTTTTGTATTCCTTTCCCCGTTAAAATAAGCCCTCTATCGTTAAAATCGGTGAGAACTTATTTTTTGAACGAAAAAAGTGCCAAGGCTATAGTCCATGCTTTTTTCGCGAAACTCTAATTAAAATTTTTGTCACCGATTTTGACGAATGAGCACTCGTTGGACGCGGAATAATGAGAGGAATAGTTATAACTGCAAAATATTTCTGACCGGAACTTGCTAGTTTCAGAAATATGCTACGAAAACCATTCGTGTGCGGCCTGATTTCTGGTGGCCTTTCCTATGCAGTATTTTTGCTCTATTTTAAAAACTATACATTTTTTTAGCAAAATTCCTTTTTATATCGTTTTGTATTCCTTTCCCCGTTAAAATAAGCCCTCTATCGTTAAAATCGGTGAGAACTTATTTTTTGAACGAAAAAAGTGCCAAGGCTATAGTCCATGCTTTTTTCGCGAAACTCTAATTAAAATTTTTGTCACCGATTTTGACGAATGAGCACTCGTTGGACGCGGAATAATGAGAGGAATATAACTGCAAAATATTTCTGACCGGAACTTGCTAGTTTCAGAAATATGCTACGAAAACCATTCGTGTGCGGCCTGATTTCTGGTGGCCTTTCCTATGCAGTATTTTTGCTCTATTTTAAAAACTATACATTTTTTTAGCAAAATTCCTTTTTATATCGTTTTGTATTCCTTTCCCCGTTAAAATAAGCCCTCTATCGTTAAAATCGGTGTGAACTTATTTTTTGAACGAAAAAAGTGCCAAGGCTATAGTCCATGCTTTTTTCGCGAAATTTCAATCAACATTTTTTGTCACCGATTTTGACGAATGAGCACTCGTTGGACGCGGAATAATGAGAGGAATATAACTGCAAAATATTTCTGACCGGAACTTGCTAGTTTCAGAAATATGCTACGAAAACCATTCGTGTGCGGCCTGATTTCTGGTGGCCTTTCCTATGCAGTTTTTTTGCTCTATTTTAAAAACTAGACTTTTTTTAGCAAAATTCCTTTTTATAACGGTTTGTATTCCTTTCCCCGTTAAAATAAGCCCTCTATCGTTAAAATCGGTGAGAACTTATTTTTTGAACGAAAAAAGTGCCAAGGCTATATAGTCCATGCTTTTTTCGCGAAATTTCAATTAAAATTTTTTGTCACCGATTTTGACGAATGAGCACTCGTTGGACGCGGAATAATGAGAGGAATATAACTGCAAAATATTTCTGACCGGAACTTGCTAGTTTCAGAAATATGCTACGAAAACCATTCGTGTGCGGCCTGATTTCTGGTGGCCTTTCCTATGCAGTTTTTTTGCTCTATTTTAAAAACTAGACTTTTTTTAGCAAAATTCCTTTTTATAACGGTTTGTATTCCTTTCCCCGTTAAAATAAGCCCTCTATCGTTAAAATCGGTGAGAACTTATTTTTTGAACGAAAAAAGTGCCAAGGCTATAGTCCATGCTTTTTTCGCGAAATTTCAATTAAAATTTTTTGTCACCGATTTTGACGAATGAGCACTCGTTGGACGCGGAATAATGAGAGGAATATAACTGCAAAATATTTCTGACCGGAACTTGCTAGTTTCAGAAATATGCTACGAAAACCATTCGTGTGCGGCCTGATTTCTGGTGGCCTTTCCTATGCAGTTTTTTTGCTCTATTTTAAAAACTAGACATTTTTTTAGCAAAATTCCTTTTTATATCGGTTTGTATTCCTTTCCCCGTTAAAATAAGCCCTCTATCGTTAAAATCGGTGAGAACTTATTTTTTGAATGAAAAAAGTGCCAAGGCTATAGTCCATGCTTTTTTCGCGAAATTTCAATTAAAATTTTTTGTCACCGATTTTGACGAATGAGCACGCGGAATAATGAGAGGAATATAACTGCAAAATATTTCTGACCGGAACTTGCTAGTTTCAGAAATATGCTACGAAAACCATTCGTGTGCGGCCTGATTTCTGGTGGCCTTTCCTATGCAGTATTTTAGCTCTATTTTAAAAACTATACATTTTTTTAGCAAAATTCCTTTTTATAACGGTTTGTATTCCTTTCCCCGTTAAAATAAGCCCTCTATCGTTAAAATCGGTGAGAACTTATTTTTTGAACGAAAAAAGTGCCAAGGCTATAGTCCATGCTTTTTTCGCGAAATTTCAATTAAAATTTTTTGTCACCGATTTTGACGAATGAGCACTCGTTGGACGCGGAATAATGAGAGGAATATAACTGCAAAATATTTCTGACCGCAACTTACTAGTTTCAGAAATATGCTACGAAAACCATTCGTGTGCGGCCTGATTTCTGGTGGCCTTTCCTATGCAGTTTTTTTGCTCTATTTTAAAAACTAGACATTTTTTTAGCAAAATTCCTTTTTATATCGGTTTGTATTCCTTTCCCCGTTAAAATAAGCCCTCTATCGTTAAAATCGGTGAGAACTTATTTTTTGAACGAAAAAAGTGCCAAGGCTATAGTCCATGCTTTTTTCGCGAAATTTAAATTAAAATTTTTTGTCACCGATTTTGACGAATGAGCACTCGTTGGACGCGGAATAATGAGAGGAATATAACTGCAAAATATTTCTGACCGGAACTTGCTAGTTTCAGAAATATGCTACGAAAACCATTCGTGTGCGGCCTGATTTCTGGTGGCCTTTCCTATGCAGTTTTTTTGCTCTATTTTAAAAACTAGACATTTTTTTAGCAAAATTCCTTTTTATATCGGTTTGTATTCCTTTCCCCGTTAAAATAAGCCCTCTATCGTTAAAATCGGTGAGAACTTATTTTTTGAATGAAAAAAGTGCCAAGGCTATAGTCCATGCTTTTTTCGCGAAATTTCAATTAAAATTTTTTGTCACCGATTTTGACGAATGAGCACGCGGAATAATGAGAGGAATATAACTGCAAAATATTTCTGACACCGTGTGCGGCCTGATTTCTGGTGGCCTTTCCTATGCAGTTTTTTTGCTCTATTTTAAAAACTAGACATTTTTTTAGCAAAATTCCTTTTTATATCATTTTGTATTCCTTTCCCCGTTAAAATAAGCCCTCTATCGTTAAAATCGGTGAGAACTTATTTTTTGAACGAAAAAAGTGCCAAGGCTATAGTCCATGCTTTTTTCGCGAAATTTAAATTAAAATTTTTTGTCACCGATTTTGACGAATGAGCACTCGTTGGACGCGGAATAATGAGAGGAATATTACTGCAAAATATTTCTGACCGGAACTTGCTAGTTTCAGAAATATGCTACGAAAACCATTCGTGTGCGGCCTGATTTCTGGTGGCCTTTCCTATGCAGTTTTTTTGCTCTATTTTAAAAACTAGACTTTTTTTAGCAAAATTCCTTTTTATAACGGTTTGTATTCCTTTCCCCGTTAAAATAAGCCCTCTATCGTTAAAATCGGTGAGAACTTATTTTTTGAACGAAAAAAGTGCCAAGGCTATAGTCCATGCTTTTTTCGCGAAATTTCAATTAAAATTTTTTGTCACCGATTTTGACGAATGAGCACTCGTTGGACGCGGAATAATGAGAGGAATATAACTGCAAAATATTTCTGACCGGAACTTGCTAGTTTCAGAAATATGCTACGAAAACCATTCGTGTGCGGCCTGATTTCTGGTGGCCTTTCCTATGCAGTTTTTTTGCTCTATTTTAAAAACTAGACATTTTTTTAGCAAAATTCCTTTTTATATCGGTTTGTATTCCTTTCCCCGTTAAAATAAGCCCTCTATCGTTAAAATCGGTGAGAACTTATTTTTTGAATGAAAAAAGTGCCAAGGCTATAGTCCATGCTTTTTTCGCGAAATTTCAATTAAAATTTTTTGTCACCGATTTTGACGAATGAGCACGCGGAATAATGAGAGGAATATAACTGCAAAATATTTCTGACACCGTGTGCGGCCTGATTTCTGGTGGCCTTTCCTATGCAGTTTTTTTGCTCTATTTTAAAAACTAGACATTTTTTTAGCAAAATTCCTTTTTATATCATTTTGTATTCCTTTCCCCGTTAAAATAAGCCCTCTATCGTTAAAATCGGTGAGAACTTATTTTTTGAACGAAAAAAGTGCCAAGGCTATAGTCCATGCTTTTTTCGCGAAATTTAAATTAAAATTTTTTGTCACCGATTTTGACGAATGAGCACTCGTTGGACGCGGAATAATGAGAGGAATATTACTGCAAAATATTTCTGACCGGAACTTGCTAGTTTCAGAAATATGCTACGAAAACCATTCGTGTGCGGCCTGATTTCTGGTGGCCTTTCCTATGCAGTTTTTTTGCTCTATTTTAAAAACTAGACATTTTTTTAGCAAAATTCCTTTTTATATCGGTTTGTATTCCTTTCCCCGTTAAAATAAGCCCTCTATCGTTAAAATCGGTGAGAACTTATTTTTTGAACGAAAAAAGTGCCAAGGCTATAGTCCATGCTTTTTTCGCGAAATTTCAATTAAAATTTTTTGTCACCGATTTTGACGAATGAGCACTCGTTGGACGCGGAATAATGAGAGGAATATAACTGCAAAATATTTCTGACCGCAACTTACTAGTTTCAGAAATATGCTACGAAAACCATTCGTGTGCGGCCTGATTTCTGGTGGCCTTTCCTATGCAGTTTTTTTGCTCTATTTTAAAAACTAGACATTTTTTTAGCAAAATTCCTTTTTATATCGGTTTGTATTCCTTTCCCCGTTAAAATAAGCCCTCTATCGTTAAAATCGGTGAGAACTTATTTTTTGAACGAAAAAAGTGCCAAGGCTATAGTCCATGCTTTTTTCGCGAAATTTAAATTAAAATTTTTTGTCACCGATTTTGACGAATGAGCACTCGTTGGACGCGGAATAATGAGAGGAATATAACTGCAAAATATTTCTGACCGGAACTTGCTAGTTTCAGAAATATGCTACGAAAACCATTCGTGTGCGGCCTGATTTCTGGTGGCCTTTCCTATGCAGTTTTTTTGCTCTATTTTAAAAACTAGACATTTTTTTAGCAAAATTCCTTTTTATATCGGTTTGTATTCCTTTCCCCGTTAAAATAAGCCCTCTATCGTTAAAATCGGTGAGAACTTATTTTTTGAATGAAAAAAGTGCCAAGGCTATAGTCCATGCTTTTTTCGCGAAATTTCAATTAAAATTTTTTGTCACCGATTTTGACGAATGAGCACGCGGAATAATGAGAGGAATATAACTGCAAAATATTTCTGACACCGTGTGCGGCCTGATTTCTGGTGGCCTTTCCTATGCAGTTTTTTTGCTCTATTTTAAAAACTAGACATTTTTTTAGCAAAATTCCTTTTTATATCATTTTGTATTCCTTTCCCCGTTAAAATAAGCCCTCTATCGTTAAAATCGGTGAGAACTTATTTTTTGAACGAAAAAAGTGCCAAGGCTATAGTCCATGCTTTTTTCGCGAAATTTAAATTAAAATTTTTTGTCACCGATTTTGACGAATGAGCACTCGTTGGACGCGGAATAATGAGAGGAATATTACTGCAAAATATTTCTGACCGGAACTTGCTAGTTTCAGAAATATGCTACGAAAACCATTCGTGTGCGGCCTGATTTCTGGTGGCCTTTCCTATGCAGTTTTTTTGCTCTATTTTAAAAACTAGACTTTTTTTAGCAAAATTCCTTTTTATAACGGTTTGTATTCCTTTCCCCGTTAAAATAAGCCCTCTATCGTTAAAATCGGTGAGAACTTATTTTTTGAACGAAAAAAGTGCCAAGGCTATAGTCCATGCTTTTTTCGCGAAATTTCAATTAAAATTTTTTGTCACCGATTTTGACGAATGAGCACTCGTTGGACGCGGAATAATGAGAGGAATATAACTGCAAAATATTTCTGACCGGAACTTGCTAGTTTCAGAAATATGCTACGAAAACCATTCGTGTGCGGCCTGATTTCTGGTGGCCTTTCCTATGCAGTTTTTTTGCTCTATTTTAAAAACTAGACATTTTTTTAGCAAAATTCCTTTTTATAACGGTTTGTATTCCTTTCCCCGTTAAAATAAGCCCTCTATCGTTAAAATCGGTGAGAACTTATTTTTTGAATGAAAAAAGTGCCAAGGCTATAGTCCATGCTTTTTTCGCGAAATTTCAATTAAAATTTTTTGTCACCGATTTTGACGAATGAGCACGCGGAATAATGAGAGGAATATAACTGCAAAATATTTCTGACCGGAACTTGCTAGTTTCAGAAATATGCTACGAAAACCATTCGTGTGCGGCCTGATTTCTGGTGGCCTTTCCTATGCAGTATTTTAGCTCTATTTTAAAAACTATACATTTTTTTAGCAAAATTCCTTTTTATAACGGTTTGTATTCCTTTCCCCGTTAAAATAAGCCCTCTATCGTTAAAATCGGTGAGAACTTATTTTTTGAACGAAAAAAGTGCCAAGGCTATAGTCCATGCTTTTTTCGCGAAATTTCAATTAAAATTTTTTGTCACCGATTTTGACGAATGAGCACTCGTTGGACGCGGAATAATGAGAGGAATATAACTGCAAAATATTTCTGACCGGAACTTACTAGTTTCAGAAATATGCTACGAAAACCATTCGTGTGCGGCCTGATTTCTGGTGGCCTTTCCTATGCAGTTTTTTTGCTCTATTTTAAAAACTAGACATTTTTTTAGCAAAATTCCTTTTTATATCGGTTTGTATTCCTTTCCCCGTTAAAATAAGCCCTCTATCGTTAAAATCGGTGAGAACTTATTTTTTGAACGAAAAAAGTGCCAAGGCTATAGTCCATGCTTTTTTCGCGAAATTTAAATTAAAACTTTTGTCACCGATTTTGACGAATGAGCACTCGTTGGACGCGGAATAATGAGAGGAATATAACTGCAAAATATTTCTGACCGGAACTTGCTAGTTTCAGAAATATGCTACGAAAACCATTCGTGTGCGGCCTGATTTCTGGTGGCCTTTCCTATGCAGTTTTTTTGCTCTATTTTAAAAACTAGACATTTTTTTAGCAAAATTCCTTTTTATATCGGTTTGTATTCCTTTCCCCGTTAAAATAAGCCCTCTATCGTTAAAATCGGTGAGAACTTATTTTTTGAACGAAAAAAGTGCCAAGGCTATAGTCCATGCTTTTTTCGCGAAATTTAAATTAAAACTTTTGTCACCGATTTTGACGAATGAGCACTCGTTGGACGCGGAATAATGAGAGGAATATAACTGCAAAATATTTCTGACCGGAACTTGCTAGTTTCAGAAATATGCTACGAAAACCATTCGTGTGCGGCCTGATTTCTGGTGGCCTTTCCTATGCAGTATTTTAGCTCTATTTTAAAAACTATACATTTTTTTAGCAAAATTCCTTTTTATGTCATTTTGTATTCCTTTCCCCGTTAAAATAAGCCCTCTATCGTTAAAATCGGTGTGAACTTATTTTTTGAACGAAAAAAGTGCCAAGGCTATAGTTCATGCTTTTTTCGCGAAATTTCAATCAACATTTTTTGTCACCGAACTTGCTAGTTTCAGAAATATGCCACAAAAACCATTCATGTGCGGCCTGATTTCTGGTGGCCTTTCCTATGCAGTATTTTTGCTCTATTTTAAAAACTAGACATTTTTTTAGCAAAATTCTTTTTTATATTGTTTTGTATTCCTTTCCCCGTTAAAATAAGCCCTCTATCGTTAAAATCGGTGAGAACTTATTTTTTGAATGAAAAAAGTGCCAAGGCTATAGTCCATGCTTTTTTCGCGAAATTTCAATTAAAATTTTTTGTCACCGATTTTGACGAATGAGCACGCGGAATAATGAGAGGAATATAACTGCAAAATATTTCTGACCGGAACTTGCTAGTTTCAGAAATATGCTACGAAAACCATTCGTGTGCGGCCTGATTTCTGGTGGCCTTTCCTATGCAGTATTTTAGCTCTATTTTAAAAACTATACATTTTTTTAGCAAAATTCCTTTTTATATCATTTTGTATTCCTTTCCCCGTTAAAATAAGCCCTCTATCGTTAAAATCGGTGTGAACTTATTTTTTGAACGAAAAAAGTGCCAAGGCTATAGTTCATGCTTTTTTCGCGAAATTTCAATCAACATTTTTTGTCACCGAACTTGCTAGCTTCAGAAATATGCCACAAAAACCATTCATGTGCGGCCTGATTTCTGGTGGCCTTTCCTATGCAGTATTTTTGCTCTATTTTAAAAACTAGACATTTTTTTAGCAAAATTCTTTTTTATATTGTTTTGTATTCCTTTCCCCGTTAAAATAAGCCCTCTATCGTTAAAATCGGTGAGAACTTATTTTTTGAATGAAAAAAGTGCCAAGGCTATAGTCCATGCTTTTTTCGCGAAATTTCAATTAAAATTTTTTGTCACCGATTTTGACGAATGAGCACGCGGAATAATGAGAGGAATATAACTGCAAAATATTTCTGACCGGAACTTGCTAGTTTCAGAAATATGCTACGAAAACCATTCGTGTGCGGCCTGATTTCTGGTGGCCTTTCCTATGCAGTTTTTTAGCTCTATTTTAAAAACTATACATTTTTTTAGCAAAATTCCTTTTTATATCGTTTTGTATTCCTTTCCCCGTTAAAATAAGCCCTCTATCGTTAAAATCGGTGAGAACTTATTTTTTGAACGAAAAAAGTGCCAAGGCTATAGTCCATGCTTTTTTCGCGAAATTTCAATCAAAATTTTTTGTCACCGAACTTGCTAGTTTCAGAAATATGCCACAAAAACCATTCATGTGCGGCCTGATTTCTGGTGGCCTTTCCTATGCAGTATTTTTGCTCTATTTTAAAAACTAGACATTTTTTTAGCAAAATTCTTTTTTATATTGTTTTGTATTCCTTTCCCCGTTAAAATAAGCCCTCTATCGTTAAAATCGGTGAGAACTTATTTTTTGAATGAAAAAAGTGCCAAGGCTATAGTCCATGCTTTTTTCGCGAAATTTCAATTAAAATTTTTTGTCACCGATTTTGACGAATGAGCACGCGGAATAATGAGAGGAATATAACTGCAAAATATTTCTGACCGGAACTTGCTAGTTTCAGAAATATGCTACGAAAACCATTCGTGTGCGGCCTGATTTCTGGTGGCCTTTCCTATGCAGTATTTTTGCTCTATTTTAAAAACTAGACATTTTTTTAGCAAAATTCTTTTTTATATTGTTTTGTATTCCTTTTCCCGTTAAAATAAGCCCTCTATCGTTAAAATCGGTGAGAACTTATTTTTTGAATGAAAAAAGTGCCAAGGCTATAGTCCATGCTTTTTTCGCGAAATTTCAATTAAAATTTTTTGTCACCGATTTTAACGAATGAGCACTCGATGGACGCGGAATAATGAGAGGAATATAACTGCAAAATATTTCTGACCGGAACTTGCTAGTTTCAGAAATATGCTACGAAAACCATTCGTGTGCGGCCTGATTTCTGGTGGCCTTTCCTATGCAGTATTTTTGCTCTATTTTAAAAACTAGACATTTTTTTAGCAAAATTCCTTTTTATATCGTTTTATATTCCTTTCCCCGTTAAAATAAGCCCTCTATCGTTAAAATCGGTGTGAACTTATTTTTTGAACGAAAAAAGTGCCAAGGCTATAGTTCATGCTTTTTTCGCGAAATTTCAATCAACATTTTTTGTCACCGAACTTGCTAGCTTCAGAAATATGCCACAAAAACCATTCATGTGCGGCCTGATTTCTGGTGGCCTTTCCTATGCAGTATTTTTGCTCTATTTTAAAAACTAGACATTTTTTTAGCAAAATTCTTTTTTATATTGTTTTGTATTCCTTTCCCCGTTAAAATAAGCCCTCTATCGTTAAAATCGGTGAGAACTTATTTTTTGAACGAAAAAAGTGCCAAGGCTATAGTCCATGCTTTTTTCGCGAAATTTCAATTAAAATTTTTTGTCACCGATTTTGACGAATGAGCACGCGGAATAATGAGAGGAATATAACTGCAAAATATTTCTGACCGGAACTTGCTAGTTTCAGAAATATGCTACGAAAACCATTCGTGTGCGGCCTGATTTCTGGTGGCCTTTCCTATGCAGTATTTTTGCTCTATTTTAAAAACTATACATTTTTTTAGCAAAATTCCTTTTTATATCGTTTTGTATTCCTTTCCCCGTTAAAATAAGCCCTCTATCGTTAAAATCGGTGAGAACTTATTTTTTGAACGAAAAAAGTGCCAAGGCTATAGTCCATGCTTTTTTCGCGAAATTTCAATTAAAATTTTTTGTCACCGATTTTAACGAATGAGCACTCGTTGGACGCGGAATAATGAGAGGAATATAACTGCAAAATATTTCTGACCGGAACTTGCTAGTTTCAGAAATATGCTACGAAAACCATTCGTGTGCGGCCTGATTTCTGGTGGCCTTTCCTATGCAGTATTTTTGCTCTATTTTAAAAACTATACATTTTTTTAGCAAAATTCCTTTTTATATCGTTTTGTATTCCTTTCCCCGTTAAAATAAGCCCTCTATCGTTAAAATCGGTGAGAACTTATTTTTTGAACGAAAAAAGTGCCAAGGCTATAGTCCATGCTTTTTTCGCGAAATTTCAATTAAATTTTTTTGTCACCGATTTTAACGAATGAGCACTCGTTGGACGCGGAATAATGAGAGGAATATAACTGCAAAATATTTCTGACCGGAACTTGCTAGTTTCAGAAATATGCTACGAAAACCATTCGTGTGCGGCCTGATTTCTGGTGGCCTTTCCTATGCAGTATTTTTGCTCTATTTTAAAAACTATACATTTTTTTAGCAAAATTCCTTTTTATATCGTTTTGTATTCCTTTCCCCGTTAAAATAAGCCCTCTATCGTTAAAATCGGTGAGAACTTATTTTTTGAACGAAAAAAGTGCCAAGGCTATAGTCCATGCTTTTTTCGCGAAATTTCAATTAAATTTTTTTGTCACCGATTTTAACGAATGAGCACTCGTTGGACGCGGAATAATGAGAGGAATATAACTGCAAAATATTTCTGACCGGAACTTGCTAGTTTCAGAAATATGCTACGAAAACCATTCGTGTGCGGCCTGATTTCTGGTGGCCTTTCCTATGCAGTATTTTTGCTCTATTTTAAAAACTATACATTTTTTTAGCAAAATTCCTTTTTATATCGTTTTGTATTCCTTTCCCCGTTAAAATAAGCCCTCTATCGTTAAAATCGGTGAGAACTTATTTTTTGAACGAAAAAAGTGCCAAGGCTATAGTCCATGCTTTTTTCGCGAAATTTCAATTAAAATTTTTTGTCACCTATTTTAACGAATGAGCACTCGTTGGACGCGGAATAATGAGAGGAATATAACTGCAAAATATTTCTGACCGGAACTTGCTAGTTTCAGAAATATGCTACGAAAACCATTCGTGTGCGGCCTGATTTCTGGTGGCCTTTCCTATGCAGTATTTTTGCTCTATTTTAAAAACTATACATTTTTTTAGCAAAATTCCTTTTTATATCGTTTTGTATTCCTTTCCCCGTTAAAATAAGCCCTCTATCGTTAAAATCGGTGAGAACTTATTTTTTGAACGAAAAAAGTGCCAAGGCTATAGTCCATGCTTTTTTCGCGAAATTTCAATTAAAATTTTTTGTCACCGATTTTAACGAATGAGCACTCGTTGGACGCGGAATAATGAGAGGAATATAACTGCAAAATATTTCTGACCGGAACTTGCTAGTTTCAGAAATATGCTACGAAAACCATTCGTGTGCGGCCTGATTTCTGGTGGCCTTTCCTATGCAGTATTTTTGCTCTATTTTAAAAACTATACATTTTTTTAGCAAAATTCCTTTTTATATCGTTTTGTATTCCTTTCCCCGTTAAAATAAGCCCTCTATCGTTAAAATCGGTGAGAACTTATTTTTTGAACGAAAAAAGTGCCAAGGCTATAGTCCATGCTTTTTTCGCGAAATTTCAATTAAATTTTTTTGTCACCGATTTTAACGAATGAGCACTCGTTGGACGCGGAATAATGAGAGGAATATAACTGCAAAATATTTCTGACCGGAACTTGCTAGTTTCAGAAATATGCCACAAAAACCATTCGTGTGCGGCCTGATTTCAGGTGGCCTTTCCTATGCAGTATTTTTGCTCTATTTTAAAAACTATACATTTTTTTAGCAAAATTCCTTTTTATATCGTTTTGTATTCCTTTCCCCGTTAAAATAAGCCCTCTATCGTTAAAATCGGTGAGAACTTATTTTTTGAACGAAAAAAGTGCCAAGGCTATAGTCCATGCTTTTTTCGCGAAATTTCAATCAAAATTTTTTGTCACCGATTTTGACGAATGAGCACTCGTTGGACGCGGAATAATGAGAGGAATATAACTGCAAAATATTTCTGACCGGAACTTGCTAGTTTCAGAAATATGCTACGAAGACCATTCGTGTGCGGCCTGATTTCTGGTGGCCTTTCCTATGCAGTATTTTTGCTCTATTTTAAAAACTATACATTTTTTTAGCAAAATTCCTTTTTATATCGTTTTGTATTCCTTTCCCCGTTAAAATAAGCCCTCTATCGTTAAAATCGGTGAGAACTTATTTTTTGAACGAAAAAAGTGCCAAGGCTATAGTCCATGCTTTTTTCGCGAAATTTCAATTAAAATTTTTTGTCACCGATTTTGACGAATGAGCACTCGTTGGACGTGGAAGAGTGAGAGGAATATAACTGTAAAATATTTCTGACCGGAACTGGCTAGTTTCAGAAATATGCCACAAAAACCATTCGTGTGCGGCCTGATTTCAGGTGGCCTTTCCTATGCAGTCTTTTTGCTCTATTTTAAAAACTAGACATTGTTTTAGCAAAATTCCTTTTTATATCGTTTTGTATTCCTTTCCCCGTTAAAATAAGCCCTCTATCGTTAAAATCGGTGAGAACTTATTTTTTGAATGAAAAAAGTGCCAAGGCTATAGTCCATGCTTTTTTCGCGAAATTTCAATTAAAATTTTTTGTCACCGATTTTGACGAATGAGCACTCGTTGGACGCGGAAGAGTGAGAGGAATATAACTGTAAAATATTTCTGACCGGAACTTGCTAGTTTCAGAAATATGCCACAAAAACCATTCGTGTGCGGCCTGATTTCAGGTGGCCTTTCCTATGCAGTCTTTTTGCTCTATTTTAAAAACTAGACATTGTTTTAGCAAAATTCCTTTTTATATCGTTTTGTATTCCTTTCCCCGTTAAAATAAGCCCTCTATCGTTAAAATCGGTGAGAACTTATTTTTTGAATGAAAAAAGTGCCAAGGCTATAGTCCATGCTTTTTTCGCGAAATTTCAATTAAAATTTTTTGTCACCGATTTTGACGAATGAGCACTCGTTGGACGCGGAAGAGTGAGAGGAATATAACTGCAAAATATTTCTGACCGGAACTTGCTAGTTTCAGAAATATGCTACGAAGACCATTCGTGTGCGGCCTGATTTCTGGTGGCCTTTCCTATGCAGTATTTTTGCTCTATTTTAAAAACTATACATTTTTTTAGCAAAATTCCTTTTTATATCGTTTTGTATTCCTTTCCCCGTTAAAATAAGCCCTCTATCGTTAAAATCGGTGAGAACTTATTTTTTGAATGAAAAAAGTGCCAAGGCTATAGTCCATGCTTTTTTCGCGAAATTTCAATTAAAATTTTTTGTCACCGATTTTGACGAATGAGCACTCGTTGGACGCGGAAGAGTGAGAGGAATATAACTGTAAAATATTTCTGACCGGAACTTGCTAGTTTCAGAAATATGCCACAAAAACCATTCGTGTGCGGCCTGATTTCAGGTGGCCTTTCCTATGCAGTCTTTTTGCTCTATTTTAAAAACTAGACATTGTTTTAGCAAAATTCCTTTTTATATCGTTTTGTATTCCTTTCCCCGTTAAAATAAGCCCTCTATCGTTAAAATCGGTGAGAACTTATTTTTTGAATGAAAAAAGTGCCAAGGCTATATAGTCCATGCTTTTTTCGCGAAATTTCAATTAAAATTTTTTGTCACCGATTTTGACGAATGAGCACTCGTTGGACGCGGAAGAGTGAGAGGAATATAACTGTAAAATATTTCTGACCGGAACTTGCTAGTTTCAGAAATATGCCACAAAAACCATTCGTGTGCGGCCTGATTTCAGGTGGCCTTTCCTATGCAGTCTTTTTGCTCTATTTTAAAAACTAGACATTGTTTTAGCAAAATTCCTTTTTATATCGTTTTGTATTCCTTTCCCCGTTAAAATAAGCCCTCTATCGTTAAAATCGGTGAGAACTTATTTTTTGAATGAAAAAAGTGCCAAGGCTATAGTCCATGCTTTTTTCGCGAAATTTCAATTAAAATTTTTTGTCACCGATTTTGACGAATGAGCACTCGTTGGACGCGGAAGAGTGAGAGGAATATAACTGTAAAATATTTCTGACCGGAACTTGCTAGTTTCAGAAATATGCCACAAAAACCATTCGTGTGCGGCCTGATTTCAGGTGGCCTTTCCTATGCAGTCTTTTTGCTCTATTTTAAAAACTAGACATTGTTTTAGCAAAATTCCTTTTTATATCGTTTTGTATTCCTTTCCCCGTTAAAATAAGCCCTCTATCGTTAAAATCGGTGAGAACTTATTTTTTGAATGAAAAAAGTGCCAAGGCTATAGTCCATGCTTTTTTCGCGAAATTTCAATTAAAATTTTTTGTCACCGATTTTGACGAATGAGCACTCGTTGGACGCGGAAGAGTGAGAGGAATATAACTGTAAAATATTTCTGACCGGAACTTGCTAGTTTCAGAAATATGCCACAAAAACCATTCGTGTGCGGCCTGATTTCAGGTGGCCTTTCCTATGCAGTCTTTTTGCTCTATTTTAAAAACTAGACATTGTTTTAGCAAAATTCCTTTTTATATCGTTTTGTATTCCTTTCCTCGTTAAAATAAGCCCTCTATCGTTAAAATCGGTGAGAACTTATTTTTTGAATGAAAAAAGTGCCAAGGCTATAGTCCATGCTTTTTTCGCGAAATTTCAATTAAAATTTTTTGTCACCGATTTTGACGAATGAGCACTCGTTGGACGCGGAAGAGTGAGAGGAATATAACTGTAAAATATTTCTGACCGGAACTTGCTAGTTTCAGAAATATGCCACAAAAACCATTCGTGTGCGGCCTGATTTCAGGTGGCCTTTCCTATGCAGTCTTTTTGCTCTATTTTAAAAACTAGACATTGTTTTAGCAAAATTCCTTTTTATATCGTTTTGTATTCCTTTCCCCGTTAAAATAAGCCCTCTATCGTTAAAATCGGTGAGAACTTATTTTTTGAATGAAAAAAGTGCCAAGGCTATAGTCCATGCTTTTTTCGCGAAATTTCAATTAAAATTTTTTGTCACCGATTTTGACGAATGAGCACTCGTTGGACGCGGAAGAGTGAGAGGAATATAACTGTAAAATATTTCTGACCGGAACTTGCTAGTTTCAGAAATATGCCACAAAAACCATTCGTGTGCGGCCTGATTTCAGGTGGCCTTTCCTATGCAGTCTTTTTGCTCTATTTTAAAAACTAGACATTGTTTTAGCAAAATTCCTTTTTATATCGTTTTGTATTCCTTTCCCCGTTAAAATAAGCCCTCTATCGTTAAAATCGGTGAGAACTTATTTTTTGAATGAAAAAAGTGCCAAGGCTATAGTCCATGCTTTTTTCGCGAAATTTCAATTAAAATTTTTTGTCACCGATTTTGACGAATGAGCACTCGTTGGACGCGGAAGAGTGAGAGGAATATAACTGTAAAATATTTCTGACCGGAACTTGCTAGTTTCAGAAATATGCCACAAAAACCATTCGTGTGCGGCCTGATTTCAGGTGGCCTTTCCTATGCAGTCTTTTTGCTCTATTTTAAAAACTAGACATTGTTTTAGCAAAATTCCTTTTTATATCGTTTTGTATTCCTTTCCCCGTTAAAATAAGCCCTCTATCGTTAAAATCGGTGAGAACTTATTTTTTGAATGAAAAAAGTGCCAAGGCTATAGTCCATGCTTTTTTCGCGAAATTTCAATTAAAATTTTTTGTCACCGATTTTGACGAATGAGCACTCGTTGGACGCGGAAGAGTGAGAGGAATATAACTGTAAAATATTTCTGACCGGAACTTGCTAGTTTCAGAAATATGCCACAAAAACCATTCGTGTGCGGCCTGATTTCAGGTGGCCTTTCCTATGCAGTCTTTTTGCTCTATTTTAAAAACTAGACATTGTTTTAGCAAAATTCCTTTTTATATCGTTTTGTATTCCTTTCCTCGTTAAAATAAGCCCTCTATCGTTAAAATCGGTGAGAACTTATTTTTTGAATGAAAAAAGTGCCAAGGCTATAGTCCATGCTTTTTTCGCGAAATTTCAATTAAAATTTTTTGTCACCGATTTTGACGAATGAGCACTCGTTGGACGCGGAAGAGTGAGAGGAATATAACTGTAAAATATTTCTGACCGGAACTTGCTAGTTTCAGAAATATGCCACAAAAACCATTCGTGTGCGGCCTGATTTCAGGTGGCCTTTCCTATGCAGTCTTTTTGCTCTATTTTAAAAACTAGACATTGTTTTAGCAAAATTCCTTTTTATATCGTTTTGTATTCCTTTCCTCGTTAAAATAAGCCCTCTATCGTTAAAATCGGTGAGAACTTATTTTTTGAATGAAAAAAGTGCCAAGGCTATAGTCCATGCTTTTTTCGCGAAATTTCAATTAAAATTTTTTGTCACCGATTTTGACGAATGAGCACTCGTTGGACGCGGAAGAGTGAGAGGAATATAACTGTAAAATATTTCTGACCGGAACTGGCTAGTTTCAGAAATATGCCACAAAAACCATTCGTGTGCGGCCTGATTTCAGGTGGCCTTTCCTATGCAGTCTTTTTGCTCTATTTTAAAAACTAGACATTGTTTTAGCAAAATTCCTTTTTATATCGTTTTGTATTCCTTTCCTTGTTAAAATAAGCCCTCTATCGTTAAAATCGGTGAGAACTTATTTTTTGAATGAAAAAAGTGCCAAGGCTATAGTCCATGCTTTTTTCGCGAAATTTCAATTAAAATTTTTTGTCACCGATTTTGACGAATGAGCACTCGTTGGACGCGGAAGAGTGAGAGGAATATAACTGTAAAATATTTCTGACCGGAACTGGCTAGTTTCAGAAATATGCCACAAAAACCATTCGTGTGCGGCCTGATTTCAGGTGGCCTTTCCTATGCAGTCTTTTTGCTCTATTTTAAAAACTAGACATTGTTTTAGCAAAATTCCTTTTTATATCGTTTTGTATTCCTTTCCCCGTTAAAATAAGCCCTCTATCGTTAAAATCGGTGAGAACTTATTTTTTGAATGAAAAAAGTGCCAAGGCTATAGTCCATGCTTTTTTCGCGAAATTTCAATTAAAATTTTTTGTCACCGATTTTGACGAATGAGCACTCGTTGGACGCGCAAGAGAGAGAGGAATATAACTGTAAAATATTTCTGACCGGAACTAGCTAGTTTCAGAAATATGCAACAAAAACCATTCGTGTGCGGCCTGATTTCAGGTGGCCTTTCCTATGCAGTCTTTTTGCTCTATTTTAAAAACTAGACATTGTTTTAGCAAAATTCCTTTTTATATCGTTTTGTATTCCTTTCCCCGTTAAAATAAGCCCTCTATCGTTAAAATCGGTGAGAACTTATTTTTTGAATGAAAAAAGTGCCAAGGCTATAGTCCATGCTTTTTTCGCGAAATTTCAATTAAAATTTTTTGTCACCGATTTTGACGAATGAGCACTCGTTGGACGCGCAAGAGAGAGAGGAATATAACTGTAAAATATTTCTGACCGGAACTAGCTAGTTTCAGAAATATGCAACAAAAACCATTCGTGTGCGGCCTGATTTCAGGTGGCCTTTCCTATGCAGTCTTTTTGCTCTATTTTAAAAACTAGACATTTTTTTAGCAAAATTCCTTTTTATATCGTTTTGTATTCCTTTCCCCGTTAAAATAAGCCCTCTATCGTTAAAATCGGTGAGAACTTATTTTTTGAATGAAAAAAGTGCCAAGGCTATATCCATGCTTTTTTCGCGAAATTTCAATTAAAATTTTTTGTCACCGATTTTGACGAATGAGCACTCGTTGGACGCGGAAGAGTGAGAGGAATATAACTGTAAAATATTTCTGACCGGAACTGGCTAGTTTCAGAAATATGCCACAAAAACCATTCGTGTGCGGCCTGATTTCAGGTGGCCTTTCCTATGCAGTCTTTTTGCTCTATTTTAAAAACTAGACATTTTTTTAGCAAAATTCCTTTTTATATCGTTTTGTATTCCTTTCCCCGTTAAAATAAGCCCTCTATCGTTAAAATCGGTGAGAACTTATTTTTTGAATGAAAAAAGTGCCAAGGCTATATCCATGCTTTTTTCGCGAAATTTCAATTAAAATTTTTTGTCACCGATTTTGACGAATGAGCACTCGTTGGACGCGGAAGAGTGAGAGGAATATAACTGTAAAATATTTCTGACCGGAACTGGCTAGTTTCAGAAATATGCCACAAAAACCATTCGTGTGCGGCCTGATTTCAGGTGGCCTTTCCTATGCAGTCTTTTTGCTCTATTTTAAAAACTAGACATTGTTTTAGCAAAATTCCTTTTTATATCGTTTTGTATTCCTTTCCCCGTTAAAATAAGCCCTCTATCGTTAAAATCGGTGAGAACTTATTTTTTGAATGAAAAAAGTGCCAAGGCTATAGTCCATGCTTTTTTCGCGAAATTTCAATTAAAATTTTTTGTCACCGATTTTGACGAATGAGCACTCGTTGGACGCGCAAGAGAGAGAGGAATATAACTGTAAAATATTTCTGACCGGAACTAGCTAGTTTCAGAAATATGCAACAAAAACCATTCGTGTGCGGCCTGATTTCAGGTGGCCTTTCCTATGCAGTCTTTTTGCTCTATTTTAAAAACTAGACATTTTTTTAGCAAAATTCCTTTTTATATCGTTTTGTATTCCTTTCCCCGTTAAAATAAGCCCTCTATCGTTAAAATCGGTGAGAACTTATTTTTTGAATGAAAAAAGTGCCAAGGCTATATCCATGCTTTTTTCGCGAAATTTCAATTAAAATTTTTTGTCACCGATTTTGACGAATGAGCACTCGTTGGACGCGGAAGAGTGAGAGGAATATAACTGTAAAATATTTCTGACCGGAACTGGCTAGTTTCAGAAATATGCCACAAAAACCATTCGTGTGCGGCCTGATTTCAGGTGGCCTTTCCTATGCAGTCTTTTTGCTCTATTTTAAAAACTAGACATTGTTTTAGCAAAATTCCTTTTTATATCGTTTTGTATTCCTTTCCCCGTTAAAATAAGCCCTCTATCGTTAAAATCGGTGAGAACTTATTTTTTGAATGAAAAAAGTGCCAAGGCTATAGTCCATGCTTTTTTCGCGAAATTTCAATTAAAATTTTTTGTCACCGATTTTGACGAATGAGCACTCGTTGGACGCGCAAGAGAGAGAGGAATATAACTGTAAAATATTTCTGACCGGAACTAGCTAGTTTCAGAAATATGCAACAAAAACCATTCGTGTGCGGCCTGATTTCAGGTGGCCTTTCCTATGCAGTCTTTTTGCTCTATTTTAAAAACTAGACATTTTTTTAGCAAAATTCCTTTTTATATCGTTTTGTATTCCTTTCCCCGTTAAAATAAGCCCTCTATCGTTAAAATCGGTGAGAACTTATTTTTTGAATGAAAAAAGTGCCAAGGCTATATCCATGCTTTTTTCGCGAAATTTCAATTAAAATTTTTTGTCACCGATTTTGACGAATGAGCACTCGTTGGACGCGGAAGAGTGAGAGGAATATAACTGTAAAATATTTCTGACCGGAACTGGCTAGTTTCAGAAATATGCCACAAAAACCATTCGTGTGCGGCCTGATTTCAGGTGGCCTTTCCTATGCAGTCTTTTTGCTCTATTTTAAAAACTAGACATTGTTTTAGCAAAATTCCTTTTTATATCGTTTTGTATTCCTTTCCCCGTTAAAATAAGCCCTCTATCGTTAAAATCGGTGAGAACTTATTTTTTGAATGAAAAAAGTGCCAAGGCTATAGTCCATGCTTTTTTCGCGAAATTTCAATTAAAATTTTTTGTCACCGATTTTGACGAATGAGCACTCGTTGGACGCGCAAGAGAGAGAGGAATATAACTGTAAAATATTTCTGACCGGAACTAGCTAGTTTCAGAAATATGCAACAAAAACCATTCGTGTGCGGCCTGATTTCAGGTGGCCTTTCCTATGCAGTCTTTTTGCTCTATTTTAAAAACTAGACATTTTTTTAGCAAAATTCCTTTTTATATCGTTTTGTATTCCTTTCCCCGTTAAAATAAGCCCTCTATCGTTAAAATCGGTGAGAACTTATTTTTTGAATGAAAAAAGTGCCAAGGCTATATCCATGCTTTTTTCGCGAAATTTCAATTAAAATTTTTTGTCACCGATTTTGACGAATGAGCACTCGTTGGACGCGGAAGAGTGAGAGGAATATAACTGTAAAATATTTCTGACCGGAACTGGCTAGTTTCAGAAATATGCCACAAAAACCATTCGTGTGCGGCCTGATTTCAGGTGGCCTTTCCTATGCAGTCTTTTTGCTCTATTTTAAAAACTAGACATTGTTTTAGCAAAATTCCTTTTTATATCGTTTTGTATTCCTTTCCCCGTTAAAATAAGCCCTCTATCGTTAAAATCGGTGAGAACTTATTTTTTGAATGAAAAAAGTGCCAAGGCTATAGTCCATGCTTTTTTCGCGAAATTTCAATTAAAATTTTTTGTCACCGATTTTGACGAATGAGCACTCGTTGGACGCGCAAGAGAGAGAGGAATATAACTGTAAAATATTTCTGACCGGAACTAGCTAGTTTCAGAAATATGCAACAAAAACCATTCGTGTGCGGCCTGATTTCAGGTGGCCTTTCCTATGCAGTCTTTTTGCTCTATTTTAAAAACTAGACATTTTTTTAGCAAAATTCCTTTTTATATCGTTTTGTATTCCTTTCCCCGTTAAAATAAGCCCTCTATCGTTAAAATCGGTGAGAACTTATTTTTTGAATGAAAAAAGTGCCAAGGCTATATCCATGCTTTTTTCGCGAAATTTCAATTAAAATTTTTTGTCACCGATTTTGACGAATGAGCACTCGTTGGACGCGGAAGAGTGAGAGGAATATAACTGTAAAATATTTCTGACCGGAACTAGCTAGTTTCAGAAATATGCAACAAAAACCATTCGTGTGCGGCCTGATTTCAGGTGGCCTTTCCTATGCAGTCTTTTTGCTCTATTTTAAAAACTAGACATTTTTTTAGCAAAATTCCTTTTTATATCGTTTTGTATTCCTTTCCCCGTTAAAATAAGCCCTCTATCGTTAAAATCGGTGAGAACTTATTTTTTGAATGAAAAAAGTGCCAAGGCTATATCCATGCTTTTTTCGCGAAATTTCAATTAAAATTTTTTGTCACCGATTTTGACGAATGAGCACTCGTTGGACGCGGAAGAGTGAGAGGAATATAACTGTAAAATATTTCTGACCGGAACTGGCTAGTTTCAGAAATATGCCACAAAAACCATTCGTGTGCGGCCTGATTTCAGGTGGCCTTTCCTATGCAGTCTTTTTGCTCTATTTTAAAAACTAGACATTGTTTTAGCAAAATTCCTTTTTATATCGTTTTGTATTCCTTTCCCCGTTAAAATAAGCCCTCTATCGTTAAAATCGGTGAGAACTTATTTTTTGAATGAAAAAAGTGCCAAGGCTATAGTCCATGCTTTTTTCGCGAAATTTCAATTAAAATTTTTTGTCACCGATTTTGACGAATGAGCACTCGTTGGACGCGCAAGAGAGAGAGGAATATAACTGTAAAATATTTCTGACCGGAACTAGCTAGTTTCAGAAATATGCAACAAAAACCATTCGTGTGCGGCCTGATTTCAGGTGGCCTTTCCTATGCAGTCTTTTTGCTCTATTTTAAAAACTAGACATTTTTTTAGCAAAATTCCTTTTTATATCGTTTTGTATTCCTTTCCCCGTTAAAATAAGCCCTCTATCGTTAAAATCGGTGAGAACTTATTTTTTGAATGAAAAAAGTGCCAAGGCTATATCCATGCTTTTTTCGCGAAATTTCAATTAAAATTTTTTGTCACCGATTTTGACGAATGAGCACTCGTTGGACGCGGAAGAGTGAGAGGAATATAACTGTAAAATATTTCTGACCGGAACTGGCTAGTTTCAGAAATATGCCACAAAAACCATTCGTGTGCGGCCTGATTTCAGGTGGCCTTTCCTATGCAGTCTTTTTGCTCTATTTTAAAAACTAGACATTGTTTTAGCAAAATTCCTTTTTATATCGTTTTGTATTCCTTTCCCCGTTAAAATAAGCCCTCTATCGTTAAAATCGGTGAGAACTTATTTTTTGAATGAAAAAAGTGCCAAGGCTATAGTCCATGCTTTTTTCGCGAAATTTCAATTAAAATTTTTTGTCACCGATTTTGACGAATGAGCACTCGTTGGACGCGCAAGAGAGAGAGGAATATAACTGTAAAATATTTCTGACCGGAACTAGCTAGTTTCAGAAATATGCAACAAAAACCATTCGTGTGCGGCCTGATTTCAGGTGGCCTTTCCTATGCAGTCTTTTTGCTCTATTTTAAAAACTAGACATTTTTTTAGCAAAATTCCTTTTTATATCGTTTTGTATTCCTTTCCCCGTTAAAATAAGCCCTCTATCGTTAAAATCGGTGAGAACTTATTTTTTGAATGAAAAAAGTGCCAAGGCTATATCCATGCTTTTTTCGCAAAATTTCAATTAAAATTTTTTGTCACCGATTTTGACGAATGAGCACTCGTTGGACGCGGAAGAGTGAGAGGAATATAACTGTAAAATATTTCTGACCGGAACTGGCTAGTTTCAGAAATATGCCACAAAAACCATTCGTGTGCGGCCTGATTTCAGGTGGCCTTTCCTATGCAGTCTTTTTGCTCTATTTTAAAAACTAGACATTGTTTTAGCAAAATTCCTTTTTATATCGTTTTGTATTCCTTTCCCCGTTAAAATAAGCCCTCTATCGTTAAAATCGGTGAGAACTTATTTTTTGAATGAAAAAAGTGCCAAGGCTATAGTCCATGCTTTTTTCGCGAAATTTCAATTAAAATTTTTTGTCACCGATTTTGACGAATGAGCACTCGTTGGACGCGCAAGAGAGAGAGGAATATAACTGTAAAATATTTCTGACCGGAACTAGCTAGTTTCAGAAATATGCAACAAAAACCATTCGTGTGCGGCCTGATTTCAGGTGGCCTTTCCTATGCAGTCTTTTTGCTCTATTTTAAAAACTAGACATTTTTTAGCAAAATTCCTTTTTATATCGTTTTGTATTCCTTTCCCCGTTAAAATAAGCCCTCTATCGTTAAAATCGGTGAGAACTTATTTTTTGAATGAAAAAAGTGCCAAGGCTATATCCATGCTTTTTTCGCGAAATTTCAATTAAAATTTTTTGTCACCGATTTTGACGAATGAGCACTCGTTGGACGCGGAAGAGTGAGAGGAATATAACTGTAAAATATTTCTGACCGGAACTGGCTAGTTTCAGAAATATGCCACAAAAACCATTCGTGTGCGGCCTGATTTCAGGTGGCCTTTCCTATGCAGTCTTTTTGCTCTATTTTAAAAACTAGACATTTTTTTAGCAAAATTCCTTTTTGTATCGTTTTGTATTCCTTTCCCCGTTAAAATAAGCCCTCTATCGTTAAAATCGGTGAGAACTTATTTTTTGAATGAAAAAAGTGCCAAGGCTATATCCATGCTTTTTTCGCGAAATTTCAATTAAAATTTTTTGTCACCGATTTTGACGAATGAGCACTCGTTGGACGCGGAAGAGTGAGAGGAATATAACTGTAAAATATTTCTGACCGGAACTGGCTAGTTTCAGAAATATGCCACAAAAACCATTCGTGTGCGGCCTGATTTCAGGTGGCCTTTCCTATGCAGTCTTTTTGCTCTATTTTAAAAACTAGACATTGTTTTAGCAAAATTCCTTTTTATATCGTTTTGTATTCCTTTCCCCGTTAAAATAAGCCCTCTATCGTTAAAATCGGTGAGAACTTATTTTTTGAATGAAAAAAGTGCCAAGGCTATAGTCCATGCTTTTTTCGCGAAATTTCAATTAAAATTTTTTGTCACCGATTTTGACGAATGAGCACTCGTTGGACGCGCAAGAGAGAGAGGAATATAACTGTAAAATATTTCTGACCGGAACTAGCTAGTTTCAGAAATATGCAACAAAAACCATTCGTGTGCGGCCTGATTTCAGGTGGCCTTTCCTATGCAGTCTTTTTGCTCTATTTTAAAAACTAGACATTTTTTTAGCAAAATTCCTTTTTATATCGTTTTGTATTCCTTTCCCCGTTAAAATAAGCCCTCTATCGTTAAAATCGGTGAGAACTTATTTTTTGAATGAAAAAAGTGCCAAGGCTATATCCATGCTTTTTTCGCGAAATTTCAATTAAAATTTTTTGTCACCGATTTTGACGAATGAGCACTCGTTGGACGCGGAAGAGTGAGAGGAATATAACTGTAAAATATTTCTGACCGGAACTGGCTAGTTTCAGAAATATGCCACAAAAACCATTCGTGTGCGGCCTGATTTCAGGTGGCCTTTCCTATGCAGTCTTTTTGCTCTATTTTAAAAACTAGACATTGTTTTAGCAAAATTCCTTTTTATATCGTTTTGTATTCCTTTCCCCGTTAAAATAAGCCCTCTATCGTTAAAATCGGTGAGAACTTATTTTTTGAATGAAAAAAGTGCCAAGGCTATAGTCCATGCTTTTTTCGCGAAATTTCAATTAAAATTTTTTGTCACCGATTTTGACGAATGAGCACTCGTTGGACGCGCAAGAGAGAGAGGAATATAACTGTAAAATATTTCTGACCGGAACTAGCTAGTTTCAGAAATATGCAACAAAAACCATTCGTGTGCGGCCTGATTTCAGGTGGCCTTTCCTATGCAGTCTTTTTGCTCTATTTTAAAAACTAGACATTGTTTTAGCAAAATTCCTTTTTATATCGTTTTGTATTCCTTTCCCCGTTAAAATAAGCCCTCTATCGTTAAAATCGGTGAGAACTTATTTTTTGAATGAAAAAAGTGCCAAGGCTATATCCATGCTTTTTTCGCGAAATTTCAATTAAAATTTTTTGTCACCGATTTTGACGAATGAGCACTCGTTGGACGCGCAAGAGAGAGAGGAATATAACTGTAAAATATTTCTGACCGGAACTAGCTAGTTTCAGAAATATGCAACAAAAACCATTCGTGTGCGGCCTGATTTCAGGTGGCCTTTCCTATGCAGTCTTTTTGCTCTATTTTAAAAACTAGACATTTTTTTAGCAAAATTTCTTTTCATATCGTTTTGTATTCCTTTCCCCGTTAAAATAAGCCCTCTATCGTTAAAATCGGTGAGAACTTATTTTTTGAATGAAAAAAGTGCCAAGGCTATAGTCCATGCTTTTTTCGCGAAATTTCAATTAAAATTTTTTGTCACCGATTTTGACGAATGAGCACTCGTTGGACGCGGAAGAGTGAGAGAAATATAACTGTAAAATATTTCTGACCGGAACTTGCTAGTTTCAGAAATATGCAACAAAAACCATTCGTGTGCGGCCTGATTTCAGGTGGCCTTTCCTATGCAGTCTTTTTGCTCTATTTTAAAAACTAGACATTGTTTTAGCAAAATTCCTTTTTATATCGTTTTGTATTCCTTTCCCCGTTAAAATAAGCCCTCTATCGTTAAAATCGGTGAGAACTTATTTGTTGAATGAAAAAAGTGCCAAGGCTATAGTCCATGCTTTTTTCGCGAAATTTCAATTAAAATTTTTTGTCACCGATTTTGACGAATGAGCACTCGTTGGACGCGGAAGAGTGAGAGGAATATAACTGTAAAATATTTCTGACCGGAACTGGCTAGTTTCAGAAATATGCCACAAAAACCATTCGTGTGCGGCCTGATTTCAGGTGGCCTTTCCTATGCAGTCTTTTTGCTCTATTTTAAAAACTAGAAATTTTTTTAGCAAAATTTCTTTTTATATCGTTTTGTATTCCTTTCCCCGTTAAAATAAGCCCTCTATCGTTAAAATCGGTGAGAACTTATTTTTTGAATGAAAAAAGTGCCAAGGCTATAGTCCATGCTTTTTTCGCGAAATTTCAATTAAAATTTTTTGTCACCGATTTTGACGAATGAGCACTCGTTGGACGCGGAAGAGTGAGAGGAATATAACTGTAAAATATTTCTGACCGGAACTTGCTAGTTTCAGAAATATGCCACAAAAACCATTCGTGTGCGGCCTGATTTCAGGTGGCCTTTCCTATGCAGTCTTTTTGCTCTATTTTAAAAACTAGACATTGTTTTAGCAAAATTCCTTTTTATATCGTTTTGTATTCCTTTCCCCGTTAAAATAAGCCTTCTATCGTTAAAATCGGTGAGAACTTATTTTTTGAATGAAAAAAGTGCCAAGGCTATAGTCCATGCTTTTTTCGCGAAATTTCAATTAAAATTTTTTGTCACCGATTTTGACGAATGAGCACTCGTTGGACGCGGAAGAGTGAGAGGAATATAACTGTAAAATATTTCTGACCGGAACTTGCTAGTTTCAGAAATATGCCACAAAAACCATTCGTGTGCGGCCTGATTTCAGGTGGCCTTTCCTATGCAGTCTTTTTGCTCTATTTTAAAAACTAGACATTGTTTTAGCAAAATTCCTTTTTATATCGTTTTGTATTCCTTTCCCCGTTAAAATAAGCCTTCTATCGTTAAAATCGGTGAGAACTTATTTTTTGAATGAAAAAAGTGCCAAGGCTATAGTCCATGCTTTTTTCGCGAAATTTCAATTAAAATTTTTTGTCACCGATTTTGACGAATGAGCACTCGTTGGACGCGGAAGAGTGAGAGGAATATAACTGTAAAATATTTCTGACCGGAACTTGCTAGTTTCAGAAATATGCCACAAAAACCATTCGTGTGCGGCCTGATTTCAGGTGGCCTTTCCTATGCAGTCTTTTTGCTCTATTTTAAAAACTAGACATTGTTTTAGCAAAATTTCTTTTTATATCGTTTTGTATTCCTTTCCCCGTTAAAATAAGCCCTCTATCGTTAAAATCGGTGAGAACTTATTTTTTGAATGAAAAAAGTGCCAAGGCTATAGTCCATGCTTTTTTCGCGAAATTTCAATTAAAATTTTTTGTCACCGATTTTGACGAATGAGCACTCGTTGGACGCGGAAGAGTGAGAGAAATATAACTGTAAAATATTTCTGACCGGAACTAGCTAGTTTCAGAAATATGCAACAAAAACCATTCGTGTGCGGCCTGATTTCAGGTGGCCTTTCCTATGCAGTCTTTTTGCTCTATTTTAAAAACTAGACATTGTTTTAGCAAAATTCCTTTTTATATCGTTTTGTATTCCTTTCCCCGTTAAAATAAGCCCTCTATCGTTAAAATCGGTGAGAACTTATTTTTTGAATGAAAAAAGTGCCAAGGCTATAGTCCATGCTTTTTTCGCGAAATTTCAATTAAAATTTTTTGTCACCGATTTTGACGAATGAGCACTCGTTGGACGCGCAAGAGAGAGAGGAATATAACTGTAAAATATTTCTGACCGGAACTAGCTAGTTTCAGAAATATGCAACAAAAACCATTCGTGTGCGGCCTGATTTCAGGTGGCCTTTCCTATGCAGTCTTTTTGCTCTATTTTAAAAACTAGACATTGTTTTAGCAAAATTCCTTTTTATATCGTTTTGTATTCCTTTCCCCGTTAAAATAAGCCCTCTATCGTTAAAATCGGTGAGAACTTATTTTTTGAATGAAAAAAGTGCCAAGGCTATAGTCCATGCTTTTTTCGCGAAATTTCAATTAAAATTTTTTGTCACCGATTTTGACGAATGAGCACTCGTTGGACGCGGAAGAGTGAGAGAAATATAACTGTAAAATATTTCTGACCGGAACTAGCTAGTTTCAGAAATATGCAACAAAAACCATTCGTGTGCGGCCTGATTTCAGGTGGCCTTTCCTATGCAGTCTTTTTGCTCTATTTTAAAAACTAGACATTGTTTTAGCAAAATTCCTTTTTATATCGTTTTGTATTCCTTTCCCCGTTAAAATAAGCCCTCTATCGTTAAAATCGGTGAGAACTTATTTTTTGAATGAAAAAAGTGCCAAGGCTTTTTTCGCGAAATTTCAATTAAAATTTTTTGTCACCGATTTTGACGAATGAGCACTCGTTGGACGCGGAAGAGTGATAGGAATATAACTGTAAAATATTTCTGACCGGAACTAGCTAGTTTCAGAAATATGCAACAAAAACCATTCGTGTGCGGCCTGATTTCAGGTGGCCTTTCCTATGCAGTCTTTTTGCTCTATTTTAAAAACTAGACATTGTTTTAGCAAAATTCCTTTTTATATCGTTTTGTATTCCTTTCCCCGTTAAAATAAGCCCTCTATCGTTAAAATCGGTGAGAACTTATTTTTTGAATGAAAAAAGTGCCAAGGCTATAGTCCATGCTTTTTTCGCGAAATTTCAATTAAAATTTTTTGTCACCGATTTTGACGAATGAGCACTCGTTGGACGCGCAAGAGAGAGAGGAATATAACTGTAAAATATTTCTGACCGGAACTTGCTAGTTTCAGAAATATTCTCCACATGTACCATTTTGAACAGTTTTGCTCACGCTGTGCTAAAAGCAAAGCTGTGCACCTGAAGTATTTACAAGGGGTTCAAGGGATAAGCCATAAGAGCATAGGCAAACTAAAAACATAAAAAGGCTGGGAAGTAGACAACGCCTCGATAGAATATAAAATCCACGATGGCTTGCCCTGATGTATGGAAGGCCGCAATTTTTTCTTAAAAATTTTCTGATAACTTTTTCCTTAGAACTGTTATTCATTATTGCAGGCCGACAACGGTTGCTCTTGCTTGTGCCACTAAAAATTTTTATGAGCATAGACTCGTAGATGAGCAAATAACATTCATTTCTTCTTAGCAATTTACAGAAAATGTTTCGGGAGAATTTTTATTCCGACTGGTTGCCGACTTTACATAGTTTTTCAGATAATATCATACAATGTGTGCGTGCCGTTGTCGGCCTCCAATGCGTAACAATTCTAAGGAAAAAATTTGAAGTAAATTTTCAAGAAAAAATTGCGGCTTTCCCTACGTCAGGTCCCGGGTCCAGCCATCGCTGATGTTATATTGGAGCGTGGCATTGCTGGCTTAAGGCTTAAACACAATTGCGACGACAGAGCGATAGAACGACAGACGACAACGAAAAATTCGCTGCGAAACAGGCAGTCGAAAAATTTGGAATACAACTGCAACGACAAGCGATGAGCGACGATTGTGAAAGAAGAAGCTATTGAAATTTCATTTGTTAAATGTTTCGAGCGTTTTAAAAGGAGATTTTTATCAAGAATATTTTATATTATATTGAAAGAAATACAATAAACCAAACTGTGGAAAAAAACTGAAAATGCGGAAATTAAGTAAATTAAACGGTTTAAAATATCCATCCAACCCTTGTCTTTTTTGTCCACTTGTCTTGCCTATCATGGATTTCGCATTTCCTCGATCAATTTTTCCTCAAAGCTCATTATTTTAAAATTACCGCCTCGTGCTACCACCTAAAAAAGACAAAAGTGAATGCCACAACCATTTCATTCGATTAATTTTGTTGGTAGGACTGCAGCGACGACGGCAAAATTAGAAACTGATCAATCCGAACGATAATATCGTCGATCGCTCAACGTCGCTCGTCGCAATTTGGTGCATTCGCATAAGATGCTGTGTTTTTAGAAGTTTGACAGCGATATATCGTCGTCGTTTGTCGTCTGTCGTCGGAATTGTGTTTAAGCCTTTACCCTTTGGTTTCGTCTGCTCTGCAGTCGTAGCGCCTCTACAACACTACAAGATATGTGAAATACATGTAAGTAGTTAATTGCATTTCAAGAATATTTTTACTAAATGTGTAGAAATTACAAGAAAACGGCTGAGGGCTATGGTTAGATAGCGACGATGAGGCGATAGACCGCAATAAACTCGGGACCATAAACCTTTCTCGGAAGAAAACCAATATTAAATGGTAAAAAGATGCATGCCCCGAAATAGTACAGACGAGTGCAATAATAATTACGGCGAAACAAAACCCGAGGTATATGGAAATTTAGAAGATAAATCTCGTCACATTCAAATTTAGTAAGTGACAGCGAAAATACAGAAATAAGTTTAGTTAGCGAATTTTTAAAAGTCTTACGAAATAGAAAAGTGGGTATTTAATTTGTTATGAAAAGTATAACTAGTGTAGTATTAGTACGATAATCTAATGTGTATTTAATGTGTGTCTAACGTGTGGGTAATAGGTAAATGTGATAAAAATTGTGATGTTGTGAATGAATGTGTGAACGTTTATATAATAGGTAGATAGGAAAAGTTGTGTGAACGATGTGAAACGGGAGTGCTCTTGATTAGTCGCAGTGTCATACGGACTAATTAAAGCACTCCCCATTGCTTGATTATTAATCTTCGGATCCTGGTCCGTACTCGATCCTGCATGACACATTGGGTTGACTTATGCCGCTCTGTCCAGTGATCCTGATCCGTACTCGATCACAAATGTGTTTAAATAGTGTCGACGTATGTCACTATTGATGAATGATCCTGGTCCGTACTCGATCATTCGTATTTTACAATAGCGTTGACTAATGCCACTATTGTTGAAAGATCCTGGTCGGTACTCGACCTCACAGGACATGATCTTAATTAGACTATAGCGTTGGCTCATGCCGCTACTGTCTAGGGAACCTGGTCCGTACTCGTTCCCGTAAGAGATCTGTCCTATTTGTACAATAACGTTGAACTATGCCGTTATTGTGAATGAATGGTGGATCAATCGTCTGTTCGGCTTTTGATCCAAGACCGAAAGGAGCAATTTGAATGTATTAGCATAGGAAAACCCACTGAGTATCGTTATACTCAAATCCATACTTTTTATTCTCTTGCAGGTCAGACATCCCCCTAGAGCGCTCGGACGGTAGTACGGCGGGTAAATAATAATCGCGCATAAACGTTTGGAAGTGGACAAAACAAAAAAAAATAAATAAATAGAATTTAAGACTATTAAATATCGTGTTTTTTTTATTAATTACTAAGTCAAATCGCCAAGATATTTCATGAGACATCATTTTCCTTACAGAGCTGTACTCAAGAAGCAAACAATACCAATGATGGTGAATGTTCCAGTTCAAATAAATACTCACTACACAAGTAAGTCAATCTAAACTAAAACCTCATTTTTAACTTCACTTTATTACGAGTATAATTAGCGGTAAGAAATTCAAAAATTAAATGAATTTTACTTTTATTAATTCAATTGCAGATCCCAACATGAAAATGAATATTTTCGTGCGTGGTGGGTTCACTGTTAAGAAATTATCTCAGATCAGACCTGTAAAGTACCTACTTAAGTACAATTGGTACTTAAGTACCTGGATTTAGATTTTTTTTTTTTTAAGTACATGTCACGATACTGGTATTTAAAACTTTCAAGTACAATTTCAGGTACTGGTACTCATAAGTCCCATATAAATATAAGCTTAACTACCAAAGTACACACTTACTATAAATAACGAGAAGTATTTCAGCTCTTGTAAATTATTTAAATACGCCGATAGAGACGGTCATGATTAAAAAAAAAATAAATAAATAAATAAATTACAGTCGTTGTGCAGAGAAGTTCTTTAATAAGGTGCTTAATAGACGATATGTGAGACTTATAAGTACCAATTCCAATATCTGGACTTGTGCTTGACAATTTTTTAGTACCAGTACCGGAACTTGTACTTGTAGATCCTGGTACCTACTGGTACTTGTATCTGCCAGACGAAGTAGTATAGGTTTTTTTTTTGAATTTTTTCGAAATTTAAAAAGGTATTTGTAGTTGGGAGCCGCCAGATTTCGTTCTTGTTTGTTCTTTGAACACATGCTCATTTTCCAATAATGAGCTTTTTTTTTATCTGCGCAATTTATAAATTAATTATTCTTCTCACCACCCAAAGGGATAAGGATGAGTTACATATATATATATTTTTTGAATCTAGAAAAGACTTCGACATTTTAAAATAATTTTATTACTGAAATTTGTTAATATAATGGTACAAATGTTAATAATGTTTGAACTATAAATTCTTTATGTATATTATAATCAGTACATAATAGATAATTATTACATTTCCGAATAGCGCCTTGAACAGTGTCCGCTTGTCTACAAGTACCTATATTTGGAAGCGTCAACACAATCTTTAGCGTGCGCTCTTCGTGTAAGTCTATAAAATCCAAGTGACAAAATCTTTTTTTTTTTTCTTTCATAGTAATCGAGTGTCATATTAAAAGGGACTCTAGTGCATATCGTAATGGTGCCTGTGATATATTTTTTTTTTATTTATTAATTTTTTTTTTTTTTTTGTAACGATTTCATACATAATTCACAAAAAATATAGATTCAATTCATTTTTCTTTCAATTTCCGACTAACGTTTTTTAGACGGAGTAAATCTTTACTAACAGAAAAAAAAAAAAAAGAAAACAAAACATTTAAAATGTTTGATAAGTATGGATTGAATGTCGTGCACACTATTAATATCCCTTATAACAAATAATTGGTCGAATTTCATGTATTAAATTTTTTCAATTCGAACATAATAAATACAATATTAGTAACAATTTCAACATCACATGATTCTCTGATAAAATTAAAGTGTGGCACTCGCAATTCAAACCCATTTCCACCATTTAAAGCTTAATGCGAACGTTCCCAATTAGCCAAATTTATTTCTAAGGAAGCATCATCTTGTAAGGATATATAACGAATTTTTTTTCTATCACCCTTTCCTACTTGTTTTATTTATTTATTTATTTATTTATTTTGTTTTATGAATAAACATTTTAAGGTCATCATTGCTATTAAAACTAATCTTTCATACAACCTGGATATACACACATGCATAGATGTCCTTCAAATTTTTATCATCATTTCTGAAACGAATCATTTTCTAAACTTAGCCATACACGACGATGGGAACTTCAATCTTATAAATTCTCAAAAATTTAAATATTTAAGACTTAAAACGTAGTTTTAGTTATACAAAAAGCGATAATACAATTTATTATAAACAAGAAAATTAGATTAAAAAAAAAAAAAATTAAAAAAACATTCCAAAAAAGCAACCACTTTTATCTGGCATCATCGATATCTTCGCCTTCTGATGAGCTTCGAATTGTATTATATTGTGAATTACGACTACGAAGCATTCGAAGAAAACTGCCAACGGCAAAAATCGTCCTTCGGTGACGATGAAAAATCCCCTGATAAAGAGCATCACGTAAAGTTTTTCGATCTTCAACTAAATCTACTTGAGCAGTCAATGAAGTCTGATGAGGGAGGCGTCCACAACGAACTGTAAAAAATTTGTTTAATTATGATTATTTTTTTTTTATCTAAATCATTTTACGGAGGAAATATTATGAATATTGTAAATTATGATTTTTTTTTTAAGTGCGAGTGTAATTTTACTTTAGTATAGTTTTTGCATAGTTTCATAAAAATGGGATGGTACAAATGAAGGTAGTATAGTATTCCAAAATAGTTTGCAAGCAAAGTTAAAAAATAAAAACTATAGAGGCTTGAATGCTTTTGGGAACCTATCCCATTTCAACCTTAGAACAGCTCCAGACAACCAGTAGGCCATTAAAAAATGTGTTAAAAGTTTTAAATAGACTCAATTGCTGCTAAGCTCTCAGATTCTAAAATTTTAAACATGGCATCATACTCAACAGTTTTCCAAGCACAAATCTAAGTTATCGAAATGGGCATCAGTATTAATATCTACATAGATGTTATCCATACACAAACATTAGCCGCGTAACAGTGTTGGACGTAATCAACTACATTTGTAATCAGATTAATAATCATGATTAAATCAATCATGATTACACATCAATTATGATTACCCATCAATCATTAATCATGATTACATCGAGTAATCTTAGGAAAATGTAACCATAATCATGATTACATGATTACATTTTTTTGATTATAAATGAAACTTTTCAAGAGATTTTAAAATTTAGTTCTAAGAAAACAAACAATCTGTGATCGTAAGAATTTTTATTGTAGAAAACTCCAAGGCACTGTTGAATTATGTATTAATTGAAGTCAGTGTAAATCAGCTTAAATTCGAGAATCTTGATTATATGTGAAAAAAGATAGCGAAAAAGATAAGATTTCTGGGGCGTATAAGAAAGTCGTTGAGCATGGAAAATGCAATAATGCCTTTTAACGCTTTGATTTTGCTACACTTTTCATATTGCTCTACATTTTTATATGCTAGTTCGAATGAATTCAAGGGCAGAATGCAGCTGTTGTAGAATAAGGCAATGCGAGTTATTCACTACCGACTTCGGGATAGAAATACAACAATGTTTGTTTTCTTTTAACTACAATTTTAAACCTTTTGCAAATTTGTAATCAAAAAATGTAATCATGTAATCATGATTACAGATTGTAATCGTAATCATTAATCATCAATCAGATTGCATTTTGCTCAACACTATCAAAAACAAAAAACAAAAACAATTACTCTTACGTGGTCTTGAATGGCATGAATTTAATGATATTGCAGACCGCTTAACAATGAATTTCCACAAAAAACTAAAATCAGATGTTAAAATACTCCGCATATTCCATAAATACAGAAAAAAAAACTCTTTACCTGAATTTGCTAGAGGTGATTTTGGTGACTTGATTCCAAAATCCTCCAACTCCTTGGTTGCACTGACTAAGTCTAGTTTAAGGGCACGTTTGGTTAATTCTGTATTTGTGGTTTTTGGTGATAATTGTAGTTCTATAGAGCGCTGGCTAACTGCACTTTGTGGAGGTTTTGAATCTTCTGGGCGGACATATTGTTGCTGCTGTTGCGATATCATTTGCTGTTGTGTCGGTTGCTGTTGTGGTGCCGCCCCATATTCCATAATCGACACCATTTTTTTTTTATTTTAACACAATATTATTTCTGCTATTCTACTTATAAATTCAATACCTTTTTTTTTTTTTTACTTAATTAAAAACTCTAACAATAAGAATATCATTTAGGATTCCAATTATAACAACACGCCTTAGAAGACGACTGTCGTCAAATCAAATCAATTCGTATAAAAAATGCACTTATAATGGTTTTTTATTGTAAAAAAAGAAAAAAAAGAAAATAGAAAAAGGTCTTACACCCCTCTTCATACGTTTTATGGGGGTCGAGCTTCACTTCGATAGTTTTTCTCGTTAGGAATATTAAGATAACTTTCAAAGTCCGAATATTCGAAATTTAACTGCTTATATGGAATTGGCGTAGCGGGCGTTGATGTTCCCGTTGTATCTGGCGAAGATGAAAAGTCTGTCAAAATGATTTTCGGTAAATTATTGAATTCGTTTATTTGCAGACCGGACAGACTTTCGGCTAACTCAATAACACTACGATTTTTATCTGATGTATTATTATTATAGTTGATACTCCCATTAAAACCATTTGCCGTTACGAAGTTATCATTAAACGATGACAGAAGTTCGCTCATGCTACCCCCACGATTTTTTTTATGGTCCCTATGTTTTCTAAAAGATGTTTCGTTAAAGTTTCTTCCCGTTGTCCGATTCTCTTGGCTATCGGTTGAATCGGATCTTGTTATTTTCACTCGAATCTGGCAATCAGCTGATGAAATGTAATCCTCGTTGTCGTAATTGCTGTTAATTTGAATTCGACGACAATAATTTCTCGTAGGTCTCTTAAAATTTACTATACGATTCACGGTTGTTGGAGATTTTGAATAGATATCACCATTCGTACAAGTACTTGATAGAGAGCAACTGCTACTTACACTGCATGAGCTTTGCTGTCGACTACGCCTCAGTGCATTTCTTTCACTGACCGTTTCTAAGTAATTTAAATGTGACTGAAACCTTTCATCGTAACAGTCTAAAGCCAATTGAATTAGATAATTATTGTCACCACCAGAACCACCACCACCACCACTACTACTACTACTATGCTTTAATGTTCGGTGGTATTCGCTAGTAGCTTTTCTTGTGATGTCACTGAAATTATTTTGCTTAGAATTAGATACACTCCAATCTCTGGTATTTAACCTTAAGTACCCCAACTTCCGTTTTTGCTTCTCCCTGATGCAATGGTGGTCAAGTTTTTTGATATTATTTTTAGTTTCACAGGGTAAATTGAAAATTGGATTTTTCGCTACAAGTCCATTATTTATCTGGTCATTTTTTCTACTAGGAACTATCCAATAATGCACGTGTTCTGACTTTCCTGACCTTAAAAAATTGTTGTACAAACGATTTTGACGAAAAGTGAGAAATTTCAATTCTTCAAAGGTTTTGGCGGCACGTACTCTCCGCACCGTTGGATTATAGATGTCATCCGGTGGATCAAGTTTACATAGTGTTTGGCGACCACGCCAAGGGAAAACTTCTGAGAATCTGAAAGAATAGAAATGAAAGAGTTAGTATTAATGATAAGTGAATTAAGTATATTTTATAATGCGAGACAAAAACAATCTTTGCCAATTTCAATTTCTTTATTTTTCTGAACATACTACTCTGGAATGCATGCAATGAGATATTTTAAAATGCTTAGATTACTTTTGCGGCTAGTATTAGACATATTTTGCCTTACATAATTATGCAAGCAAAATAAGCAGCAGCAATTAAGCATATAGATCTATTGAAAAATTATTCGGAAGATGTTTTTACTGGAAATGGGTTAGTCTTGATTGTGACGAGGAAATATTTCCTAATGATAACGAGGATTTTCTTCAGTATACATAAAGAGTTGAAAACTGCACCATTCCTGTATAAAAAGAACAGAAAAAGGTTGATACTTTTTTTTTGTTTTAACGAAATCATAAAGTATAGTAAACTAGGACCTACATCTGTTTATTCAAAAGCGTCAAATACGTCCACATTTTGTACCATATATGTACATAAACGAAGTTGGATTAGTATCCTCTGAATCAAAGAGATACGTATAATGAACAGTTTCATCTTCTCCTTCATCTAAGATCAAGATGGGTTGAAGAGATGATTAAACAGGTGATGTGATTGAAAACTGTTACGTTCAACTTCACTCAATGAATGACTAAAGGTGGAACGGATTATATGTATAATCAGAGTATTGCGCTCGATCATTATAGGCACTTACTCATAATAATTGTAAATCTAAAGTTCTGCTTTTAAAAAAATGACAACACACTAATTAACACCAGCTCAAATTGAATAATTTCTTTAACTATTTTCACTAAATTTAACCCATAAAAAAAAAGTCCGACTCAAATTAAAAATTATGAGCTATAATTGGGATATAATCAAAATTTAATCGAGACTCCAAATTTGAAATTAATTTTTAATCACCTAATCCCAGATTTCAAAATACGTTGTTGCCATTTTGAATAATATATAGTCTCCAGTGGTAAGAATATTTACAGATAATTCGCAAATTAAAAGTAGGTCAATTAGATATTCCGCCATCGATCAACTAAAAAAAAAAAACAAAAAAACATCACAAGACACAAAAAAAAAACTCAAAATTAATAGTGCAAAACGAGAAGGACTAGCATTTTCTCCATGAAGAAAACTCAAATTATACCTGGGAAAAATGAAACAGGGAATTTGCAGAACTTCCCGATATTTAAGAGGTTCTCTTAAGTCCTTTAAATATCTTACAGAACTTTTCCTTCGTCATTTACGAAACTTTCCATTTTTGTAGTCCCGATAGTGATTAGCGATTTCATGTTTCTCTTCACTTGTAAATATCGCTCTATTGAAAAGACGACGTCGGATATTTTTACACGGTTTTAAATTTTGAGCAGGTTCCTTAAGAACCAAAGATTGCCCATCAATTCGAAGCTTATTTAGCATTTTCTTCTTGTGAAGGAGTTACCCGAACTATGCCCAAACCGTAACTGATTCACAATACGAACAACATGTTAAAAACCCTTTTCTGTGTTTACGACAATTTATTTCACCAATAAATATCAATAAGCATAAAAATAAAGTAAAAAAAAAACAAAACCAGCAAAAATTTACTTTATGAGGTTTATTATATTAGTTCTGGTGCAAGAAGGTAGGGGTCGGGTAGGGAGTTAGATAGAAATGGATGGATGTTCAGGAAAAATTTAACTGGCTTATGTCTACAATTCTTGTATCCTCAAGGTTTTACAACTATAGTGGCATGGAAAAAAAAATTAATCGAATCGCGGGTAAATATCTAATTTGAATTGGAAATTGAGCTTCAGGTTCAGCAGGTTGTGGTAAGGTAACACAACACTCAATTTTGCTATTCTCTGCTCTTGCGGCTCGGCACCCTGCTGCAGGCGGCCTCCCCACCGAGATTCATTTTATTATTTAAGGTGCTCTCGTCGTCTTATACCCAAACAAGAAATTTTCTATAGCGTGTCTGGCCACAATAAGAGATGCAAAACGTAGCGTACCATCACCACCACCACCACACCACCACCTTCTGCACAGCTATCCTTCCAAGTCAGTAGATATGATAAATGAATGGATGGCACAAAAAGCAAGCTACTTCAAATCGCATAGTGGAAAAAGGAATGGAGGTCGCAACAAGTTGGGATCAGAAGCGCATAATTTGAAGGAAAAATTCGAAACGCCATAATGAAGGGGTTGAACCGACTTTGAAGTTTACATGGTGGCATATTCTTCTGGTAAGTACTTATCTTCACGATAAAGTGAACTATGCTACCTTAGCTTGCGTTGGGTAATTCTTCGAGACGCATATCATATATTTATATGTTTCTAACTCTGTAATTTGATATGCTTAGCGAGGTTGGAAAATTTAACGGCACACATAACGATGATGGGGAAAATGAAATTTATTGCGTTGACTTCTTTAGCCATGAAGGTCAGAAATTACTGGAATATTGCCCATATAAAAGTAAAGTCAATATTTATCAATTGTAATAAACAAATCAAGAGATAAACTGTGCGAGACACATAAAGATTGCAAGTCATTTGGGTCTAGGATATTTCGGGAGTACCTACCATTATCGATTCAACTAACAACATTATACTCGCCTTTAAAGAAAACGCACTACTTTCTAGGTAATTTTTTATTTTTATGCTTTAATATTTATTGTACCTAAGAAATTTACCAATCTAAATAACAACAAGAGCAAAAGTTATAATTGGTCTAAGACCAATAATATTATACCCTAGATGAAAAGAAAAGTGAATTAAAGTGAAAGCCAAAAGCTTTGTATGGCAACTCCAAGAATTTAGTTTTTTTTTTTTACTATTTTTATGAAAACGTTGTGTACAAAATGTCAACTCTCTACGTTGAAGCATTCCCAAGCAGTGTCCAAATGTATAGTGAACGAGTAAAAAAGCTAGAATTAGTCTCAGACCAATGATAGCCTTAGATTAATACCCATATGAAATTTCGTAAGGATACCCATATGTGCAATTCCGAACTTTTGAAGTGGTTTTTCGCATATATTTCTAGAACGGTTCGACGGATAGAAAAAATTATTATAACCAATTTTATATGACTTCATATTCTGAAGATGTTTTTAGTACAATAAAAATGTCTTGGACTGATTGTTTTCAAAATATACGTAAAAATCTTAAATTTTTATATGGCAACACCAAGAACGGATTGCCCGATGTATGTCCAATGTATATAAAATTTTAGCTCTCTACGTTGGCGCGCTCTGAGGCAGTGTCCAAATATGCATTGAAAAACGAAATTTTCGAACTTAAATGTAATTTTTTTTTAAAAGGCCCTTGTGAAAAATAATTTCAGTTCTCTGTACACGCGTTCTCGAGTTATTGTACCGACAGACAGACAGACAGACGAACAGACGACCAGACGAACATACAAAAATTAAACCGTAATTATTTCTATGCATTACAAACGGAATAACAAACTTAGTATACCCTATGATTTTATCATCTATCCCACATTTGGGCAGGGGCTGGACGTACTGCATCGTCCACGTTAGACAAGGTCGAAAAGAAGGCCTTCTGGCTTATTGACGATGATATAAATATATGATTAATTCCCTAGAGCACCGACGTAATGTCGGCTGTCTATCTCTCATTCATCTCTACTGTGCGGCTATTGCTCTGATGAAATCTTTAACCTGATACCTTGCAGAATTCTTCCTATGCGCATTACACGAACTGTAACCCGAGCTCACACCCATACCCTTGAAGTCAAATTTGGCCGTAAATTCCGCGAATTTTTCGGAAGAAGGACAATACGAATGTGGAACAGTTTGCCATCATCCCGTTTTCCTTTCCCCCTTACCGATAGGCCGCAAATATTCAAGCGTAATGTACACCGTCACCTCCTTGACACAACCCAATAATACCCAATTCCCTACCTCACTTCCTTTCCTGCAAAGGCTGTGCTACGGCATCATAGGGTATCGCCTGAGCTTTGACATTATTATAAAAAAACAAAATCTTGAGTATTGTTACGTGCAATAGAAAAGGACAAGCGATTCCTATTGGTTCGGACATAAATCACTTTAGGACAAGCGACATCTATTTGTTCAGACAGTAAACAACTTTGGGTTCGGAGAATCTATATTTCGAGAATGTAATATTCGAGAAGATTCTCGGACAATTAGTAGAGTATAAAATATAAATACAGCGTTCATCACTGCCAGGAGGCAGTTGTTCCTGCTTCGATTGATTGCCACGAGGCAGTCTTATTTCAGATAGTGAAATGAGCGAAGTAAACTATTTGGATTGCGATAATTAGAAGAACAGTACTGAAGATAACTAAAGAGTTGATTTGATAATTGTTTGTGAATGTTTATAGTTAAATAAAGGAAGAACTTGTGTGAATGATATCTGATGTATTTTTTTATACACTAGATGAAATCATAGGATTATACTAAGTTTGTCATTCCATTTGTAACCCATAGAAATATGATGATAGAGCCAAATGGGATGGACACTCACGCATAATATGAATAGTTATTTTTTGAGTTTTGTGTGTCTGTCTGTCTTCATGATAACTGGAGAACCCCTTCTTGGTGTCGCCATATAAAAATTTAGGTTTTTCACGTATATTCCTTGACGTTTCTATTGTACTGAAAAGTTCTTCAGAATATGAAATCCTATGAAATTGGTTATAGTAATTTTTACTGTCCGACGAACCGTTCTAGAAATATATGCGAAAAACCACTTCAAAAGTCGGAATTGCACAGATGTGTAACCCTACGAAATTTCATACGGGTATTCATGTAAGGATATTATAAGAATTCGTCTTAAACCAATTCTAGCTTTTTTACTTGTGTTTTTTAGCTCAATTCAAGAGTGGTACTGGTGTTTTTTGTCCTACTCACCGAAGTTAGACCGACGACCCTTAGTCATGGCCTTGATGAGCAATTTTACGCGACGGAAAAGAACTTTACTCAAGCCAACACCACACCAGAGGAGTTTATTAAACAATAAAAATTTTTCGTAATCATATCCTGTTTATCACCAGTTGTGGCGCTGGTTCTAGCAAAAAAAAACTTTCGAATTAATATTTTTTCCTTAGAATTTTCTCGACCGGTTTTCTTCAGAATGTTCTTAGCAGGTATGATGGTGGTAACATCCGATATTTCTATCTTTACGAATCGATCCAAAACAAGTGCGGTCACAGAGACTGGAGTGTACTTCATAGACTGGCAGTTGCATGAGTGTTATAGACTGCCCGACAAATGTAGTGTCTTTCAGGCAGACTTCGTAGCGATTAACGAATCATTGGTATCTATATGCAGAGAGTCCGCATGGCACATCTGCATATACACTGACACCAGGCAACCATCAAGGCGCTGGATGATGTGCTTGTAAAATCAAAATTGGTTCAGCTGAGCAAGAGCAGCCTTGAGGAATTGACTACAGGGCACAAGGTGAATCTGGGTACCTGGTTACAAGGATATCCGAGGACAATGAGTTGGCTGATGGGTTGACCAAAAGGGGGCTCTGAAATGGATAGCTCCGTAGCGATAGTTTATGTGAGGATCCCAATCGGAGTTTTTAAAAAGGAGATCCTCAGGGGCGCCAATCAAAATACAGGCCTCAACATGGATTCGCAGTGAAACCTGACATATTGCAGGACAATTATGACCTGCATCTGCATAAGATAGGTGGAAGACAAGAGTACTCCTTAATGGCAGTAGAATAAATACCAGGAATATAGTAATGGTAATTACGGGTCACTGAACCATAGGAGAGGAAGCTAGAAGACTGGAAATAACAGCGACCGATTTTTGCAGGAGCTGTAAAAATTCGGAGGAAATCGAATCCGTCCAACACGTACTTTGTGAGTACCCCGCTCTGAATAAAGGATGTATGCTATTAGGTAGCTAGTTCATTCCAAGTCTGAAGGAGCTGCAAAGTGTAGAGTTCAGATGTATCTTGAGATTCCTTAGAAAAGCATGATGGAGGTAAGAGCTTTTTAAAGGGTATCGCATGAGGTCAAGTGGCACAATGGATTCACTGTAAACCTCCAGTGGATCCATTGTGTATGTGATACAGTCTAGCTTGTAGCGGTTCCCTTCTTACCTAACCTAACCTGGTATAGCTAACAATCCGTTTATAAGCCGCTCTTAATGTTTATTTTCTTATCCTGTCAAGTAATTTTTACGTTTTGAGAGTACCATCCAGCACTTCTTGATACAGAACAATGCGGGAAAATTTTGAAATTTCAATTTCCCCCCTTACCAATACAGGCAATAGATGCATTCAGAAAATTTCTGCAAAGAAAAATGTACTCAGAATGATGAATATTCTTGAGATTCGTGAATAGTTGCAATAATTTTAAACTCCTGAGGATAATACGGTTTCTGGTAAGTAAATTTTTCTATATACATATTTGTCCAAAATAAACGTGAAAATATTAAATTTTGTTAAAAAATCTATTTATTAAGGAAACTTACTAATTATATATGAAATGTAACACTATACTTAGGTACGTTCCCACGTTTTTCAAGTTCGGATTTTTCAATTTTAAAATCTATGCATATTCAAAACAAAACTTTTGATTTTAAAAATTAATTATGGATTTAGAAAATCGATAAAAGTGTACAATCGCAATGGAAATATTTCAGCTACGATGTTGAGAAAATTTATTGTGTATACTTTAAATTTAACCTATGACTGTCGGCCATTTTGTCAACTTACTTACGTACTAATACTTTTCCAACAGGAAAGTACTCCAAACGACTACTTTAAACTGGTAATGAATAAAACATGTGCGTTCAAGGGAACAAAATTTACCAGCTGGTGTTGTAATGCTGGCCTTTGATTTGTAGAAACATTATTGTCTTCTGAACCCTTTCCCATTCTCGGTCGGTGATTTTTGTATTTATTCAGACTGCAGCAGAGTAGAGCAAAGGCATATATACACAGGTAATTTCAATTTGTATAGGGAAAACTTGCAAGTTTCCACTGGTTCTTTGTTTTTTTTTTTCGTATTACTTACCAAGGGCAATTTAATATGCTGCACGGCACGCTAGTCGCTAACTAGCTCTATTTCCATCAGGGAAAGAAGCGATAGTTAGTTAAAGCTTTTTTTCATTCTGATGAGACTGATGATACTAATTGCGGCTAATACCTTTCCCCACGTCCCCCTTCTACTGAATTGTTTGCTCTTACATGGTGTTTTTGCTCGTTGACAGTTTTTATTACCCGTTCAACTTTCAATTGACTTCTATCATTTTACTTTATTACGCACACACAATGAAAGCTGAAAAATGTTTGAAGAGAAATGGGGCGCTTTATGGAGGAGCACCGCTAACATATTTACGAGTCAACTTAATTACATATATAGGTCAGTGGATTCTTTTAGCTACAGAAAGACATTGTGGTCACGTTGATTTTGCTGCTGATTACCTAAGAAGAAAAGTTTCACTTTAATTCGGCAAATTTTATCGATTTCGTAAGCTGTGTTCTTAGAGAATATTCAGGCTAATGTAATTTAGCAACAAAAGAAAGCGCGGCGATGGATTTGTGTTTTTTTTTTTTTTAACATAAAAGGCAATTTGCCTTTTGTTTTCTTCATCCATGAACAGAATTTCGTAATGATTATGCTCACTAAACCAAAAAAAAAAAATTATAGTACATAAATAAATATGGTCGTCCTATGTCGAATATAAAATATGCTTGAGTTCTTCTTTCCAGTAACTTTGAGATTGGTTTCTTAGCTTCTTTTTTAGACTTTATTCGGGAAAATTGTAACAAAATTTTAGTTTGAAACGAAACACTTAAGATTTTCCAAAAAAAACTTTTCTGAGTACGGGCCACAGTTATACTGCGTCATTTGAATTTTTTTTTTAATCGTAGCTTTTTATTTCTTTTTATTTCTTAGTTAATGTATACAAAGTTGACCACCTTTAAGAAACTTACAAACTAAATAAAAAATTACTCGAATACCAGTTTCCATATGAACGACAGCTTAGGCACTGGGACCACTGACATACATATACATATAAATATGGACTGCTTAACTTTCTATTTCATGTGGGCTCAACTGCTTATGTGAAAAAAGTTCTTACGCCGCGCCGGTGCCAACATTGATAAAAATCATTGACGGGATGTTGAAAAAATTAGCGCGCAGCTCGAAAAGCGATTTAATAAAACCTTTCGAATTTCTATTGCTTATCTAATGAATATATTGCCTTTGGTAAAACAATTTTATCAATAATAACCCTAAATAATTAATTTTAGAAATATTTATTTTGACGAACTCACATATTTATTTGTTGTTTACAATTCTCGTTCAGTTGGTACTTGGTCATTAGAACGAAAGAGTCAGTAATACAGAAGTGAGCTCACTTTTTTCAGTGCATTTTTATGAGCATAGTCAGTCCATATTATACTCATGTCAGTGACTGGGACGTTAAACATTTTAATCGTTTCTTGCTTTCCATAAGAAACAATAAGCGACAGCAGTGATGGAATTTTCCACACTTTTGTAGTACTTTCTAAAAAGCCCTTTACGGACTTTCTAAGTTATTCAAATATGGTAACATTTACATTCCTGTAAATCTGGTAACATTTACATTCCTGTAAATCTGGTAACATTTACATTCCTGCACATCTGGTAACATGATTGTTACGAACTGCCATAGATGAACACAAGAACTAAATATCGCATGGTATACCAGAACAGAGCATGCAGATTGTGAAATAGGTATAGTGCATTCAGGAATGGAGAATGCTTTACAGCAGTTTTGTATATATTTGATCGACCTCCTCAGCAGATGAGAGAAAATATGAATCCCTCGATTTATCCATCATCATTTCAAATGTTGTGGTCCATTCCGGGATGTAAGCTTTATGAAATTTGTCTAATCAATCTGCTCTAGATCTAGTTCTTGTCACATCTCTGATACTACGCATTTCCCTCTATCAACGATCTGCATTTTACTGCAGCTAAACTATTAAAATATTACTTCATACATAATTGCAACTGTACTGTTAATGGTTTAAAATATATAAATGTAAAGAAAATATAATTTTCTTCAATTCAAATATTCGCGACATACACCGATTTATTTTTGTAGGTTATGATCCATGATGAAGTATAACCTATAAGTACCGCCTCGTGAAAACAATCGAGTAAATTTTGTTAACCGAAAGTTATTATAAGAAGAAAACCAATTGTGATTTAGGAACCGACATTGTAATTAATAACATTAAATGTCGTTTCTTTTCTTATAGGTAAAGTTTGTTTTCGTAATTGTTCAATTCTACTGTTTGTTTATAAGAAACTTAATCATAATTTAACACAATAAATCTTTTCTTATAGAGAAACTCAGTTGTGTTTTGAATAACTGTGTCGTCCAAATCACTACGAATACAGGAAAGGAAATATCTTATATAAATATAACAAACAATAACCTGATAAGCTAAATTAAGTGAAATTACGCCGATTTGTGGAGCTCAAGTTTTTTAGTGTGAGAGCACAGTGCAGGTGTAAACAGCTGACAGAATTCGTGAAGGGCACTTAAGTTATTCTAATAAGAGTGTAAATTTGTTGGCTACCATTCAATTATCATTAAAGGTTCTAGTTGAAAATAGCATGAAATTAAATCCATGTAACGACAAACAATTATTGCGTTTATATTTCGCTACTTTCGGTTGATTTTTAAGCACATTCTTATGCTGGATATGCCTACACACCTTTCCAAATTGATAGATACCAACACTGAGCAACACTTAAGACTATAGCACTAGCAGTAGCACTGAATTGTGCAGTGCAATTTTTTAATTGCTTGGGGAAGACCCATATATTTGAGATCGAGATGTGACACACTTGCAACAATATCTGGGACGATTCTATAGTTGACAATGATTATAAATGTTTGTTTCTTAAAAGTAGCCGTACAGTAAAATCCCGTGATGCTTTTTTTTTATACCGAACAGTGTGAATGAGGAACAGCTTACCATCTTCTGTTTTTCCTCCGGCATACAATCTGCGGAAGCTTAAGGGCGACATACTAACATCGGCACCTCCGCCACTCTCCTCATATCCCCTAATCCTTTCCCTATCTCCTTTCTGCCATGTTGTGCTTTGCATCATCGGATATCCCCTGGGCTTGGCTTAATAATACAAAAAAAAAAAAAAGTTACAAATTTTGCAAACTTCATTTGTGTGTGTGTGCATGTTCAGTTATTTTCAAATAAATTGAAACTATAAATGTTCTTATGCTGGCCATAAAAAAGGTGACAAATGGAAAGCTCAATTATCATATTAACCAGCATATAATTGCATGTCATCACATGACTAGTTTCTATAATAACTTATTTTTTAAAGCCATGACACTTTTCCATGTCATTGTTGGTTATACCATCAACCGCGAACTCAATTGTTGACCTAAAACAGATAGCAATAACTATATAAATTTCATATCTTCCAACATTCCCCCTTCAGGTGTTTATTTGTGGTGGATGACTTTAATAATTTTCCACTCTTCTATGAGTGATCGAATATCGATTATATATTATTGGTAGAGCACAACCACCACCTTCCCCATCCAATTGTTGCTAGCAACTATATTAGAAGACGTCCGTTGCGTTCTAAAAATATCCTTCCTACAACAAATAGAATAGAGCACCCAAAAGTTCTTGAGGGCTTTTGCTCGAATCAATGTTATACGAGGCATTTCATGTTGTTCGAGTCGAGTGTAGTACCTACATACATAGATAATTCGTGTTATCATCCAATCATCAAAAGGAAAATAGAATTTGATGATTTAAAAATAAATGAATGACTGAAAACGATTTGGACTAGTATCCTAGTATGCTAGACACGCTACTAGAGCGAATGTAACAGATATTTTCGTGATTCGTAATTTATTCCAGAATTTCTGTATAAATACAAAATATATATGTATATGTATGTATTTATGTAATTTTCGAATGTATAAAACTCTACTAAAAGGGTTGTACATATATAATATGTAAAAGATAAATTGCATACACTGTTAATATTACAAAATAAAAACAAAATTAAATAAAGAGAGTAGAAGTTTACCCAAAAGTAAACATCCATTCGCTAATGCTTCTTGTACACATCACAAGGTTTAGCGCACGTTATGTGCCCACTAGTGCTACTACCTACCGACAATTATAAAAAGGACGAAATCGTACTGAAGGCAGACTGAAATGGAATTTCCAATATACTAACTTCCTGGATGAAAAAACTAAAAACAAAAGAATGGGAAAAAGGGCAGACAAAAAAGAAGTCATTCATTTCGAAATATATTTCCTTCGACCTACCCACTATTACCACCCACCAACACTGCTCTTATATTTTTGCACCATCATAAGGAGTCACTATATATGACTTCCATTGTTCACTGAAAACTCTCTTTTTTATGGCACATAGGCATTCACCTAGTTCGACGAATGTGGCTCCTCTAACAACCATTCAACGTCAAGTCATCCTGACATATAAAATTGACACTCCGTTTGAGTTCATCGTCCTTACTAAAATCTATTTTAGTATATAATATTACAACTCAAGCATTAACTGTTCTCGTTTAGCAAGATGGGAAGGGATGGGGCTGAGTTACTTGGCTAGAAATGAACTATGTATATATCTACTCATTTCATTTTCCCTTTAGGGCTCCGCAAGTTAAGTATTCTTGTGAATTTTATGATTTCTCTCTGGCGATTCGAAGGGCAAAACTTCGATAGTGCCAACTGAAATGGCGGGAGAGGGGGATGGTTTTAAACGTTGCAGAAGTGTTATACTTTGTCTTCTAAAATTATCTGTGTTTTAACTTTCAAATGGCAAACTAAATTTTATACTGCTGAGTAAAGTAATCATAAATTTTTTCTGTACATGCATCCTTGAACACTTTTATGATTACTATTATTTTATCATATTTAAGTACCTAAGAATTAAGGAGTTCATTCTTCTTATAAAACTTTCTTAAGTTAGTTTTAGCTAGTGCAAAACAAGTTTTAAGGATTTTTAGTGCTGTAGAAGCTTTCCTGGTAGCTTTTAATTTACTTTTCATTAGACATTTTCTTAGTTCATCTTTACTCTTTTAAGTTTGTTCAAGCTCATACACTATATCACAATCTGAATACCTATACTACTACATTTTTATATCCTAGATGAAATTATATGATATACCAAGTTTGTTATTTCGTTTGTAAGGCAAAGAAATAATGTTGATAGAGCGAAATGTGTTGGACATCCACGGCTGACAGAAAATAATTTCGTTATCTATATTGTCAATATTTTTTGTTTGTTTTTCAATTTGACAATACTTTGTTGTTACTATTGCAGTATACTTTATAGCCTCGACCCAGCGTGAAGCGCACTTGGAAAAGAGCTCAATCGCAAAGGTGTTTAAAAGTTATTTTGATTTTTACATGTCCTTCTGTCCTCAAGATAACTCGAGAACGCGCTCATGTTAGAGTGCTGAAATTTTGTATTGTAAAAAGTAAATTTAGGTTCGAACATGAAACAAATCCAGGGTCGTAGGTAGCGGAGGGCATAGAGGGGCAATGCCCTACCTTAAAATGGCACTGCCCTACCTTAAAAATTGCCAACTTCGGTATTTTGCGGCGTTGTCATAAAAGTCATCGCGGCGAATTTGTATGATCAGCAAGATTGGCCAGTCAGCTACTAATCGGCTATGTTTGCATTGCTTACCTCCAACCGCTTCCTGTCATGTATGAAGTTAAGACGATTGGTCGACTACTTGAACAGCTTTCGTCAGGACATTTGGCTCTTATAAGAGTCGTATATGAAAATTATTCTCTGATTTTGAAGAATCCAGATAAAATGAAAAATGGAAAATTTTAATATTGCAAAAAGTGTTGACATCAAAGTCGTTATGTTAAACATGAAAGTTCGATTGGCAAAGATAGTAGCAAAAAGAATATTATGTGTTCTGCAATCGGCTGATGTGGCTTTACAGGGTCGAAGCACTGGATTGAAGGATGCCATATCGATAATAAAATGTGTCTAGGAAGAAATTGAGGTCAGAAGAGATGTATGAGGCAATTTTGTTAGAAGCTGGGAATACCATATTGTAGATAAGAATCTCAAAATAGTTCCCAGAAGATAAGAGACAAGTAAAGGCAAGACATCTGGAGGACTAGTGCTGTATTGTTGGCATAGTTTAAATTCCGCCATTTAAAGCGGAATATTATGAAACTGTAGACATAATAACAGTTGAGATAAAAAGAAGATTTGAAGACAATGATGATCTACATACTAGATTCAATTTTGTGTCTTGATGAATTGGACAAAGTTTAAGTCTGTTCAACATTTAAATAGGGCTGGTTTAGAGGGTGTAGTTTTTGCGTCGCGTGATCGGTTATTCTCTTTTGTTCAAGAAGGGAAAAACTTGCTGTGCGTTAACACGGTATAGTTTTTGCACGGCGCGCACGAAAACAAGAGCAGTTCTTTAATCGCTTATTTCGTCGTCTTTGACATTCTTCTCTGGGTGGCGTTCACGTTAACTGAAAATTATTTGGACTGGTAATATTTTTAGCAAATTTCTTGTGCATTTTGAAAAGTATGTTTATTAACATATAATAATAGCATTCAAACCTCTAATTATAAAAATATTATTTCAATTTTAGACATGAATATGAGTTGTATTTTATTGCGTATGTGGTGCACCGTAATTGCGCTATTGCTTTTTTGCAGCACTCTGCAAATTATTTCAAGGGATTTCTCTCTCTTGTCTCTTTTTATGTAGCCTTTGTGTTTAGTGTTATACAAGTTTTCAAAGTCTTGATAACACAACAACAGTTTTTCTACTAATTGGCGGTCCCATCTTACGCTCATTATATTTTTTTTACACAATACTTTTAAAAAACAAATCTCAATTTAAAAACAGGAAAATCAAACAATATTTTCACTGTCAATGGTCTAAGCTTTCACAAATTAAAATCCCGAATTAAAATCACAAAACACAACAATCACACATAACATTTTCACATCAATGGTCCACACTTCAATAAATGAACAATTGCACACAATATTTTTCAACGACATCATTGAATGATCAGCTGATGTTAAAAAAAATTTCCTGAACTCCCCCGAATGCAAAAACAAGTGAAAGAGGAATTGCTGAAAATAATAATTTTTCTGAACTCCCCCGTATGAATACAAAACAAGTGAAAGAGAAATTGATAAAAACTTCATGATCGTGCTCGATGCTCAGTCGCTGTTCTGTGCGCGCCCTCCCCCATCTCCGCTCATCTCCCTCTCCCACCATTTTCGTGCGCGGCGCGCAAAAACTACACCGTCTAAGCTACCCCTAAGCTAGAGGGATGATGAGGGCAGTTTGTAGAGGTCTATGATACTACAGGATCTTTTAGATCCTCTTCAAACATCTTGTATCCGTTTTTTAGTCTCTTTTGAGAATTTTGTCTTGTTTATTTCCCTTTTGTTTGTGTCTTTTTTCTTGTTCATTAATTTTTCTTATTGTTTTAATTGTTCAATTGTCCCTATTGATCTTTTATAACTTTTAGATTAGCTAGCGACTTTTTGTTTACACTTTGTAGAGCCTTTTGCCACCTAATTTTTAAGGAATTTTTAAAAGAGTCAATGAGCCACTAAATAAAGAGCATATACAAAAAAAAAACATTATTATTAATTATGGGGGATGCAGACAGGATTCCTGCCTCTCATCTTGTCACCGCGACCTATAAGATCTTTTGTGACATTACCCCTACATGCCCTAGGGCAACTTCCTTGTAGCGTTGCCATACACTGGGCACTATACATTGGGCCATACATTGGGCACTGCCTGAGAACGGGTCGTAGAGAGTTAAAATTTGGTACATAATGTTTTCATAGTAATAGTAAATAAAATTACAAAAAAATTACTAAATCGAACAACCCCATTCTTGGTGTTGTCATACAAAATTTTGGTTTTTCACTATATAGGTACTATTTGGAAACTGCCTGAGAACGCGTCGACATGGAGAGATCAAGTGTTGTACATGGCGTTTTCATAAAAATTATAAATACAAATTCAAAAATGGACCAAATCGGGCAACCTTTTCTTGGTGTTGCAATACAAATATTTGGTTTTTCATTATATAAGTATTTGGATACTGCCTGAGAAAACATTGACGTAGAGAACTGAAATTGTGTACACAGCGTTTTTATAAAGAAAATTTCAAAAATAAACTAAATCGGGCAACCTCTGCATGATATTTCCATACAAAACTTTATGTTTTCATTTTATTTAACCTTTATTTTTATCTAGGGTATAATATTATTGGTCTTAGACAAATTATAACTTTCTGTTGTCTTTAATGTGTTCGTACATATTTAATCTTGCTTGTTCCAATTATGTACTTCATAATCGTCGTCTATGTATGCTCGGTTTCTTTAAGTTTCCTTAGAGTTGTCGTATGGTTTCCAATTCATTCATATATTATTTATTTGCGCCCCTACATATCCATTATTACATTGACTGGACGAATTTACAATTTTGTATATCTACACAAAATTTTGTGTTTGTATAAGAAACATAATTGGTCAAATTGTGATAAAATATAAATGAAAAACAATTTGGCTTTATACTTATGAACGAAAATATTAAAATCGTGCTTTACTTTTTGAGATGGCTACTGACATAAATTAATAAAGTATTTCATACGTATGACATACTTTATTAATCTATGAGATTGTATTTGAAAAAGAAATTTACAGAATGGTGTAAATATTTTTAGTTGTTATGGTAATATTTCTCTGTTACCAAAAAAGCAATTTTGTGACGAATGCGGAGCAATATCAATAATACCGAGTGAAGCTACCTCCAATCGCTAAAATTCTATCTCTGGGCTATAAAATTAGCCAACTTTTGCCTTGTAGTTGCGCCACCAATACCTTCAACATAAATTTATTCCAATCTTTCTCAAAAAATATAAAAAACAAAATCAGGTTCTTTATTGTTCAGTGTTTTCTTACTATTCTTTCCGTTATATATGGTCAAATTTAGTGAAATCCATAAATATCTAGTCACGTTCCAGGATGCATTTCTTATTATCATTCGGAGATCTATGCATGCAGTATATATTTTCTTGACTGAGGAAAAATATTGTGATAGTCTCTCTGTTGAAAAGTTTACAGAAACTATGAAAAATGGTATTTTTATGAAGTTAATTTCTCCAGAGGATATTTTCTCAGCGTTTTATTAGGAAAGGTGATATAACGGAGAATTGGAAGGAAATAAATTATTAAGATTGTTGGGAAGTGACCTCCTTGTTACATTTACCTCTTCTCCATGTTGTTGAGTAAATCGATAGCTTACGTCCTTATACTGAAGATTGTATCTGTTATTCTTAATGTTCATTCTTATGTTTCATATGTACGTAATTGCTTGAGTGCTATACAAAAACTTCGGGTTTTACTACATATTTAAGCACTGCATGTGAACGTATTAACGAACACAGATGAAAATTCGTACCTTGATAATATCGCAGTATACATAAAAGAGACTGACAAAAATAAAAGGATAATCTATAATTATATGAAAATATATATATGAATTCATGTTCAAATGTTCCTCAAATCAAACCAATAGAGAGATATTAGCCTCCGCTGAGAAAGTTTGACCATAATAATTTTTCCTAATATTGTGAATCGCAGTCAAATAAAGTTGTGAAGAATTGAATTTATTAGTTTTTTTAATTCATGCTTTGAATGACATTAGGTTCTCTATATGATACCATGAACCTGACACAGATTATATGGGAGTCTAAATTATATAAAAACAAAAATAAATAATTATGATAATTGCGCGGTAAATTTGGGCTCGGGGATAACTACATAAAGATACGTCGGTTAGTGGTGGAGATAAGAACTACTAAGAAAGTACTTTTTAAACTAGGAGTCAGATTGAAAATTTCAAACGCGTAACCCGTGAAGCGCGCTTTCAAATTTAATATCGAATGTATGCTGGTTGTATAGGAAGTGTCATATTTATTACAACTGCAAGCGACAACGTTCGCGAAGCAAAATTTAGGCGAATATCTACTTTTCATCGCAAACGCGATGAATTTAACCTCACATTTCGGAGTTTGTACCTACTGCTGCTGGATTTTTTTTAATTTCTTTGTTTTTCTTTTATTTTCAAGAAAAAAGTAATTTCGTGAAAAGTTGATTGAGAAATATAGAGGTAGGTAGATCTCCGTAATTCTTAATAACTTTTTCGGTTACAACTTTACAAAATTCGTTTTTACACTAAGCACAAATATCGGTCTAAAATCATGTATAAAAAAACATCACCTGTTAGTACTTTTTTTAGTGCCATATACGTGGAGGATTGCTTGCGTGCAATCCGCTAAGGTATTGCGCGAAGCATTGTTTGCATGGTTTCCTACGGCACTGATAAAAGATCCTCGCCCATACCAACGAACAACGATGTAACGACGCTCCTATTATTTCATAAATATCATCAGCCAGTGAAAAGGGCTTTAAAGAAGAGAACTCGTGGAATAGTTAGTGCTTTTATGTTTTTAAATATTTGTAAATTTAAAAAATCACTATTTTCTAGTCAAAAATCACTCTATTTTATATATTTTGCGACTATCTTCTAAATCAGTATTAAAACTTTCTTAGAATCACGATGTACACGCGCTGAATGAAGCCAGATATAAAAACCATAAAAAAAAACAACAACTAACAGATGATATAAATTTTAACAACGTCATTCAAGACTTTTCTAATAAAAAAAAACTAGAAAATTAATATATAAACACGCTTAAATTTTATCATTATGTGTATACAATCTGTTTTTAAACAAAACAAATATTTTTTCTTAATTATTATTTTGTAATTATCAATAATCACTCTTGATTTTGATTGACTTAGAAAGGGCGGCAAATTGGAGACCGCCCCAGGCGGCAAAAGCTCTAGGTACGCCACTGGCAAACAGATCCTGGTAAGCATGTCGCCAATGTTTTTATATACATGTGGTAATATTCTAAAGGTTTATTATTACTAATCACAAACTGTGGTTATTAAACTCAAATAAAAATTCTACTGGTTATATCCATTGCAGCCTCAATAGACTTTTCCTAAATATGATAATTCATGGGACACTACATAAAAAAAAAATCATTGTTATATTTAGTTTGTGTCGGTAGTCTATAGTCAGCTGTCATCACGATTAAATTTAAAAGACACTTTAAAAAATGTAGACCAAAATTAAATAGAAGATATGGGTCAAGTTCTTTTTCTTCTTAAAATAAATAAATATAAGTGGACCAAGAATAGACTTTCGAGGCACTCCTTTGAAGATGGGTAGGAAATCAAAGAGGTTTTGCTGTCCTCAACAATCTGACGAGCATATTATGTAATTGAGATGGTAGATATTAAACTGATGTTAAATGTATTTGCAGCATAAGAAAAGATATTATGAGAAGTAAAATTTTTTATAAATTTAAAACATAATAGACGGATGTTAAATTAAATTTATTAGAGTTATCAGTCCATTTTTAAAACCACAATGCATCTTCATCTTGGAAAATTGGAAGACAAATCGTTACATAATATTGTAATGTGCAATCGAAAAAGGATAAGCGACATCTACATACTTTGTGGGGATTGACTAATTAAGTATATGAACATAAACAACTTTCGGAGAATCGTATTACAGAAAGGACAAGCGACATCTTTAAGCACAGAGTATCGATGTTTCGAGAACGGAATATTCGGGAAGGATCTAGGACACATTGTAGAGTATAAATACAGCACTTCTTATCGCCAGGAGGCAAGTCTTATTTCAGACAGTGAAGTCAACAAAGTGAAATTCGGATTGCGATAGTTAGAAGTATATTACTAGCGATAACTAAAGAAGAGCTGATTTGATAATTGTTTGTGAATGTTATAAAAGTAAACATAGATAAGCAAGAACTTTTGAATAATATTTGAAATATTTTGTTTCAATAACGAACAAAGATCATGCCCGTAACAATATGATACTGAGCTCAAATTCATAGTCCATAATAACGTGTCCTATTTTTCTAAATATTAACGAAAAAAATACATATTTATCTCCTAATAGCTAAAAGCCAAAATTATCAAGATAAACAAAGTGAACGACCAACAATCATAACAATAGAATGACTAATTTACAACCGGAACCATACATGAAAGACAGACAGACACTCGACCGCAGATTGATATTAGTTTTCTTCTGTTCATTATATACGCTTACAAATTATCAGGTATGAAAAGCTTAATGAATTTAAAATTAGCTGGTAATATCTAGGCAATTCATATGTCTACTTTCTAACTTCATATAGGAAAGCATGCAAGAAAATCCAAAATCAGTATGCCAAGAATAAATTCACTGCTGGAAATATACACTAATTCATATCTATACATACTTAAATACAAAAAATTCGGCTACATAAAAAAAAGAATGAATTAACTGCGATATTTTTACCATGTTCTCTATAAAGTCGCAATCTTTGATAATATTTCAGCGATTTCTTGAATTTATTTAAAAATGTTTCCCGTAGATTTCGTCCGTTCTAAAAATAGTCAATAGAAGAATAAATTGACGTTTTCCAAATAAAATTGTTCGCGCCACTGCCAATGATGTGTTTTTCCGCTTCGTGCGATAAAAATGTTGTGCGCCGATGATAAACAGTGCGCACCAATTTTTCCGGAATTTTCTTTTTATCTCACGGGCAAATTGCGACGCAGAGGTGCATACTGGCCAACTGCTTATCCATTCATCATATAAAATTGTTTACTTACCCAGAAATTTATTGAATCGTGTTTGGTAAGCCCTGGTAGCCTGGTGCTTCTCCAGTGGTCGTATATCTGGAAAGAAAAAAAAAAACGTTTATAAGTGACTATAAGTAACAAAATATGCGTATATACTAAAGCTATAGATACAGAGAATACTGTGGTGTGCTGGCGAGTATCTGGAATTCGAAATGTATATATGACCATATGGAAGATTTATGGTGGCAAGGAAGATCTGACTAAATCACCCCCGAATTTGTTTGCCATTAAAATTAAGCGTAATGTATTCAAAATTCCATAAATAAGTTGACCTTCAAATATTATCATTATCATTAGACCAGTGCAGTGTAGAGATACGAAAATACCCGTTTACTGTATTAAATTAAATTAAATTCTATATTTAATTACAATAAATGTATAAATATAAAAAAAAAGTTTGTGCCGGACAACAAGTAAAATTTAGCCTTTAATCGCATTTTGCTCTTTGTTAGACCTTATTTTAGGATAAAATCTTCAGTTTACTGCACTATTGGCGAAACTACACGTTGCAGTATACTTAATTTTTCGTTGATGAGAGACACTCGGGGGAGGAAAAATCCCTCCCCTCATCGACGAAAAGTGAAGTATACTGCAACGTTTGGTTTCACCTTATATCTCTTGCAAAGTTTACAGTGCTAAGTCTATGAATTGCTTTCGGGCTATTTTCTAACTTCTCTAAGCTCTCGAAGACTCTATTTCGTTTAATTTTGAATAACAGAATAACAGGCTAACAGCAACTGTGTTATGCGCCTTTTCTGTTACTTTCAAAGTTCATCTGCATTTATTTTAAACAATAACAGTTCCTGTATGCAGCTGTTCAAAAATACTATACAACTAGTTTTTGGAGCTATACAGGGTGTTTCCCACTAGGAAGTCAATAGAGCGGGAGGTGATAGTACTCACTTAGACGAACCAAAAATTGTATGGCAGGGGGGGGGGGGCATATCAACCGTTTAGGAGTTACAGGGTGATTAAGAAAAAAAGCTAGTTTTTCACAAAACACCTTGTATCTTAAAATCTACAGTCACAGATAAGAGGTCATTGTATGCAGAACTTCATGGCCTTTCCAGCGACTGCTCAATCAGCCCCATACACCTCTCCCATCAAGAATTATGGTGGTTGTCTAAACTACTTAAATATTTCAGATTTTCTTACCTATTTTTTTAATTTAACCTCTATTATTTTTGTAACAAGGTCATTAACATAACTTTTTTTTATAAAAAATAAAAAAGGTAAGCTGTAGACTCTCCTCTTTAATATAAAATATTACACCCTATGTGCTAACTGTAGCCGTTAAACAGTTATTAACTCATAACCTATTCCGGTCACACCGAAATTAGACGATATTTTTTAAAATGACGTGCTAAAGGAACAAATTATCGTTGAGAATAGGTTTGAAAATAGGTTTGAGAATAAGTTTAGAGCTAATAACTCTTAAAGGGCTTCAGATAGCACATTACGTGTAATAGTTCAACTTAAAGAGGAAAGTCTACAGTTTACAGTTTTTATAAAATGACCTTGTTGCAAAAATAATAGAGGTTAAATTAAAAAAAAAAGGTAAGAAAATCCGAAATTTTTAGTTTAGACAACCATAATTCTTGATGATAGAGGGGTATGGGGCTGATTGAGCAGTCGCTGAAAAGGCCATCAAGCTCTGCATACAATGAGCTCTTAACTGTGACCATACGCCTTGTAGTTTTTAAGATACAGGATGTTAGGATGTTTTGTGAAAAACTAGCTTTTTTTCTTAATCGCCCTGTAACTCCTAAACGGTTGATATGCCCCCCCCCCTGCCATACAATTATTGGTTCGTCTAGGTGAGTACTATCACCTCCCGCTCTATTGATCTCCTAGTGGGAAACACCCGTATATGTAGGTACGTCAACACAATTATCAAAGTCTTACTACTGTGTAGATATGTTAATCTGAAATTTATATTTAAATTAATTGCAAATGGTGAAAAAAAAATTGTTGCTGTTATTTATTAACGAAACCTTTATAGTCAATTTGTTGCCTTTAAATGAAACGTCCCCTTATCAATGATCTTTTCTCGGTAACAATTTATCTTCGTCTACGATAATAAACTCATCCCTCTTTTCTCACTTTTTTTTTCAATTTTCCTATACACTCTGCACTACACCGTTTTTTTTCCTCTATACATTTTCATTTAATCAAGCGAATTTCATTGATACAATTTAGCGCTGTGACAATGCAATTGCAGCGAGTATTTACAGTTTCATTAGATGACAATGAACGGAAATCAGAATATTGTAAAACAAAAAAATGACAAGGACGGGAAACCTTATATGTATTATACTTCATTGCTTTCATTCTATACAACATGAACAATAGAAATCTTGTACAGATTACCCCATCCATTGAGAAATGGCCTGCGCTAATGAAAAGTCAACACACCAACATTATATCGATTGTAATGCAATTGGCTCCATCCGCCAATTGGACATTGCATAATGTTTTTAACAGCAGACATCCACGATTTTCTGATGGGAAAAAATCGTTAGATATTTCAGCAGTAATGGGGCTATTATGTCAGATATTAACTCTTTACTACCATGCTGGTGGTAAATTACCTACAAATACAATTACTGTTATTGCTAAGTATGAGTTTGTTAAGATTTTGATTGCTATTGGAATAGCATTATATAGAAATTTCACGAGGATGGGAATAAAATTCCATTTTATTGTGTTCATATATATAAGTTCAAAAGGAATGCTATCATCTTTAGGAGCTTAATTATATTTTTAAGCTTATCTGCACTCAAACTAACTGTGAATTCCTCTAAATTTGAACTGACAGCTTATTAGCTGTAGGATCTCGAATAGCTTTTGTATTTAATTTCATTATTCGAAGTCCTGGCACTTATCATGACCTTGTTAAAGTATGTCGACCACTTTTGGAAGGTACTCTCTGATGCTTGCTTTTTATCATGATTTTATAAAGTACATGAATAATTGCGGGAATTGAAAAGTCTTATAATTATCATATCGACATGTCGAAATTACTATAAATTTTTATACTATCAAGTATGTCCAATTAATACGCGAACTGAGTCATAAAAACTTTATTTAACATACATCAATCTTATCCCCCTCCAAATACTCCCCATTCGTGGCAATGCACTTGTCCCATCTTCGTTTCCATTCTTCAAAGAATCCCTGGAAGTCTTCATAAGTCAGGCTTTTCAATTGTCTCGTCGTTCACGTTTTATTATTTCCACATCATCTCAAAGTGTCGCCACCCACATCACATTTTTGCATTTTGGGAATAAAAAGAAATCGCAGTGGGCTAATTTTGGTGAATATGGTGGTGATTGAGTCACGGGGCACAAACTGGCAGACAATCACTGATGAATCATGAACCCCCCAACCTCCATGTAGAAGACAGCATTCACTGTTCGTTCTCCAGGCAGAAATTCATGACGAAGAATACCATGAATGAAAAAAAAAAAAAACGGCTGCATGGTCGTAATTTTTGATCGGCTTGTTTTGTTTTCTTCATAGTTCACTTTTTGATTTCTATTCCTTACTCTGCGATTTCAGTTCGATGTCGTATTCGAAGAACCATGATTCGTTCTCAGTGATGACATTTTCAACGAAACCGGAAGTTTGAGCAGTGCAACATTCGAACCTTCTCAGTCTTTAGTCAAGTGTCAACAACTTGGGGACGATTTTTTCATACAATTTTCTCAATCCCAAAATTTTTTGTTAGAATGACGTGTACAGACGATTTTCCCGAATTCAGTTCTTCAGCAATCATCCGCACAATTAATCGGTTATCGGAAAGTACAAAAGACTTCACTCGTTCGCTGTTTTCATTGGTACTGCTGGTCGACGGTCGTCCTACCCAGGCATCAGCTTTGTAGTCGGCACGGCCCTCACTAAAACGCTTGATCTATTTCAAAAGAGCTGTTTCTTCAGTGCGTTCTCTCCATAAACAGTTCTCGACATTTCATGAATTCCCTGTGAGTTTTTCCCAAGTTTCACTAAAAATTTGATGTTGGCTCTCTGTTCTATATGCTCATCCACGTCCGTCAGAAACAGGAACAAAAAAAACCACCACAAAAAAATGTATAAGTTCACTTGTAGGCTTTCCTCGACACGGTCTGACGGTCACTGCCGCTTCAGTGGGTACTCCGGGCATAGAGCAATGAAATACTGAAACTTCATTATAGGCAACTACCAGTCTACCTATAATGTGTCTAAGTATGATCGGAAGAATATTTTAGTTTAAGCAACTTAGGATTTCCAGAAAGATCTTAGTATTAATAGTGAACCCTTTGCGAGCAACAAAAGAGTCCTCTAACAAAAGTTGGCACATTATACACGGTGTTTCCGGTTAGGAGGTCAATAGAGATGGAGGTGATAGTACTCATCTAGATAAAAAAAAGAATTGTATGGCACAAAGGGGTGGGGTGCAATATCAACCGTTTAGGGGTTACGGGGTGATTAAGAAAAAATCTAGTTTTTCACAAAACACCTTGTACTGGGCGCACGGTCATAGTTAATAGCTCATTGTATGCAATCCTATGCCTATCCAACGATTGCTCAACCAGCTCCATACCCCTTCCTCTCAGGAGTTACCGGGGTCTAAACAAAATATTTCGGATTTTTCTACTTTTTTTTTTAATTTGACCTCTATTTTTTTTTTTGCAAAATGATCGTTAACATAACTTTTTTTTATTAGCTCAAAACCTATTCATGTCATACCGAAATTGACCTATATTTTTTTTTTAATGACGTGTTTTCAGTCAGTAAGTGAACAAATTTAGGTTTGAGAATAGCTTTCAGAATAGGTTTTGAGCTAATAACTCTTTAACGGTTGCAGATAACACAACTAATCAAAGAGGAGAGTCTACAGTTTATAATTTTTATAAAAAAAAGTTATGTCAACGACCGTTTTGCAAAAAAAAAAACATAGAGGTCAAAATAAGAAGATCCGTTTATACCCCTGTAACTCCTGAGAGGAAGGGGTATGGACCTGGTTGAGCAGTAGTTGGAAAGGCCATGACGGTCTGCATACAATGAGCTCTTAACTGTGACCGTGCGTCCTGTACTTTTTAAAATACAGAGTGTTTTGTGAAAAGCTATTTTTTTTTCTTAATTACCCTGTAACTCCTAAACGGTTAATATTGCCCCCCCCCCCGGCCTTAGAATTTTTTGTTTGGATAGGTGAGTACTATCACCTCCTGCACTATTGACCTTCTAAGGGGAAACACCCTGTATAACATCATTCGCGATAGTTTTCCGACTATGGTAAGTGCTATAAGAAAATCGCAGCAACCAATCTGCCGATATGGATGAATGTTTGCACGTCATTTAAGGTATTACATAGGACGATACTATGTATGCTATTTTATTCAATAAGTATGTCCTAAGATTTTGCGATAAAAAGAAAATCAATCAAAAAATATTAACCTCAGCTATTATATAAAATAAAATACAAGTCTTCGAATATACTGGTTACAAAATGTTCCAAATCACCAAAGAAAAACCAAGTATACATATTTTCCGGCGCAAATAGCTGACTGTTTATTAAATTTTCCTAGCATTGCCATCGAACTCACCACTTATTATGGACAAGTAGAAATATTAATTCTCATACATTTTACTTTTTAGTCCAAACAAAATTGAAAATTCTATAGAAGAAGACTTTAATCTATGCCCATAAAATGTTTAGCAATTTTGTATACCATATACATAGACAATATTTAAATTTGCATATGTATGAACATATCCTCAACAACATGTGGAAGTGGAATTATTAAAAATGTAAAACAGTAAAGGTCCTAATATTGAACTTTGTGATACATCGCTTAATATATGTTTTTAATTCCACATAGTAAAAAAAAAAACTCAGAACAAGTTGAAAGGCTGAAAAAGAGTAAAGAACCGAAATTAAATACTTTTAGTCAACTAAAGTACATAAGTAACCCTTAGCTTATCTCATACCACTTTTAATAATGCTAATACATAATTATGCTTAGGTCGTCGAATGTCATTTCGTTTATAAGGTCCTGTTCTCTCAAGTATTTTGCTACTTCTGTCTGTATCAATCTTTACAGGACTTTAAAGCATTGAATTATTTATTATATCTTCTAAGGAAGAGCACTCACTGTAGTGTGTGATTTTCCTGTATTCATGGAAAATTAAATGTAATAGGTAAGAATTTAGAGCATAAACATAACTTTATATATGTATAAACGGAAAATATTTTCAAGGACTATAGATATTGCACAAAAACATTTACACATACAGAGAACATATTTATTATGCAAATATGTATTTAATTTGATTAGTCAAGATCTCTGCCTGCTAGTCAGTGGAAGTTATTATCCCATAGTGATAATTTGAGTTTATAGCCGAATTTTCAATATTGCAACCCTCTTCGTGGCACAACGATCACTTAAACGTATTAATACTAATAGTATTTTGTTGACTATAAAAATCTGCATACGCAGATCTTTGTACATTACTCCAATTCCAATGAACGACACCAAACCAGAATCAGAATGCACTCACATAATGAATTCTCTTAATGCTCGAAACGATTTAATTTTCCAGCGCTCTAAAAATTGTCGAGTTTGCTAAAAATATCTCAGTCTCTGCCAAGATTATTGGGACACTTCTTTCCCCATCTGTGTGAATTGGGCAATAATTCTGTTTTCAGATCTATTTTTTGAATTTAATTATTAATAAAAAAAAAAAAACAAATTATATATATATATTTTCCCGAAAATTTGATTCCGTTAATGACATCAGCGCCACTGTTTTTTTCATTAAAGCGTTAAGTTCTGCACGCAAATTGTATAATTAGAGCAAAATATTAATGAACAACAACATGGCTCCAAATGCTTAGTAGGTATATAAAATTACTGCATATATTGAAGAGACGACAAACCTTGCAGGCAATCGAATCCACATGTATTTACTATACTTTTGTGCTTATTGTATAAACCGTGACAGACAACATTTTAGCACTTGACCATGACATGAAGTAAATTAAATGCGCGTTCTCAAGAGGGTAATTTGCCATTAAAATCCGGGTGTCATAATAGCACGTGTGAATGTCCACATGAGTATGAAAGGTGCGAAAGCTGAAAGGTGTTACTTTCCTTATTATTAATGAATACATGGAAGGTTGAATGGAGGTAAAGCTAAATGAAGGATCTCTCAGTCGCTATTCACGTGAAAAATGATGGAGCATTAAATTTATACCGAGCTTACTTTATGACCCCCAGCAAGCACAATTTTCTGATTACTAATTATGTTAAGTTTTTAGTGTTAATGACGGAGATTATTGAAATTGTTTTTTTTTATATACTAAGCAAACTATGATACATTCAGACTATTACAGCCTACTAGAGATAATTGACTTCTCTACTTTTTAATCAATTGGATACAAACAAATCTATACTCACTTCCCAAAATATGCGTTTTAAAATCGAAATTTCCAGATTTTCACCGATTTTATTATTTATGTTTTTTTCTCAAGGACGAGTAGTACAGACAAATACAAATACACAGTTTTGTCAAGAGGGAAAACGTGGGTTAGAGATTGGGCGGTTATGGTTGAGTTAAGGTGTTAAAAGTTTAAAAGTTACGGCTACTATGAAATACTCATTTTCCGAAAATTATACCGTCTTCAGTACAAACTATCTTCTTCCCAGATTTTTTTTTTTTTCGTTCCATCTAAAATAAAACCTGAAGACCCGTCATGTGGTCGGGTTCAACTGACATTGATTAGCTTTTCGAAAAGCATAAAGATTTATATATTTACATAATTCCCTACTACGCAAAAAAATGTCAATGATAATATTTTTAGAACAGAACAAACAAAGGGCGGGGGAGGGGCGCTTAATGGAAAAGGCATATTTTTGCGTCACTAACCTTTCTTTAATGTGTTACTCTCTCTAAGAAAATGGAAGACATGACATACCGAACTGTTGGAGGGTTAAGTATAACAAAATCGAACTAATCGATGCCTCATAAACCATTTACGTTGGATATTTTGAAATTCATTAAAATTGAATAGGGTTAAGACGTGTGTGATGGCCGCACAAATATTACTGAATCCTAAAATTTGATTTTATAATTGAAAATTTCAGTTGAATTAAATTATTAAACCCCTCCTCACCATTGCTCCACCATGTATACTCGGCTCTTAGCGACATCTTAAAATTTTAAATCGCAATTTTACAGCTCAAACCTATTCCAGTCATTAATTTTATATAAGACGAGGGAAAGGTATTCGACCTGGATAATTGTTTTAAAAGTAACACTTTGTGCTCACGCTTAATATTTAAAATGTTAAAAACTGTCACTTTTAATGGAAAAAGTGAAAGCAGTGTTCTTCGACAAGGGTCGATATAGGTATATATGAGAGAGCATTTATGAATGATATAAAAACTTTTATATGTACATATATACACACACTACATAGACACATTTTATAATAAATATCTTAAAGATTTGCCGAAGATTCGACAGTTGGTCTGTATGATTTTTCTAAATTTCTTTTAGTTCTGAGCTCACGGCAATTGGATGGTTAATTTCTATATTGAAATCTATTTAATAGACCCAAACGGAAGATTATTAGTGGATTTTTCTCAAATTTGATTTATTACTTCGTGTAGCTTCCGAATTATTTATAATTTCAGATTTTCTTTCTACCTTATCAGATGATTCCTCAAAAAACTTTATTTGTTAAGTAATAGAAAAAAAAACTATTTGCAAAGATCATATTGATTGGTAAGAAATTTATGCCGTTTTCTTAAAAAAAATTTCATACTTTTATAGTTAAGCTTATAAGATAAGTTTAATCAATGAAATATTGCCCACTGTTTTCTATGACCTTCCTTCCTTCGTCAACAAGGTCATTTATGCATCTTGTAAAAAAAGAAGTCTTTTCTTTAGATGCCAGAAAATCTACCATCCTGAAAATTTTGAAATTTTTTTCCATGAGAAAATTTTGCATCGAGATTAACAAGTGGTAGTTATATGGAGCTAGGTCAGGTGAGTATAGCGGATGTAATAAAACTTCATATCCAAAAACCTGGAGCTTCTCCTTCGTTCTTAAAACTATCTGAGGCCTTGCATTGTCATGTTGAAAGATAACACTTTTTCGGTTTGTACAATGTCGGACGAATTAAGCGTGTTTTTGCATCCAGTCGGGTTAGCTTAATCACAATATTGGTCTGCCGTGCCAGTGTGATCTGGTTACAACAGTTCCCAATGAATAGGCCTTGGAAAATTCCATCAAATGTAAAGCATTCGCTTTTTTTGTTTTGTTCAAATTGGCCTTCAAAAGGGCAGGAGATGACCTGCCTTTCATTACCTTGGATCGGTTCATGACTACATTGTCATACATATTCCAGTTTTCATCACCAGTAACAGGCGATCCAAGAATGCCTCATATTGTTGCCGAGAAAGCAAAAAAGAAGCAATGAAAATTTTAAATGTTTTTTCACTTCAACGGAACTATTTGTAGATAAATCGAAGGAATCTAAACAATGGATCTGTATCCTTAAGGGTTCCACCAATGTTGAAGTTGTGGACAATATTATTCCATAGTCTCATTTTAATGTCTATATTAATCCAGTCGGTAATTTCTATATCGATCTTCTATTGATAACAAATCGAAGCAATTTATTCAATTTGCCTATTGTGAGTCTAGTCTCTGCAGCCCTTATAGTTTCAACAGATAATGAATAAGATCATGAGTATGTAAATAAATTTATCATGGCCATGAATCGCTTTTTATTTGTTTCATAAATTATCAACCATGGGACACTTATCTCTCCATACATAGGCTCTGCCTAATTTGAGACACATTAACAAAGCACAAAACCGATCATTACTATATTTATTTAATTACCTAATAAAATTGACTGCCTCGTATAATTGAAACACAAGGTCTAAATTGCCCTAATAACAGACAAGAAATCACACGGGGTCGAATCAAAGTAAACCCCCGAAGTTCTTAATTAAGTCGGATAACAGGCAATTTCTGTTAACTATTTACAGCCATGACTGTATGAAGATAACCACATCACAACATTCCAGTCACCTCAACTGTTGACAGCAACCCCCTTATTGGGTTATTCTTGCTATCTATTGACTTGACACACATAGGGATAGGAACTAGGAAACAGCAAACACAGCCGAATGCCATGCCGTTGACAAAACAACAGAAAATTGAAACAACAACGCAAGTGAAAAGTTTGTAAAAATCGATTTTTTTTTGTTTCCGAAAATCTGAACAACAGCATCGATTTCCTATGCATGTTAAGATTGGATAGTTGAGGGTGGAAATGGAATTTGAAATCAAGTTACACAGAAAGTCCACCATCATCACCATCATTGTGTACTGTCCAATACGCTTACTGCTCTACATAATCTGCACAATGACCACGTCACGTCTATCTGTTCATTGAACCAATTCGAGCAGATAATTAAATGGGGATCCGGGAAGAAGGAATTAGATAACTATATATAGGTAGGTAAGAGTTTAAGGATGAAAGTGGCTTATACTTATCCCGAATTAGGTTTGTTGCATCCGCACAATTGCTGATATTAAAAGAAATTACAACGGCGATAATACGAATTTATTGTTGCAGCCTCAAAACTGAATGAAAGCGAAAACAAAGGTGAAAAGCTTCCCATAGTTTTCAAAGTAAACGGGACGGGCGAAGGTGAGATGAGAATTTCTTCCTTTTTTAAATAGCAAATTAGAAGAGTTCATCAAACATTAAGCGCAGAAAAATAACATGAATACACACACACACACGTCCTCAAGAGCAATCCTTTTAACTCACTACATAAGTTTTACGAGATGAATGACTGAAAAACAGTGCCAGGAGGAGGATGCAACAGCCCAACCACCCAGCCTCATTCCATAATCATGGCATTGCTCCTTCGAACTCCGTTGTTCCTTTTTGCGCTGTGTTGTATGAAAAAAAAAGGATGAAAATAAGTTCATTTCGTGGGATGAATTAGAGCGGTAGACGTTTAGAGGGTAGAGCTTTGGAGACAGGACAAAAATATAGAAAAAGTAATAAAAGAGCTTGCCTTAGAATATTTGCCCACATCGGCTTATGCGTTGCAGGTAATCCCGAACACGATTATAAGTATCTAATCGTGATACTTCAGCACTTTCGAAGTTCTTAGAATTTCTCCGACGAAATAGATATAACTGTCGCAGAATCGATTAAAATTTTCGAAAAATCACACTGTTTTTCCGCGGTTATTATCGCAAACGGTTATCATGAGGCTCTTATTGGTCCCTTATTAAATTTCTTGTGTAACTGTCATTTTAGAGTCCTCTTTAAAGTGTTGTTTTGCTCCAATTGTAGCTGGCGCCTTTGGAATCCCGTCGAATTTAAGTTACTTTACTTATGAAAAATTAAATTTACACGTAACATCATTACACAACATCTAACGAAAACCCAAAGTAAATCAAAGAAAATTTCAATCTTTGGATAACGAACGACACAAAAACGCCCAAAAATTTATGGACCGAAAAAGGAAAAAACAAAAAACTTTCCGCAAACTAAGTGCACACCTGATAAGTTCGGGCCGACAAATCACCTCTTCTTATTTCGACCAAATGAATCGAACTGAGTGCCGATAAGCATACTCTGCGCAATTGTTGAAATTTAGGATTTTTTTTTGTCCCTATGTTGATGGTGTGTGGTGGTGGTTAACTGCGAAGCTCTCGCTAGCATCGCAGTCTCGCATCGCAATCGCAGCGCAGTTAGCCGTGTGAAGTGTGGTAAAAGCTATCTGATAAGCAGAGTTTTGAAAGCTTTCGATTTCGATTACTGTAAAAAAGCACTAGAGAAGTCTTGTAAATTATCAGTGAATGTAGTGAAGATAAGAAGTAAATCTTCGATTTCTACTAGCGATATTTAGGCATAAAAGAATGTTTAAGAAGAATATGACCCGGTTACTTTTTATCTGTAGCTTTTAACCTCGAAAGATGAGTTCTGGTGAATTCTAGATAGATTTGTAGCGCGTATATCAAGCTATTTCTGATACTGCAGAGCAAGCAACGGATAATATTCTTGCCCTCTGTCTATTTGTTATATCCGGGACCCGGGTTGTAGTTTCAGTTTTGGTGGATTTAGATTTTTCACGTGTATTGTGGTTTGGGAAGATTCTAATACTAAACTGAAATTGTTCTTACTTACTGTTTCTGTAATCCCTCGAGATGGAAGGTAAGTCTTCATCGGAATCGGTTTTTTGCGTGACAGGCTTTAGCTCATTTCAATCATAATCTTCCAGTTTATATGCTGATGTAAAATGATTCTCCTCCATGGGCGCGTTCACTGCCACCGAAATAGTGACTTTTTGTCGACTACGAGTCACTACCGAGCGTTCACTCCGCAAATTTTGACAGTAAACGACTACGCTTGACTACGACTATCGTTCACTACGCACTTTGAATGTACCAAATAGTCGACTACATTCGACTACGCTCTCAGGAGGATAGTCGATCGTAGTCGGTTTGACAGAACTGTACTACGACAACGACTACGCTACCGAAGTGGCAGTGAACGCGCCCCATGTATCTCTCCCTATCCAACGACGTGTTTTTTGCCGTTGTCAGTCCATATATTTCCTGTTTTTATTTCCAAGCCGATCGTGTCATGACTTCACAATCTCCAAAATTGTCCATCACCTTTTGCCAACATATACATAGCATTAGGCGAAAACACATAGAAACTTCCAGCAACACATTAATTATTTAATTAGCATTTATTTACCAACTGATACTGTGTGTATATTTAATATCAGATGATTGGAAAGAATTTGTTATAGTTGTTTTCCATAAACAGAACGATAGATATTCTACTTCGATAGTTATAAATAATAAATTGCGCAAGAAATTCTGGATCAGTTCCGTGCGGCTTCTCTGAAACCAAGGCATATAGAAGACAAGCTATTCCCATTAAAATTTTGACATATTGCAGCTGATAGCCTGCGACGTATTTCTGTGACTAATGTACATATTACTTTCCTATACATTTTCACAATATTACGTCACCTAATAGGGCAACATGGTTCGTAATGGGAATACCTTGTATTCTATACAGGGTGTTTCCCCTGAGGAGGTCAATAGAGCAGGAAGTGATAGTACTCACCTAGGCTAATAAAAAATTATATGGCAGGGGTGGGGGGGGGGGGGAAGGATTTTTAACCGTTATTGATATTTCCAATAGTTTAAAACTTGTGCACCCCTTCCCTCCATTTTGGAGTTATGGTTCAACAAAGTAAAATGGATTGGACACCCATTCGTCTTAGACCAATTCTAGCTTTTTTACTTGTTTTTTATTCACATACTGTTTGTATAAAAAAAGACGTAAAAAAAGACGTCATTCACACCAATTTTTCATTTTGCATTTAAGAAGCTAAACATCTTCCCTTTAAAATGATCTATTACACTCTGTACGCATAACGTAACCCATTCTGCGGTTTTTGGGAAGCCTTAAGGCTTCTTGAAAACAATATGAAAAATTTGTCTTGATGACGTGTTTTTTGATAAAAAATAGCAGTTGAATAAAAAAAAATCTAGTTAAAAATCCGAAATTTTAATTTTGTTGTGCCATCACTTCAAAACGGTGGGAAGGACGGAAAAAATTGATAGAACGTTGAAAGGTCCAACGATTATTATTGGTAGATACCCAAAGTTTAAATCATTATCATAGGGTGTAACGTGGAGAAGTTACGGGTGATCTATGAAAACATACCCAAATATCTTTAAGTGACTTTATCTCGGAAATCATTAGGATTCCACCCCCCCCCCCCTCTCCCTCCCATATAACTTTTTACTTTTTTACTCGTTTTAGTATGAGCTATCCATAATCTTCTGGTTTCAAACCACTTACGGGACACCCTACATACCTTGGAGGAGACTAGATTCCTTTCACTTTAGATTGACCAAATGCATAAAAGCATATAAGTTGGTAAGTTGATAAAAAATGCAACCCTATGACCTCTTGTCGGTACACATTAGCATGCTAATGGTTATTTATACTCGCAAATAAAGTATTTTACAAGTCCCAGATTCATAAAAAAAATCTGAAAAACTCCCAAACACCACAAAATGGTACACGACACACGCTCGTCTTTATGAATAAACCAAACATTTTAAGTGAATGTAATTCCACCTCTCAGTTTCGGCCTACTTGTAAATTTTTAAAAAACCAGGAAAATCGCGAGTTACTGTTTAAAGAAAAAAAAATGTATCTGGCCTGAGCCTCAGCGCTGATAACATTGCTCACACGCAAATTGTGTTTACAAATAATTAATCAACTCAAACAACTTGTTGACTCTACAGGGCGCGAATATTTGATTTTTTTTAGCGCTATACATAGAAGCGGTTATGTATAATTCGCAGTCTTTTTGAATTCACTGGATGACGTGATTATACGTTTCTTTTTTAAGATAATCTGATTATAAATAATGAACGGTCTTGAGCATTCAATTAAATTTATGTATTTATTTAGCATAGGAAAACATTGGGTCTGGTTGCGTTTAGTCTTTGAAACTCAACTGAAATTGCAAAAATTTTATAAAATTTTTTATTCTCGCACGCCATCATCAGCTTCCTTTTCAATATCTCGCATTATCCTGCCTGAGAGGGTGAGCATCTCCAAAGTCCTTCTATGAGCACTCAATCTCTCCAGTGAACTTTTGAAATTCAACCCAAACACATATTTGCAACGGTTGGTGACTATTTAGGTATTATGATTTGAAATATAACGGAACCTATGTGCTCTATTTATGTCCATATTTAAGGGCCTATCCGGATCCAAGTCTTCGTCTTCGTCTTCGTCTTGTTATTACAGCTAGTGACGTAACATCGAGACAAGCTCTATCCGAATTCATGTCTATGCCACCGAGCTTTGCTAGTTTGTATAACAGTTTTGACATTTGGTTAGCTTGATCACCGAGTCAAGGTTCGAGTTGACTTATTTAAATAGACAACGTATTGTGAGGTTATATTTCTTTGCTGTCTGTGAAATCAAGCTAAGCAAACGAATGAATTCGGACAGGTTAGCTTCGTCTTCGTCTAACTATAATAATAGCTGAGCTTGTTGTGTTACGTCACTAGCTGTAATAACAAGACGAAGACGAAGACGAAGACTTGGATCCGGACAGGCCCTTAAATTTCAGTTATTAAAGTGGTTTGATACAGTATCGCGCAAGACCGTAAATATAGATCACGAATGGGATTGGTTTATATCTTAGACACACAGCGCTCCTAATGAAGAACTAATTAACGATTCATTAGGATATAATGATTCATTATAAACTGCAGGCACACAACCATTTCTTTTAATATGTTGTATTGTCAAACTGCTTTTGATATATATACTTATAAAAAAAAACATTATATTAAAAGGAATATTGACAATATAGTTAGTGTTTTGCATTTCTTTGCATTTCTTTTTATTATTTTTCAAAACAGCAGATGCACAGCAGAACTTCAGATTTATATCATATGCCAAAATACATTCAGTTCTAGCACATTTTTCCTATGAAGGAAAAAAACTTCATTAGTGTATTTCATTATGATCCGATTTTCGAGCCATAATGACGTATACTATGTAACACACGGCATTTTAATGAACAATTTGTACTAATGATTCGTTAGATCATGCTGTATGTCTAGGCTTTTAACTTGGTAGGCTAATACCCTTTATAGACGAAAGAATAACTGAGAATTAATGTGAACTTAATAATCGCAATTTTTGTGTTAATTTAATTTATTAAGCATATAATTTATGATGACATTCCAATTGAATTGAAAAATTCCGTTCATCTATAAGTGCTATAGATAATTGAGCTCACGGTAATTCTTAATTAATACTCCGTGGGTCTGTAGTATAAGGTTTCCGAAATTTAAAAAGTTACGTTTAAAAATTATATTGTTTAAGCCTATTTTTTTACAGATATTTAAGTACATTCCAAGAAATTTCGTATGGTCACCAATCAGTGCAAGTTTGATCGTTGAAGTGGTTTTTCGTCGGACAGTAAAAATTATTATAACCAATTTCATAGGATTGCATATTCTGAAGAACTTTTCGGAACAATAAAATCGTACAGAACTGATCGTTTTCCGAATATACCTAAAATTGGGTTGTCCGATTTAGCCCATTTTTGAAGTTATATTTACTATTTTTACGGAAACACTATGTACAAAATTTCAGTTCTCTAAGTTGCCGCGTTCTCAGGTAATAATAATAATAATATATTTATTTACGGTTATTGTACACAAGAGTTCATATCTTTTCTTGTACGTTATATAAAGCTGTGCTAGAAAAGTAACTACTTAAATAAGAATTAAAAATTTAAAGGAAGTTCAAGCAAATTCTTATTAATTAAAGAGAAAGTTAAATTCAGTTAAAGAAAAAAAATTGTACTACGAGACTACTAGAAAATAATAGTGTTAAATTATGTGTGTATCAATGCATCTCTTAAATGCGCCGACAGTGCCAACACTCTGAATATTTAACGGAAGATTATTCCATAAACGAGCTGCTTGAACAGGTAGTATCCAAATATAGTATAGTGAAAAACGAAATATTTGTATGGCAACCCTACGAAGGAGTTACCATTTTCGAACTAAATTTTACTTTCTTTTTTATAAGCCCATCTGCAAAATTTCGGCTCTCTAAGTACACGCGTTCTTGAGTTATAGTGAGGGCGGACAAACGGACGGACAGACGGACATGCAAAAATCAAAATAACTTTTAATATTATGCGTGGGTGTCCAATCCATTTTCCTCTACCATCATTATTTCAAGGTGTTACAAATGGAATGCCAAATTTGGTATACCCTTAGATTTCATCTAGGGTATAATAATTCAGGCTAGCTCGTATTATATGCTAACCATATTTTTAAATGTTATATGTACATCAGCAGAAATAGAGGTGAAAATTAAGAACCGAGAACACTCGACTGAATGAGGTACATATTTATTTGATCTCAATCCTAGAGATGTTATTGTATGGATGGGTGATACGATTTCTGTAATCATAAACAACTAGGGGGAAAGGCAACAGTGATCTCTTCATAGATTTTGGGAGGCTAGAATGATTGAAAGACAACATTTTGACAGAATCGTCATAAACTGCAAGTTCAGTGTAAAACCTGTCGGACTGAACAGCGTCCAATTGAAAGTTGTATTTCCTATTTTATATCCATCCATTTTAGGCATATTTGAGAATAAAGGCTGATCTACAATAGACGTATAAGTATACGCAAAGCGAACGCGCCCTTTAATTAAACAGGCGTACACAAATTAACTTTAACTCGTGTGAGGGGAATTTTCGTTAAGTTGATAAGTCAAATTGCAGTCAGTAAAGTGTGAGGTAAGAATCGCTCATTCCGTAAGAACGCTTCACGCCACAATTAATTCACCAGTTGGAAATTTTGCAATCCCAAAAGCGGATATTCTGCCTTATTCTATATTTTATACTGTACTATATATTAAGTCTAATGTTATTTGCATTATTTTATTATTTGTTTTGCTAATATGTAAACCTACTATGTAACTTTCTAAGATGTGCCCAGCGCTATGCGTGCCTTTGGCAGGGGTACTCAAATAAATAAATGTTTATGTTTAAGGTGAAGACCTAATGGTTGCATGCGTTCGTCGACATGCTCTACGTTTGTTGCGTAAAACATTAGAAAGTATTGCGTTCAACGCATTGCTCATTCGCTCAAAGTTTCATATAAAAGCGCTTTTAAGGGCAAGAAAAAATTCACTATTAAGGTAAAGTATAACATATTTCCAGAATACCTGCAAAAACATTTAAATTATGTGAATGATACTACATACAATGTAAGAAATGCAGAAGTTTGCCATTACAAAGATATATGACTCAAAATTCAATTATGTGTAAGGGACTGCAATTGTTTAATAGACTACCAAATGAAATAAAACTAGAAAGAAATTTTTTCCGATTTAAGAATTCAATTAGGTGCTACGTGAAAAATGAATTTTAAATAACTTTTATTAACTTACTTTTTTCTTAATGAATTTCCATTATGAGAGATTTATGAATTTATGTATAACGTTGTTGTTATAGCTTCTGGGCTAATAAATATTTATTCTATTCTATTCTATCTGTCAATTTCTTTTCGGTTTCCACATGTGGAACGTTTCGGGACGAAAATTTTTTTCGGTCGTACTAAACCTCACTTTGTGTTTACATTGAAAATTATATTATTTTATTTTATTATTTATTATATTATTAGCTCTCATCATACAACTTTTATGATAATTAAATGTTACTTCTATTTACCGGTTTTTAATGTGAAAGCAAAAGCGAATTTTCGGTGTAGAACTTATCGGTTTCGATGTGAAAGTGCCTTTATAACAGAAAAAGAAAAAACAGCAGATAATTTTAACTTGACTCTATTACAAAAACGGAAAAATGGGAAAGAAATGACCTCTTTTCTACTACTACAAAAACTTAAAATCAAGGCATTATTAAATTAACACAAAATTGCGAGAATCTCAATCGTGTGGAATGAGTTTCATTTTCACATATTTCATGTTTCGTGTCCACTTTGTACTTCTCTATATAGTAGTTGAACTGTTTGTTGTCTTCTTCCTCACTCTGATTTAGTTGCGCTTTTGTGGACAACACTTTTCGATTTTCTGCAAGTGTCACTAGTCCCTCTTGAGTTGATTTAAAAAATTCATTATTGCAATTAAAGGCATCATAAATATTCCTGGCAATTAAATGAATTGATACGGCGGAGCAGAGCTTAGAGTTCATATCTTGCGTTTCGCTTTGGTTTTTGTTTGTTCCGCCAAGTTGTTATTTTCATCTCAGTGTCGGTCGTCGCCTATTTTACTCATGCATGCAAAGTGAAATTGTTTTTAGAAATTCGGTTGTGTTTTAAAGTGATATTTGAATAAAAACGGTGAATATTGAAGGAAAATTTTGGAAAATGTCGTCGGATACAGCAAAAAGTGTGAGTTTCAGTAAGATTAGGTTTTTATTTTCGCATAGAAAATTGCTGGAGCAAACTCACAGTACCCTCTGTGTTCTATTTCTTTTTTGTTTGAGAGTATGTGCTGTGTGTATGGATTATGGAATCAGATCAAAATAATGCTTGTATGCATGCCCTGTCTAGATTTGAGAATCGTCCTTTGATGAATTTAAGGTGCGGTTCTTGTTTTTGCCTCACTCATCTTGCGTCTTTGGCTTTCCTTTTTTTTTTTAATTTTACAAACTCCGTAGCCGTACCGTCCAGAAATGTCACAAACCAATTCGACATTTTAAATGAGGGTTGTTTTAATTTTTCTCTGGATAATATCTTATTCACTTTAATCCTTAGTTTATGTTTTTACCTAATCATTTCGGTGATACTGATTCTAAATGGGTTTAAATATTACAAAAGCCAAAATAAATCTCACTACCCACTTTTGTTACAAGAATTAGTACCTAGTAGTTCAGTGAAATCTACCAGCTCGAATAACAAGCATGGGTAAAGGTCACTGTAAGGGCAGGACAGGTTACCAATAATCAAGAGAAACTCACGGGACTGGTCTGGTAATAAAAAATTAAGTAGTACCTCTTACTGAGTGAGTGATGTCTGTGAAACCAGCCTAATTCTGTATCAGTTACAGATTTCGGTAGGCAAACTTAAGGAATCTGATATTACCGATTAGTGCGTTGCATGCACGGTATATTGTGTAAAAACATCATAAACGTAGTTGAAAAATCCCTGATACAATCCTAAGCATTTTGTTCTTGTGTCGATTTCTAGCCAATTAGCTCTGTTAACTGAAGAGTGTTCGCAAATCCATACTTTCCTGCAAACTATTCTAAAGTTCATGAATAAAGCACTCGACTCAGTAGAAATGAACAGATTAATTAATTTTCAACAGAAGCCCGATGCGGAGGCCAAGGTAATCTGTACTGAGAGAAGTGAAAGATAAAAAAATTTGCGAACTTATCTAGGTCTCCATTTGCGAGTTCTAGTTTTCGATCATTATCATTATTATCACTGAAGGATGACAATTATTTACATACAATGCAATATATTTCTTAGTCCAATTGCAGTACACCCCTCACTCAGTCAGCGAAGCTGGTATAAGAGTTTGGAAAATTTGTATTCAAAATGAAATAAAAATAAGCAATAAGTAAATAAGTTGAAGAAGAATGAAATTCATAATCTAAATAATTCATGTAGTCTTCTTCCAAATTTCGTCGTCAAAGTTAAGTTAAAGTTTTAGCTCTGATTAATTATCTAACATCATTCGCGCTCGACGGCGTTCTGCACAGTTAACTTCGAGGCTTACATCTCATTTATTGTAAATTCTTAATATGACGAAGCTAACATATAAGAGCTACATCGAGGCAAATTGAGCTACATACGCAAGGTCATACGTAGTGTAATAAACTCTTAAACAATCAGTACCCTCTAGTCAGCTAAAAGAGTGTCTCCTTGAATGACTAGAAGGTGCGGTATGTTTCATTGTATGCTTGGAAGTAGACATGCTACAACGAAGGTAGAGCATCTTTAAAAAAACCTTGTAAAATGACAAAAGGGTCCACAGCTTTCAAAAATAATGAGAGAATGCAGATACATATGAAAAAGTTAAACTGCAGAAAATTGCAAGTATAAAAGCAATAAGTTACGGTAGTGTCAAATTATTTCAAAATCAAGGTAAAAACTCATTAATGACTCATACGAAAACATCAAAGCATACAGAAGCCATGTACAACTCCTGTTTTTTAAGCTTTTAAATACCTTAAGAAGTTAGGAAAATATTTTAGAATAGAATAGAACAAGGTATATAGAATACAAGATATTCCCATTAATGAAAGCACGGTACAAAGAACACAATAATCTTTGCGCTCTCTGTCTTTCCTATAGAAATGTATATACATTAGTCACGAAATTACGTCACAGAACATGTGCCAAAAATTTAATGGGAATAGCTTTGTATTGTATATACCTTGGAATAGAATAGAAAAGCATTTATTAAAGAACCTCAGCTTACTCTACATTACAACGGTATCGAATATGAAACAGATATTAATATTATGGCGAATGAGTACAAATCTTAGAAAAATAACAAAAAAGCAACGAACAGACTCATTGCAGTAGAAAACTATCTAGGTAATAGTGGTAATAACGATGTGGTAAAATTATGTTATATTATATTTTAGTTGCTGATCATATTATTTTTGGGCTTAAATAATAAACTCGATAAGCATTTAGAAATTAAAAATTTAATCCTAACACTTGTGCTACTGTCATAGAGTGGAAAAAAACCAAGCCAATACACCCGACCAGAACAATAATTTTCCACTTTAGCTCTGAACTTGTTTCTTTTTCACACATTTACGCTCCATTCATGAAGACCCATAAAATTATGATCTGATAACAGGCGAGCAAAAGCCCAACTGAAAATAGCTCGCTTTGAATGTCATGAGTATTTAATTATTATAGGGGAGCGAGTTACGATCCGCCAAATGCACTTACTTGTCTGGTTGAAGTGCTTCCGTAGATGATGATAACATAACATTCACGTTTTAGACCGGAATAAATAAACACAGCTTGCTAGTGGCAAGCAAAGATGTGTAATTCCCTCCTACACCGTAAATGATGTGCACTGTAATTATTGTACCATGTATATACGAGGCTCTCAAGTTAAGCTGGATGTACTTAAGGAGATAAAGAGTGCTCTAGGGTCATTAAATAAGCGGAAACCAACATCATTGCCACCCAATCACCCAGGTCAGTCACACATGCAACAGTACATGTTCTTTGTGTGGTGGTTTGGGTTAATTTTTTTGCTCCCCAACAACCGCACTCGACTGTTTAGTCATCAGCTCAGGTTTTGCGAAAAGAAGTAAATTAGCTCATTCAACTTTTTAAGAGTTCAAATTTTAAAAGGCATAGAGGAGCGCATTCCTTAAATTTGAGTGCAGTATGAAGCAAGAATTCTCGAGGTATTTTGTAGTCAGCCAACATTTTAATTTCAAAGCCCCCAACATTGTGTTTAAATTTCATTCAGGAGACCCATACCAGCGCGATGCCAAGAAATTTTTGTTTGTAACATATTGCTTATCGTCTTTCCACCTTCTACGATTACTTCTCGAACTCATTAATATTCAGGTGTTGGCTTGGTACAAATTAACTAAATAAGGTGTCCAAGACGGCCCAAAATTGGGGCCCACCTAACAGAGGTTTTATTGATGTCACAGTGTAAACTTTAATAATGCTGGATTCCTTTGTATATTTACTTCTATTAACGCTCTGTTGACAGATAACAATAAAATCTGTTTCGCTGATTGAAATGCACGACATGCACTGACATGCAGTTTAAATGACTGGCAATTGTCTGCTTCTGTTTGCTTGCATTTTCACTCCCCTGTCGGAAGCTTGAGATCATTGGGGCTACTAACCGAGAACGCGATACATCTGCTTTCCGCCGCCAGTTCAATGAATATCGACTAAGAAATGAGCGATAAAATTTTCCGGTATTAAAATGCCTTTGCTGATGAATCATGCGGTGGCGGCTGCCTATTTATCTATGTAAATGACTAAAATCTGGAGCATTTGTTGGGGAAGGGGCCTACTTGAAACACTTGAATTGATTTCAAGCTAAATTTGAACCGGACAGAACTGGGAGTACATACGTTGATTTTTTTTTATTACTTACAAAAATATTATATTTTCTCAATTGAACGTAAAAGACTGCACATTCTTATGTGTTCTTTCCTCTTTACAGTTTTCAAGCCTCGAGACTCCCGGGTACGTGGGATTTGCAAATCTCCCCAACCAAGTCCACAGAAAATCAGTTAAAAAGGGTTTCGAATTTACACTAATGGTTGTGGGCGAATCAGGCCTTGGTAAATCAACGCTAGTCAATAGCCTTTTTCTTACAGACCTCTATCCAGAAAGGATAACTCCTGACGCCGTGGGTAAATTTAAATCACACATTTTTACTTTGTTATGGCTTCCTTATATAATCGTCACCCCATTTTAATCTCGTCCCCATAGAAAAACAGAAACAAACCGTTAAACTTGATGCATCCACAGTAGAAATAGAAGAACGTGGCGTTAAATTACGACTGACTGTTGTAGACACTCCTGGATTTGGTGATGCCATCGACAACTCGGATAGTTTTAGTGCAATTCTAGAATATATTGATGAACAGTATGAAAGGTTCCTACGAGACGAAAGTGGTCTTAATCGACGAAATATTGTAGACAATCGTATTCACTGTTGTTTCTATTTTATATCCCCATTTGGTCATGGGTAAGTCAACGTAGTATATATAGAGATTATTGAGATTGACATGATTTTGGATATTTTATGCAGGCTGAAACCCCTCGACATTGAGTTTATGAAGAAGTTACACTCCAAGGTGAACATTGTGCCTGTAATTGCGAAGGCCGACTGTTTAACGAAAAAGGAAATTTTACGCCTCAAGTGCCGCATAATGCAGGAAATTGAAGAAAATGGTATCAAAATTTATCCACTTCCAGATTGTGATAGTGATGAGGATGAAGACTACAAGGAACAGGTTTGTTTTTTTTCTTCTTCTTCAATTGATGTTTTTTTTTTTTTTTTATATATATTTCTTGAATCTTTTAGGTGAGACAGTTAAAGGAGGCAGTTCCATTCGCTGTATGCGGGGCAACAACCCTTCTAGAAGTTAAAGGAAAAAAGGTTCGTGGACGCCTATATCCTTGGGGTGTGGTAGAAGTAGAGAATCCCGATCATTGTGATTTTATAAAACTCAGGACGATGTTGATGTAAGTTCAAACACAGAAAGGTGAGATCAAAAAGTTCCGTCCTGTCGTTTAAAGTCAGTAATTACGTATCGACGTAAGCCGATGCCAGTGACGTATTCATGAAGTAGGTTGTAGACGGCTATGGTAGTTTTAGATATGGCTATCGTCGTTCGGAAATGCAATTGCCACATTTTTGATACCAGCTTAAGAGTGCTATCCAACCCTAACGGGAAATGGAAACATTTCGGATGCATTCCGAAAACATTCTATGAAAGGCATGGAAGCAATACGCTCTGATACCCAGTGCATTGATGAAGGGAGGTCATGCAGGGTGTTTCCTCCATGGTGGTCAGTTGAGCGGTTGTATTGAAAGGCCATGAAGTTCTGCATACAATGAACACCTAATTGTGACCGTACGCACTGTACTTTTTAAGATGCTGGGTGTTTTGTGAAAAATTAGCTTTTTTTCCTGACCACCCTGTAACTCCGAAACGGTTGTATGCCCCCCCCCCCCCCTACCATCACTGAAAGGTAAAGGAAAGAACTCTTCCTGCTTTCTTAGAAAGGTGTGGAAAATAAACGCGTCTTCACTTAATCGTATCTCGTACTTAGCTGAAAGTAATGTATTTCTTCTTCTAAAATAATGCACAAATTAGAATATTTCCATCTGCAGCACGTACTTTTGCTTCCTTCATTATTCTTAGAAAAACAATGAGTAATGCATTCCAGGCAATGTTGACAGTAAATCTTATCTAAATAGGAATTCTAATTTTTTCCGCTGGGGCATATCTAACTAACACAAAACCATTCATTTGACATGTTTTTTTGTCGTTATTTTAAATTACAGAAAAGAAAAGAAATTATTGTAATAATTGCAAATATAACCATTTATATGAATGAGTGTAGAGAGAGAGCCATTTATTGATTTAATAAGCGAAGCCGGTAATAAATTGTTTTTTGTGTATTTAGATGAAACGTAACTCATACTCCAATGATGACATTTCTGCAGCTGGTAATGATTAAATTCGTTCATAAAGTCAGGAACAACTACACGCAGCAATGCCTAGCTCCGAGGTAGCTATGACTAGCTGATTACAACCTACATCATGAGTGCGCTCCAGTAGCCATTGCTATCAATGATATTTTATGATAGAACTCAAGACTTTCTCAGATTTATCTCCTTTGCCCTACAAGCCCCATTTTTTTATCCTCCATAACACCTGTGTACCTGTTCTTGTGTTGAGAGCTATTGATTCGTCTACTTCATTTCAGAAGCAAACCAGACTTTCAGGAGAGGCTCTACAGAATTCTTTCATACTTATACTTTAGGGACATATGACAGCTCTTCATACGATTCGATCAGTTCTCATTGTATTCCGCGTGATTTATTATGAAGTATGCTCACAAGCATATCGTTGATGGAAAATCAATAGTAAATTCTCAACCTTATAAGACCTTTTATAGGGGTGCGGTTATTTTTAGATTTTTTATTTTGTTTTTGCTATCTTACTGCAATGGTTTTCATTTTTTTTTTTTTTTTCTAGATATTACAGCCCTGTTTTGAAATAGAAAAACAAAAATTAATCCACAGCCATACTTATATTATATATGATCTGTAAGACGAACTTTTTGATCACGATCCGCATTGCCACAAATTTATTTTTTATTATAATAAAAAATCTTTTATCTTAGAACTCATATGCAGGACCTTCAAGAAGTTACCCAAGAAGTTCACTATGAAAACTATCGATCAGAACGTTTAGCTAAGGGTATAAAAAAGAATGGTGCCCTTAAGGATGTCGAAATGCCTGCAACACCTGGCGGAATTACAGACAAAGATCGAATACTGCAAGAGAAGGAGGCTGAACTTAGGCGGATGCAAGAAATGCTTGCACAAATGCAAGCAAAAATGCAAGCACAGCAATAAAATTGGAAATATTTATTTATTTTATTTTTGTGAGGTATTTACAAAAGGAAAATATCATTTTTTTTTTAAATTTTCTATATAATATTAGTAGAAGGAGGAATGTAATGTAAAAAAAAAACGTCAGTGAAGAATAATTTTCCTAGCGAATCTCAAGTAGATTTCCAATTTACACGCAACGATTCTACCAAATTTGGGCCTTACTATATGTATAACAGTTGTCTAAATCAACTAAATCAACTTATCTTAGTAGTTTTGCACTGCCTGACGAAAATTCAATAAAATTCAACTCCATTGAACTTTACGATTGACAAAGAACACTACTCAAACTTGAAACTGACTTTAAACTTTAAAATAAAAAATGAAAAGGAACGTCCATAAATAGTAAAAGACGTGTAGGCCGGATGAAGCGAAATTTTGCTATTCCATACTAAATAAGCTCTGAAAATTTCGCTTGTAACCCTTAATTTTCGGTCTTAATTCTAAATGCCCCCATTCACTTCAGATTATCTGCAGTTTTAGACCCCCTCTAGTATCAGATCACGCCTTAAGTTTGAAATTTGGCAGACAGAAAACTTTAGATAAACTGATATTAGCACAAACCTACACTTGGTTTTCGGTCCATATCCTAATTAGTTTGTTATTGTTTATCATGTAATTCGGTTGAATTTTTAAAATGATTTAAAACAAAATTGCTGCTCTAGTGATAATAATTCTTTTATCAGAAGTACCAGAAGAGTAACAAACGTTCCTGGGTTCAATACACTTCAATGAATTCTGAAATAAATGTTGTATTTGTATTCATGTTGTGATCGATGAGAATCCAAAATTATCTGATGAAAATATCAAACTGAATTGAAAATAATGATTGAAGATGAAATTTTACACTTTGTATGTAGCTTATAAATCTGCAGTTCTGTTATTTGACGATGAACTGCATGTGTTTCTATACAGTCTGCAGTTCATGGACTGACGATCTGGTTAACAATCAAATCGTACGATTTGAACTATTAATGCGTGACAGGTCGAATCTGCAGATAATCTGTAAGTAAGTGGGGGCCATTAGTGTGTAGCTCGACACAATCGTAACAGCTAAAAATATGTAAAATGCTCGATGGTGTGTGCTCGCAATTTGCATATAGATTGTGGAAACACTTTAATACTCTGGGCTGTTGTAAGATTCGGCCTCTGTTTCTAAATCCAAAAGGAGAAAACAACTCCCTACAATGACCCGATTTGTTGATTGCCTTATTCTCACCGAATATTGTTTTTTTTTTAATTTATTTCTGGTGTGAGATTTGGTCGAAGTTTGTTTCATTTGTTTTTACTTGCTTCTCGAACTGATTGAATCAAATTTAATATCAAGTTCCAAGCAAATTAATCTCAAAAGAAGTTGTGGTTTGCAATACGCCCAATATTATTAATTGTTTGTTTTTATTTCCATTTATTTCATAATTGTTTAACTCTCTTAAGACATTTATTTAGAACTTTTGCATTAAAGCAATGTATCACTAGCGCGTAACTTTTATATGCATTACCTGCGTACATCGTAGGTGTAGTATACTTAAGGAAAGTATTTTACAGAATAAAAGGCGGAAATTTAAGGAAACATAAATATTAAGGATCGTTTGTAGATATTTATATTTGTAAAAGTTATATTGACAAAATTATACATGCATACATTCATAAATACTGACAAGATTATCATTCTGATTTCTTTTACCTAAGATATCTTTTCCGATGCAATTTGTATAGATTCAAAATGGTATTACTGCCGCGTGGTGAAACTTCATGGTACTACGTTGAATTTAGTTTATGTGGTGATTGGTGATGCGAATTTGAATTTTCCCGCATTCTCGTTTTATTTTCACATTCAAATTCCTGTGCAGAGAGAGCACTACTATCCAATTGGGAGTAATGACCATGAGTTAGTTCTCGTTAACTAGAACTTTCGTATAGGACTATAGGTTTTCCAAGCTAAATGTATTCTAATTGAAATTTGAGTCTACTAACTGCTGCATTGAAAAATTTACGAGTAAAGATATTGTACGGAGTTCGTTGTACTGGCACGCAGAAAATGTTTAGAAAAGCACAAGCGTTGAGAACAAACCTCATATCAGCAAATTATCTTTTCATTCATTAATCACTTAACAAAAAAAAAATAGGAAATTAATTCATAACTTTATTCTTTATTGTCTAAATTTGTAAAAATACCTTTTAAAATATATTTTCGTACTTAAAACAAAAAAGTTTTTTTTTAAATTGTTTATATTTTTGCTTATTCTTTAATGATACACGCATCCAAAATCAGATTTACGTATCAACAGATCGAAAAGAGATAGAATACGTGGTTTTGTCAATCTGATATGGAGAAATATTTTAGAGGACGTCTGCAGATTCATAGCAGCAGTTATTGGAAGTGATTAGCACATCTTTGTGACTATCGCAATGATAAAGATTGTTAGAATAAGGGATACATATAAGTTGCGGCACAGGTACTAAATGAATTTTACCAAACAGATCAGCCATATGTTCCAGAAGATGCGACGTTGACTACGTATGGTCTTCGGGAGCTGTTATATAAGCAATGGGAGAAAACAGGTTATACTTAAAAGGGGATGGGAGGCAAAAACCTGGTAATAAAATACACCGCAATAAGGCACTTAGTCAGTTCTAACTCCACCAACGAATCAGAACGATCCCAAGGATCTCACAACAAATATTCATTTTATTCGACGAGATAGTAGAAATTTTAGTGTTAGCCCTAACTTCTGCACCGTCGTTTATATTATTTCTTTTGGCAAGCCAACAACCGACTAAAATATAAACAGTCGCACTAACTACTTAAACTATCATTCAAATGGAAAAATTGTCTGGGACTAAGTTTTAGCTTTCCTCCTTAGATTCTCAAAATTGGTCACTTCTAATATGTGCTTTAACTAACAAAATTTTTAAACAAATGTCATTTCAAACGCGAAAGCTACGATTTTCCCACAAAAATACAGTGGCATAACTGACCTGTGTTATGTCTCAATTGAGATCAATTGCTCAGATATTTTTAGTAGTATTAATCAAAATTTTCGACCACTTTTGTCGATCTGACGAACCGAGGTGAATATTATTGGAAAACAATTTTTGAGTATGAACGATGCTTGCTGACAATTTACATTTTTCTTACGAACGAATCAAAAAGAATCACTGGGATAAAATACTGAAATTGAAAAATCTCTATAATGTACAGCCATGCTAGCCTAATACAATACAGTTTAGTTTAATTAATTCGTTTTTATTTCATTGTAAAAGGTTTTTTCATATACATATTTATTTCAAAACTTCAACTGTTTCAGTTCAAAAATGATGTTTTATAGTGAATTTGATATCAAATTCCGTATTCGATTGTAAGTATACATGATAACCAACAACTATATAAATAAGGAATTGAATTTGTTCTTCGGTTTTGTTTTGCAAATTAAATTAATCCTTTTGCAAATTAAATTCACCCTATCGCAAATCTTATTCACCCTTTTGCAAATCAAGTACTTTTACATCAAATAATGTTAATAACATAGTAAAAATCAAAAATTTTGTTAAATTCATACAATGAAGGTATGTATGAAACAGTGTGCAGATAATTCAATAATAATAATAAAAATTCAATATACATTTAACCTAGTATATAGCGGTTCTCCTGCAGCAGCAGCAGCTGATAACTCAACACACATAGTCTTATAATAATTATAACAATTTGTAGACGTAACAATTCCAACAAAGTTATTAACTATATCTACCAAATTTTCACGATTTAAAGGATCAACTAACATAATATTTCTCGCATTAAACTTGATTTTGGAAAAGACTTCTTCGATAGGGTTCAGCATTGGAGAATATGGCGGTAAAAAAGTACAGGGTGCCTTGTCTAACCAACAAAATAGCGCATTTCATGTGTTTTGTGGATACTGGCGTTGTCCAAAATCAACCATACTTCGTCCAGACTATCGTCTTCCAATTTCAGAAAGCCGCAATAAATATTTGAGTTGTCCGTAGACTGCTGAATTACCCATACTATTCCCCGTAATTAATTTTCGATCGTGCTTTTTTTATATTGAATTAGTATACTTCTTCAACAATATACAACAAAAAATCAACAAATTTGAGTTAAATTCAATATTTATTTCAAATATAATTCAACGCGTTTTTCAAATTAAATCAACAATTTTTAAATTTAATTCGCGAAGCAAGTATTGCGTGCAGGAATATTCTACAAGGAATCAGACTAGATATTTCATCAGAACATTGGCCATGTATGTAGCGATAAAGGAGCGAAAGGCATCCTACAACATTGCGGCGAGGATCGAGCGAGCCGATATGACACTTCGCCAATGAGCTTGTATGCACTCTTCTGGACAATATCTAATGAAACTAAGGCTGTGCGATCAGCCTCGGCCCATACATACATATATGTGAATTGTTTTGCATTGTAGATCTGATGTAGGACTTTTAGAGGAGCGCTAGATTTGATGGGCTGAAAGATTTCTTACACCTTTTCAGAAATCCAAGATATTTCGATCCTTGTTTGGCAACAGAGAAGATGTGATCAATTAATGCCAATAATGCTTTGTGACTGTGAATCAGAAATTAATACTCCATCCATTTAATGAGATGAAGAAGGTTTGGGTCTTTTAGATGCATTGAATTCGACGCAATTCGCTTTGCCCCAAGGGAGCATATTATCAAAATCGTTATTCAATGTTCTAATAATGCAATTTCGTTTAACACATACGGCATTCCCTCAGGAGTCCGCAAGAGTGCCAAAGGAGTAAGAGAAATCAAGGCTACTGTCATCAGCGAAACTATTAATGGGATTGAAAGTAAGGGAAAGCAGATCATTAATGAAAATTAAAACGAAGAACGGAGAGATAAAAGAGCCCTGGGGCACACTAGCATTTATAGGATCAGATGTAACACTATTTAATACAACCCGTATTTGGGGATAAGATAAAAAGCTTTCAATCGATAGTAAAAGAGGACGGGAGAGACGTTGTTTGTAACACCTAGAAATATTGAAAGTAGAGCAAAATGGATTGGATACCCACGCATAATGAAATTTGTTATAATAATTTTTGTTGTCCGACGAACTGTTCTAGAAATATGAGGGTATCATAAGAACTGGTCTTGGACCAATTCTAGAGTTTTTACTTGTTTTTATGTAGTATCAAAGGCCTTTGATATATTGGACTCAACAAAATTGTAAAGACTACGGTTCCAACACTCCGCAAGAAAAGTTATTAAGTCTCCAGATGAGCATCCAGCTCGGAAGCCAAATTGGCGATCATTGATGTGTTGATTAGTTTCTAGATACTTCATTAATTTGAAATTAATAATAGAATCAAAAACCTTTGAAAGAATCGAAGTGATTGCAATTGGTCGATAATTTGAGGGATCGCTACCCTCTCCTTTCTTGGGAATAGGCTGAACGTGAACTAGTTTAAGACAAGTAGAATAGTTTGCGCAGATCCTTAGCCAAAGATGAGGCACAGCTTTTGTACACATCCACACGAGGGATGCAAAACAGGTGTTTGTGAAGTTGGTTGAAGACGAGAATTTGAAGCAAATCCAATAACTAAAATATTAGCTTTATCCACTGACATGTATATAAATGGACTGCCCGTTGAACCAAAAGTGCATGAAAATAAATGGCACCTCTTTCATATTCCTGTCTCTTTCCGTGAGAGCATACTTTCCAGCTAAACTGTAACGATTGCGAACGAGAAATTGCTTGAGGTTCAGCGGTATTTCCAGAACTGGCAACTTGGAAAGAATTTAACAATACAAATAGTCCCAAATACTTTTGTAGTAAATTCGGCAAATTCCACTGACATGCATATAAGTAAATCCCCAAATAATTTAAATATAGCGCTAAGTTTACTACAGTTGGTAGTATTGACAGTGAAAGCACACTTTCTGAAATCAAAACTGGTGCCACATGAAACGGGAGATCAACCAGTCCATTTATATACAACATGTTAGTAGCTTTATCTAGGGAGTCAACTACTACTTCAGCATTATTAAGTAGTAAAGACATAGAGGGTTTTGACCAAGGATCAGAAACCTTTGCTACCTTTGCGGCTTGGCAAAATTCTAAAACAGAAATCCATATGTGTGCTAGTCCGATTCTCTAAAATGTTTTATATCGATTCTTATGGAAAAGTGACTAGACATTGATTTCATATATGTATGCCATAACCCCTAAAAGCTGCTATTCACACAGGAAAATAGTCTTCCAGGAATTTTAAGCTTGGCTCCTTACCCTCCCAAAGACTACACTTCTAATATACCTTACTTAGAAAATAGAAAAATAGTTTTGATTAAAAAGTAACTTTACAGCACATTCATATAAGCAACTGTTATTCAGTTGACAGCCTTTCGGGCACCTGGGGCACAGTATATATCATACAGTAGCCCAGCTCTGTCAAAACTGTCAAGTGAGTAGGATGCTTCTATAAAGAGACTATACTTTCTCTTTCAACAGTTTTAACTAACACACTAGTCAATTTTTAATACATGGATTCCTATGTAAATGTAAAGTGGAAGAAAGAGAACTGATGGCATTCTTAAACTTTTACTAGAGGGAAAGAGGCAAAATGACACCACTTTACCGTCAAACAGATGTTTAGTAATGGAACAATACATTTGTCGCCGATTGCCGATATGTGTACATACATAAAACTAATACTTCCGTCAACGGTCGTGCAGCTAGCTACTGTTCGCCTATTTATGTCCGTATCATACTTAATAGTTCCCTCTTGTGGGAGAAATTTTAAGGTTATGTTTTTTTAATTGAAATTCTAAAATTCACTTTTCAGTAGTTAGTTCTAAGCTATTCTACTGTATGATATATACTGTGCCTGGGGTAAGCTGAGCAAACCTGCCTTTTCCAATACTTATTTTAATGAATGCGGAATCAATCGTAGTCATTTGGTTAAGATAAATTTTTGTACCCTAGATGAAAACATAGGGTATACTAAGTTTGTCATTCCGTTTGTAACGTATAGAAATAATGATGGTAAAGCAAAATCGAGTGGACACCCACGCATAAAATTAAAAGTTATTTTGATTTTTGCATGTTCGTCCGTATGCACGATAACTCAAGTGTTCTTAAAGAGCTGAAATTTTGTACGCGAACTTTAGAAAAAAAAAATTAAAATTAAGTTCGAAAATGAGACAAATCGGGCAACTCTTTCGTGGGGTTGCCATACAAAAATTTCGCTTTCTACTATATATTTGAACACTGCCTGAGAACACGTCGTCGTAGAGAGCTGAAATTGGGTACATGGTGTTTTCATAGTAATAAAATTTCAAAAATGGAATAAATCGGGCAACTCCTTCTTGGTGTTGCCATATAAAAATTTAAGTTTTTTACGGATACTGTGAAAACGATCAGTCCTAGACGTTTTTATTGTACTAAAAACTACTTCAGAATATGAAATTCTGTAAAATTGATTGGGAAGTATTTCTCGAGGGCTTTGGCGGATATTATTAACGACAGCCTCGATGTTGTCACTCAATCTGAGATTGCCGGAATTTTATACTCCACATGACATCAATTTTGAATATATGTATGTACATATGTTGCAAGGCGGCTATTTATTTAATAATATTGGTGTTAGTAGAATAACAAATACGTTTTATCTAGAAGAAATATTGAATTAAATTTAAAAATTGTTGATCAATTTTTTGATATTTTGTTGAATATTGTTGAAGTACTTCTGAAATCTGTTGAAAAGAAATGAATTGAATACAGTATAAAAAGTGTACATTTTCATAGTCATACAAACCTTCCTCTCCATATGTACCTAATTGTTGAATTAAATTAAAAGTTCTTGATTTCTTACTTGGTACCTATGTAATTAACATTATTTGATGTTTTTTTCTTTTAAATATAAATATGTAAAGGTAGGTACTTGATTTACAAAAGGGTGAATTTGATTTACAAAAGGGTGAATTTAATTTGCAAAAGGGTGAATTTGATTTGCAAAGGGTGAATTTAATGTGAAAAACCTGTATTATATGGTTTTTGTGTTATCCGCATGGCTTGAGTCATTTATAGAACTCGGGTTCGATTCTTGACGACTTCTTTTAATGATTTTCAAATAGTAAAATATTAATGCATAGTTTGCCGCTCCGTCCGCAGACAAAACATATAAGAAAATCTATATATAATGCCGGATCACTTTTTCAAAGCTCTTTAACTTTATATTCGACCAAAGAAAGCTATCAGTAATGTTGCGAAGAATTTATGTAGCATAATACAGTAGAGAATGAGATAGAAAGAATGTATAGAGCTTTCTATTGCGGGGCCATTAGGTGGTTTTAATTCGGACCACGTTTTTTTTAGGTTTTCATATCAAAATGCACGTTATCTCAGCCCTGTCTGTACATACATATCTTTAATAATAAAATATTATTTTTTATTCTAAGATATTACACAGTATTCTGCATATTCTATTCATGCGTAGTTGGAGAAAAGTTTAAAGGTTTATAAATACTTTGAAACGCTTTAACGATATTGAAAATTTTCGTTAGATATGATTCGCAGATTCATTTTGAAAGTTATGCACGACTTGTAAATTATAATTGCGATGTTTCTATATCGGTCTGCGGCTTCATGGATGAAAGTGTTTGTTGGCTGTGATTTTACAATAAAAACTCAAGTTGACAACTCTGAAAACATAAATGTTGGATTAATCTTAATTGCAAAACGCCACCCGTTGAAGTTTACTTAAATTACTTTACCCCGTGTAAGTAAATTTGGTATCATATGAAGCGACTTCGACCGTGACTTTTTGCTTCTAAACCAATTTTGAATTTTATTCTTCTAGCTAACCAACAGTTGGTTATTTATAATATTTTAAGAGGTCTATTTTGTTTTTGGAATGCTGTCCGTCCGTCCGTCTGCACGATATATCTGAAGATCGTATTAATTAACTCGAGAACTGATTTTTTTTGTAGATAAAAATCGTCTCAGGAGGTTACCATCGAGAGGCATGAAAAATGTATGAACTTTGTAAATTTTTTTTTTTTTACATAAAATAAATACTTTTAGAAATGGGTTTTAACGAATTTTATTCTTCTATCAATGGAGAGTAAATTCCAATTTTATTTATAAGAAAATAAAATCCAAAATGGTGGCTCCAGGCTTCCATCAAACAAAACCGTGCACGGCACGTTTTGGTCTGCACTGGACGCTTACAGTTCTGCCAGTTCATCCGAAACAAATAGGGTTGAAAATGATAAAACTAGATAAAACTTGAGGGGCCTTACCGGTTTTCGTCAAAATGCCAGCCGTTAAAAAAAAACATTTTTTGGCCGTTTTTCTTTTTTACTTTAACGGACGGTTAAACTATTTCTAAATAAATTTTTGACGATGTTTTTTACGATTAAAGTAGCCAACATTAAATGGGTCACATCTAAGAACAAGTTTTAGCATTAAGCTGCGAGATTTATTCAGTTTAAGTTTATCCATTTTTCAATTCCCTAAAAAAAATTTTTGGTTCACTCATGCTATTTGAATAAAAAAAACAAAAAAAAACTCTAGCTTTTTCTCAAGCAAACGATAGTAAATTTTCATTTTCAGTAGAAGAAATACACACCTAGAATTAGAGCTTATCACGTAGAAGGAACACTGTGCCTATCCATATCAAAACTAGTGATGTCCTTCTGTATTCTCGTCTCGGACTCATATTCCCGATTGCTGTCTGCCATCGTCGCCATTTGCTGCTGTCTATCTATGATCTCAAGACAACTCTAGGCCAAATAAAGCTGGCAGCACCAACATGTTTTCGACAAGGTATAACTGATCTACATATTTTACACATCACAGTGATTTTTTGTGATTTTGTGATTTTTTAATTTTCGATTTTTATGTTTTACAGCAGCGAATCACATTCACGCTTCGGAAACAAGCTGACATATGCCGTCCACAGATGCGAAATTTGCTGCTATTCATTTCTGGAGGAGGAAAATCCTAGAAAAATTGCCTTTTTTTGCCCTTTCCAGGAAACCGTGGACAAAATGTTTTGATTTAAATGATTCGTAATCCTTTTGCGTCGTTTGAACCAAGCCCGGTCAGACCCAACAATGCCCAACATTTTTTTTTTAAAGTCCACCACGCAGAAAAAACGGAGGGAGGGGAACATCAAATGGATGTGGAATGTGGATGTTCATTAGGCTCAACTACAATAGCCGTAAAGACATTATGGATTTCAACAAGACTGAGTTTTACTTACGAGAAATTGAAAACATTAAATGTGAAGATAATAACCCGTACGGAATGTGATAAAAATGAATTTTTTTCCTAATTAAAACTCAGCCTCGTTGAAATCCGTAACGGCTTTACAGCTATTATATTTGAGCCAGCGAAATTCCGACACTTAAAGCTATTCACCAAATGCTGGCACTAATTTCGACATTCACGCCAAAAGTTTCAATATCGTCCGTTGTGGCCACCATCATGGGGTGGGATCTTCGAACCTTATCTATTTTCTATATTTTCCACATAGCGTGAGTATCGCATAGTCACTAAGCTGTATTAAGAAAATTTTAATATTAGAAGAAAATAGCAATATTTCCACCACGATAAAAAAGACAAGTCAAAAGGAGACAACGAGATTTTATTAAATACACGAATTGACATTTGCAACATGTCAGCGGAAAATTCTGTGACAAGTCAAGCTTAGAACATAGAGCAAACAGGAATGGTGATAAGCCAGATTTTGCGTAATGAATTTCTGGTTGTGTTGGTAGTCCATTTTTACATGTATTTACACGCCATCCCTATTCTAAGCAACTTGTCAATTTGCAAAAATAAACAAAGATTTTGAGCGGAGCATCTGTGGTAAAAAATGTTCTTTTTCTGCTTTATTTTGAAACAATTCACATAATTAATTAATATAAAACTTTGCTTCTATTAACAAAAAAGATAATTTAGATAGTGCAGTTGCCTCAAACGGGATCCCCTAGTTTATAATCCAATTTATATTTACAAGCACTGACCGAACACTTCATTTCTGTTTTTTTAATTGATATGAAGATTTTAACAGGCACTAGTGGCACTATCAAACTTTGCACAAAATAAACTTCAAACATAAATAGTTTTGAAAAGAATTACTTCCGTACTTTTGTTAAATTTCGCAAAAGAATTTTAAATTGCATAAACTTGTTCACAAAACAAAATCACATTTGACAATTCTGCACCCAGCTTTGACAAATCTTCATCCCAGCATTTCACTTACTCCTATGTATAACCTCCTGCTCTAGACAAATTACGCTCATGTACACGAATTTTACACGATTCAACCATTCCTGTTTGCTCTATATTCTAAGAAGTCAAGTCGCTTAGTGCAGAAGTCGAAGAATATGTCGCATCTAAGATGTTGAAATTGAAACTGAAAACATTATTTACAGTAGAAAATTCCTATTTATAACTAATAAATAGAGGAAATTGGATCTAATTGGAAAAGGTATTCTGCCGGCGTTGTGCTTTCTTTTCGGTTTTGTGACAGTTCTAAAATGTATGTGCATAGCTGAGCAGTAGTTCAAGTTGTGACATTTTATCGTTTGTTTTACTCAATTTATGTGATCACTAATCACTATAAATTATAAGACATCTTTGATGTACTTTGTTTCTATTAGTTTACACCTTTCGGTCAGTTCTTGTGAGCTGCTCATTCCGAGATCTGCGAATGAGGTTCGCACTGACGATTAACCTTTTTTGACATTGAAGCTCTACATACAAGCAAGAGTTCATCATTATTACGAAGAATTTAATTTTTATTAGTTATAATTATTTTAACAATTATTTAAAAATCTCGAATACCGTGAAAAACGTGAAGTGAATCTTGCTAATGAACGTCTGAAAATTCTTGGCTCGGTTAATGTTTGGTTAGAAGGAGCTGTGTGAGATCGTGTGATTGTGCACAGGTGAGTGAAAGCACCAAGTGTATTAAAAAAAAAAACGAAAGAAAGTGTGATCTGTGAAGTGTCAAAAAGTTTATTGAGTAATTTTAGTTTGGAAAAGGAAAAAGTGCAAGAGGACAAAATTTATTCCAGACAAATGGCTAAGGATGAGGAGGATGATGTTCTGCCAGATAAAGATGCAGCTAAAGGATTTTACGCTAAATACGAGCCGAAGGAAATACTTGGAAGGTTTGTTTTTATAATACATATGTGCATACCTACATACATTTCTAATTTTACATTTATTTTTACGTTAAGAACTAGATGTCTACTTTACATGCGCTTTATGAGAGCAAATCATACTAAAATTGTCTTCATGAAAAATATTTAAATTTTATTAATTGAATTTTTAAAAATTTCGCGTTTTCAGGATTTTTCTCGATTGAGTAGAGATTGTTCCATCAAGTCTTCTATTTGTTTAGTTGTAAAATCTACTTTTGGTTTGCCGGAAAGGAATAATAATATTATAAACAAACTATTAGTACCTATTACTGGGTGACACCAAAACGAAATTGCCCCGCTAACAAAAATTGTTCTCAAGATTCAAAATGATGAAATGGACAAAGCAACGTAGATAGTTCAAATTGTCTTCAATTTGTATTTCAATATGCATATATGTAGATATATTTTGCGTTATTTTAGTGGAGCGAATCACTATCTAGAGACTATCTAGAGTATCTATCAGTCCTACGCTTTTTAATGCCATCCTGTGCTTATATTTCCTGCTATTTGTTCTATGCACACATCAACCGTCTTTTACAGTGCCACTGATCTATCAGGTCCATTTAAAAGACTTGATAATTTTCTTCTTTAATCCGTTCAAGAACATGGGGACAAAGGAAAAATAAGTTCTGCATTGGATTTGATCTGATTCTATCTGCATTAATACCTTCTTCTTGAAGCGGTTTCGTGTTAAATAATATAGTAATAATAATATTAATATAACTGTATTACTTTAACAAACTTTAAATGGACAAAAAGTTGAATGTTTTTTTTCTGCTCCTAATATCACAATTTCATTTAAAAGGTTCCAAAATTAACAAAAAACAAACTCTCTCGCTTAAGCTCAATGGGAAGCTCATTAAATTTCTGCAGACCTTTATAAAGTAAAAGATATTGCGCTCGCACAGTCAAAACGTTGCGTCAGAACCTTTAATTGCATATAGTTGCATATCCGCGACTGGGTTCAATTGTTTTGTCAAATATTTCGGAAATCGTTTCATCGTTATGTTGAATATAAAAGTCAATACACTTAACTCTGTCCTTTCTTCAATACTCATCCACTTCAATGCCTCCAGTATTCATCTTATTGAAGTAAATACATTCCATGGTTGTATTTTAAAATTTTTGAAGTCTTTCTATTGCCGTTTGAGTACATAAGAATAGAATGGTCGAACAATAATTTAAAATGCGGGCTAATTATGGCAAATACATATATATGAATAGCAGTAATTTTAGATAACCTTTTGCTTTTTTTTATAGATGGGGACGAGAGATCCCACACACGGAAGCCATGGCGGCCCACTGTGCCAACCTGCTAGATATTCTCTCACCAAAACCTTTTTATCTTCTTAATGAAGTGCATCCGGTTTTGGTGAGGTAAGTTTTTCAGCTCATTCACAGATAGGAGGGCAGACCTAAGCGTACTTAGAAAATGTTCGGTTGTCTCAGGCTCTCCTTCCATGCAGGATAGATCCTCAGGGCTGGCAACAACTCCAATCCCTGTTAGATGGGCGTGAAGAGAGCTGTGGCCGGTCATGATGCCAACCACAGTTCAACATTGTTTTCTTCCGAGACCCAAGAGAAATTCAGAGAAATTCCTATTAGGCCCATAAACAAAAAGTTTTATACAACTGCAAGTGCTCAGGTTCGTTCATCTCTACTTATGCTTCATACGAACATCCACTTTGATGAGAGACCCGATAACCGAGGTGGCAACACCTACGGCGGATTCCGCTCCAAGGAAGAGAGAACCAGAGCCAGACCTGGCTAGAACGTCATTTCACATGATCCCCATGTGACCAGGAACCCACTGAAAGGTCACCTTGTTTAGGATACGCAGCTTATCCACGACCTGTAGTCCCCGAGTAACTTAGATGCTATCTGAGGGACACTCAGAGCCATCAAAACTGCCTGACTATCAGAAGGGTAGCAATATTCTTTTACTTGGTCTCCACATCAAGGGCTATTTTTGCTGCCATTGTGATGGCGAACACTTCAGTCTGGAAGACAGTCGTGTGCCTTCCCAACCCAATGTCAGGTTCAAGAAAGTAGACACCCGCACCGTCTCCCTCATTATTGAGAGAGCCGTTGGTGTAAATTTTTAGAGCAGACCGGGGAAGGCTTGATAAGGCACTTCCCTCAGTCCATGATTTCCTTTCAGGAAAACTCACAGAGAAGCGCCGCCAAAAACGAAGCTTTGCTACCATCGCATCAAGTGACATGCGGGCCAGAGTGTTTTCCCGTTCCAGCCCACACGCCAGTAAGTAATGGGAAGAACCAGTCCAGTCGTAACTTAATACGCATTCGCTTAAAGAATCCAATTTTTTTTACAAATATAATCCACATGTACTGAATTTTAATAGTTTTTTGTCTAAAACCACACCTAAGTGTTTAATATCGTCTACACTCTCTATTGTTGCATCATTAATTTTAATTTCAGTATCACAGTTCGGGTTCGTCAGCATTAATTTTGTTTTTGACACATTTAACAATAGCATATTCATTTTTCGCCACTCACACAGCATATCTAAGGCTTCTTTAAGTTTTAATTTCACTTGGTGGAAATCACAGCCCGATAAATAAATCAAGTATCATCTGCAAATAATACTGGCTTCGAGCATTTCACGATTTCTCGCATATCATTAATATGTATGACAAATAACAGTGTCCCCAGTATTGAGCCTTTTGGTACACCTATTGTAGTTTCTTTCACTGTTTGACATACTGAATCCTTGTTGTAAGTATCCTCCCAGATAAGTAGCTTTCAACTCAGTCGAGCTTTTTACCAACTATTCCGAATTTAATTGTTTTTGTTATGAGGATCCGCCTGTTAATTGTTTTAAAAGTTCGTTTTAAATCTAAAAATACTGCTATTATGAGCTTCTATTCATCTGTTGTCTATTTCCAATCACTCACTATTAAATTTTATGCCATTTCACAGTTCTGGAATTGAATAATTCCAGCTGGTCCACACTTTCAATAAAAACTTATTTACTATTTCTTGACTATTGCTTACGTGTTTTTATTTGTAGGTAGGTATGTATGTCATCCTTCATGGATTTTCATAGAACATTAATTCGTTAAGATTGCACATTATCAAAATGTTTTCTGTATGTTGATCCTTTTTAGAATGTCAATGAAATGTTTCTTTGAACACTTGAGTTGATCTTTGTTCGCCTTTTATTGCATAAGTTTTTGTAGAATATTTCCCATCCCAATTAATAATAATAATAACAATAATTTATTCTTCGCTGGACGATATACGCAAGATTTACAATCTTTTGTAGTATAATTAAGAAGTTGCGCTAGATAAAGTTATACAAGAAAAATAGAGAAAAAAGAATTACAAACAAAAAATATTAATACATAATTAATAGCTACAAAAACTACAAAAAAAAAAAAATCGATAGGTATATGTATATGAAATATAATATGAATAATTAAATAACAGTAAAAGTAATAACAACATAAGTTTATACTATTTTTCCAATACAGAGAGACAATGTCGAATATATAAAAACATAGAGAAAATTAAGTTAAATTCAAAATTAAAATTCACTATAAAAATGGTGAAAATGTGGCAGAGACGGTTCGTCAAACTCGAACATTTTTGGGTCGTCGTGAAGCACCTTGTCGGACCGCAATACAGAAATTGGTAGAAAAATTCGAGCTGTCGGGACAAGTTAGTGATGTGAAGAATAAAACCAGTGCACGTCGCTCAAGAACAGCCGAGAATATTGTTGCTGCAGCCGAAAGTGTTGAAGAAAACCCAGGTTTGTCCATTCCTCGTCGTTCTTTGGAATTAGGCATTCCACAAACGTCATTACACCGTATTTTGCATAAAGATTTGGGTCTTAAGGCTTATAAAGTTCAGTTAACACAAGAACTCAAGCCGGCCGATCATCAACAACGTCGAGTCTTTGCTGATTGGGTCCTTGAAATGCATGAAAATGATCCGGATTTCCATCGAAAGCTCATCTTGAGTGATGAGGCCCATTTCCACCTCGATGGCTTCGTCAACAAGCAAAATTGTCGCATCTGGGGCTCGGAAAACCCAAGAGTTATTGTTGAAAAGCCTCTCTATCCTCAACGTGTGACTGTTTGGTGCGGTTTCTGGTCCCACGGGGTCATTGGACCTTACTTTTTCGAAAATGATCTGTACGTCGTCGGCATAAAGATAGATTACTGTTAATTTATTTCATATATTCTACCATTGCTATTGTTGTTTGACGCGCGTTCCTAATTTTTACTTAATTATATTAAAAAAAAAAGAATAAAAAAAACTACCCTAATCTCCGAAAACATTAACGCATTCAAAAAGCAAAATAATATTGTGACAAATCGATAAGAAAGCGTCATTTATATATGGGAATAGGAAACAGTCAAAAATATCCAGACAGTGGTTTTATGGAATATTTGTTTTGCTGCAGAACTGACCTTTAATCGTGGCTTTGTATCTTCAGTATGCGTGAATTCTTCGATATGAATTTAATCTCCATAAAAATGTAAAGTCGATAACCCCAAAATCTCATCATTCCTGTGGCAAAATAAAACAAACAACTCATTACCAATTCGTTTGCTATTTTTAAGAAAATTAAAAAGTTAATTTTAATACTATTATTAGAAAAGAATGCACACGTGCATATATCTTTCCTTAGCTGTTTAAGTACGATCAAAGGCATGCGTATTGCTGGAACACACGTGACTTGAGTCACTGCGACATCGATTAAATTTACATATGGCAATTTTTGCTGTGTGTTGTGCAAAGTTATGCACGCATAAAAAGGCGACGTATAGTTTGGAATTTAATTTTTTTATTTTTATTGGATCAAATCAAATTTCCTTATCAGATTGCAAGTTCAGATTTCTATGATGATTAGCTATGACCAAAGTTGTGAAGCAAATGATTAATCATTGAATGCGTGCTTTGCTTAAGCTTTAGAAAAAATTGCAGAAACCAGCACTATTCATTTATACATACATACATATGTAACAAGAAAGTTTGAATACATATTTTGTTATCCGATATTTTTTTTTCTTTTGTATTGCTCCCAGGCTAATGACTTTCACACGATCCATACATTTTTATTTTAATAATCAATAAAAGAGCGATAAAATTTGTCAACTTAATGAGTAATTTAAATAAATACGTCGAATAAATGATGTTGTTCCACTTAAGACACAATTAAGACGACAAGGAGCATTGCTTCTCGCATAAGTAGGCATATGAGAACATGTTACATTATTTCATTGCATTTATTCTAATTACGCTTATGTGATGCGAAAAATAAATTAAAATAGATCTTTTACTAAAACGCATTAAATTTATTTCCACACTCGATTTAAAAACGACTAAAATTATCTTAATAAAAGATTCACTTTGTATATAACTAATTTTTAGAATAAAAGATAAGATGAGAATGCGAAGGTTCGTAAACTAACAATAAAATAATCACGACAACGCCTTCGACTTTGACGAATATTGAAAATGCGCATATTACAGAGATGGTCAATAATATTTTTGTTTTGAAGGTTGTCGATCGCAACGTTAATGGAGATAAAGAAGAGATTGCGCAGTCTGAATATCTCTTCGAACCTCATTTGTTCATCAGAAAGTTGTGGCACAATTTACTCATTTACAGTGGTTTACGGAAATGACCGACTGAAATGTGACCCCGCAATTGTCATTTTCGTTTAAATCAGGGATATCGCACATCGGCAATGAGAGTGTCACAACACAAAAACTGTAGTTTTTGGGAAATCTCGCATAAAATTAGGAATTGCACAATTATTAATTATGTTTTTTTAGCGGGTAACGTTCGAGATTGCCGATCTTCTGGCACAATGTCAGTTTCGTATTTTTTTGTGTTGTACGTACGAGGGTTAGGTTAGGTAGGGTAAGAGGGATGCCGCTAAAAATGCCTAGCCTGTATTACTTCGACTTCGAGTGGGTCCATTGTGCCCCTTGACATCGTAGGATAACCTTTAAAACCGTCCTAGATCCATCCTGCTTCTCTTATGAATCTCAGGATGCATATAAACTCTTTTGCTTTGCAGCTCCCCTCCTTGAAAAGAAGTAGCTACCTAGTAGCTTGCTTCGAGGGTTACATACTCCTTCTTTGCTGCTTCCTGATGCTGATGATGGTTGTGGTGTCTCTAGTTTCAATATTTATTTATTTATATTTGTAATAAGCAACTTGAGCTGTTAGGCCCAATATGTAAAAAACATTGTTACTTGAGTAAATAATAGAAGTGCTCCTACAAAAATCGTTCGCCGCTATTCTTAGTCTTCTAGCATGGTTTCCTATGGCCCGTGGGTCAAAAGACCCCTGCAAAATACCTGGTATATGTTCTGCTGCCATTCTCTTGTTCCCTTCCTGTCCCCGTTGATCCACCGGAATCTTGCGTTTTGATAGACACCCGTGATGATCTCATCTTCTAGGGCTCCTATCGGGATCCTCACATAAGCTATCGCTACGGAGATATCCATTTCAGTGCCCTCTTTCGCCAACTCAGCAGCCATCTTGTTGCCTGAAATATTCTGTGGTCAGGTACCCAGAATACGTTCACCTTGTGCCGTGAAGTCAATTCCTGAACGGTGGTCTTGCATAGCTGCACCAATTTTGATTTAACCAGCACAGCATCCAGCGTCTTAATGGCTGCCTGGCTATCAGTGTATATACAGATGTATCATGCGGACTCTGCACATTGATGGTAATATTGCCGCCTGGTAAATTGCCACAAGCTCTGCTTGAAAAACACTACATTTGTCAGGTAGTCTATAAGACTCGTGTCACCTGCAATCTTTACAGTACACTCTAGCCCCTGTGCACACACTCATCTTGGATCCATCCATAAAGATAGAAATATCGGATGTTACCACCATCTCCTTCTCATTCCAATCAATCCTGGTGGACATCATTGCATTGACACCAAAAGTTGGAAAAAATATTTGATAGTCAGTTTCTTCCCTGTAGTCATTGCAGTCTATCTTCTGGAGTATATAGGAATGCCCGAAATCCCTCTCCGTCCACCAATCTTCCATTCTGAACCTGACAGCGCTATTTGCCGCTACACTCCTGCAATCGTGATCCAGTGGCAATAAATCAAGCATGACCCAGTGCCGCTGTGGACGGGTGCGCAAACACTCAGTTATTCCCAGATGAGCGGCCCTCAGGATTTTTGACAGCACATCACGATACAGAGAATACAAATTATTCTCATTAAATTTTGACATATGAGCTGTGTGTAAAAAATTAGATGAGCATTAAGGCAGAAACACATCCAAGCAAGCCTCAGGCCAGGCCTCTCTCAAGCTTCCTTGCAGTTCGCCTCAAGGCTTGCCTCAGAGAAATGAAAACAAAATGATACCACCGGGCTCGGTACTGTCATTATAATTTTGTTAGTACATTTGTTGACAGAAGTAGGCCTGAGAGAGAAAATTTTCAACATTTAGCAAAGCGCGCTTTGCGACTAGGCCTTGAGGCTAGCTGCTGGCTTGGTTTTGTGTTGCATCATTTAAAAACTCTTGTTGGAAATTTTGACAACACCTCGAGGAAGCCTCGAGGCCTGGATGTGTTTCTGCCATTAGGCTAACGCAGAGCGAGACCAGTACGACCTGTTAAGATTTCCAATTGAGAGACATTCAAAATAAAAAAGGCGCGATTTAAAGCCATTAAACTAAGCGAGGAGCGAGCAAAATTCAATCGGTTCCAAATGGGGATAACACGTAGAAAGAAACAGTTTTTCAAAACATTGGATGCATGACGAGGGATAATTAGATTAAGTGAGAAACGTGGGGATCTAACAAACGCTACTCTGGAAAATTAGTATTGCTGTGTATGAGATTGAATTACTTTAAACAAAAAGATGAGATTGCGGGGTATAAGGTACCTGTCGCAGATGGTATTAAGAAAATTCACTGTATAAACACGCAGATCATGCACCCACTCTGAAAGACCGTACACATGCTTAATAGTTGAATTAAAGGAAGTGCGTATTACCTGAGGAAGTTCCAGTATATATATATAATTCCGCATCATAGATGAAGTGGGAAAGTAAAAAGACATGGATCAGGAAGATAGGATCAAGAAGGTGCTTGATTGGATGACCAAAAAATGCAATCGATTGAGACTTAGATGGATTTATTGTCCAAGGAAAAACAGAGGAAATGTCGGCATAATATTAATTTGCGATACATTGACCCATAATGCCAGCGATGCGGAAAAAGTAGATAATTGCGCATCATCTTCAAAAATATGAACGAAAGGGAATTTAACTGCAGCTGGGAAATTATTAATAAACAAGGTAAATAAGAGTGTGCCCAAAATAGACCCCTGCGGAACACCTATGTGAAGGCCCACGAGATTTTATTCACGATTCTTTAAAATGACATTCTTTCGTCGCAAGCTCAAATTTGAGGAAATTCCAGAAGATTCCAGGCTGACCGGGAAAACCGGAAGAGGTCCTGAAGTTTATGGCAAAGGATAAAATGATCTAAACTATAAGGTTTTGCTAAGGTCAAGTAACAAGTACACTAGCCAGCTTGCGCTCCATGTTGAGCCTTACCGTCTCTGTAATGTCTAAGATAGCACTCGAGGTATTGTAACCTTTACGGAACCCGCAGATTGCTTAGAGTATGCAGCAAATGCCGCACTTATTTGGTTCTTGATTAAAATTTCCCAAACTTTGGGAGAGTTCGGGTAAAATAGTTATACGTTTAAAATTTAAGGGCTGTGATGGAGTGGAGCAGTTGGGAATGAGAATTACCTTGTCTGATTTTCAAACAGTATGGAAGGTTGAAGTGGTAATGATGGAATGTGGCAATACAAAGCTGGAAAAACTGGCTAAACAAAGCAGGAAAAACTTGCAAGACAAGGCAGGAAAAACTAGCTTTAGAAATTTTAAAGGGATGCCATCCAGACCAACTACATTTGATTTAACACATGTAAAAGTGTAAGAAACTTCAAAAATATCAACGTTAGAACAGGAGAAAGAGTCCTCATGTTCAGCGACATTATTAACCAGCGCGGAAGTGGATGAGTCTGTTTGCACAAAAGCAAAGATGCTATTCATTACATTAAAGTCCATATCATGCAGTCTGGAATTAGAGTCAGAAAGCACTCTATGGCTACGAACATTCCAACAAAGAACTTGTGCCTGATGACGACATGGCAATGTAATCAATGTGAAGGACCTCATAGATGTCTGTCGCAACTTTTAAAAGAGCCGTCCTAAAGCTGTTTGATGGTCGAAAACCAGATTGCAAAATTTTTTGAAATTTATGATAAAAAAAAAAAAATTATTTCTATTAAAAATTACGTCATATCATGCTGACAAACAGAAGATTATCTTTTTAATGGAATCTATATTTATACATAGACATATGTATATTTACCAAAGATCGTTTCAGTCTCGTCATTATTATACAAATCTGCACATACCTAGTACATATATTTATTCTCTAATCCGGAAACTTCGAATTATTCAAGTCTCAGCCCAATCCCATAGAGAATTGTGTGACAAATTCCATAGAGGTTATAGCTATCATCTCGCATGCAGCGCCAAGTGAAGAGCACATGCAATGCAAATGCACCTACCGGGTGCATTTCTTATCGTAATAATTTTTAATTTTCCACCAAAACAAGTAATTTTCATAATCAAAAGGATAATGGAGAAGGTTAAAAAATATTCCATTTGCTTACTCGCTTGCTGTAAACAAAATATAATTATACAAAAATGTGCAGATTAATTTCACCTGGAAAACTACATATTACAATTCCCCGTGACTAGGTTTTGTATGTACGTAATGTTTGGTGCAAGCTTCGAGGTGATAAGAATGAAAAATGTTACATTGAATTGTTTGCTATAACTCTGCATTGGGGTAAGAAATGCGGGATACTTTTAATTTTTGTATGTATTTACATTTCTACTACGCCAAAAAGTATGTTAATAATTTTTGTGAGTTGCATTCGTTCCGCTAATTGAACAAACTTATTTTAAAAGTAGATGATAGCGGAAAAATCTTTTAACTGTAAGCTTGCGCTAAGCATAAAAATAAGTGTGTTAAAAATTGAATTGGAATAAAGCGTTGTTTCTTCTTTACAGATTTTTAACATCATAAAATTGAAAACAACTGGGATCCTAATAATAATAATAATTTATTCTTAATACATGCACACAAAATTTACAATTTTTTAAAGTACAACCCCAAAAAACATTTCGATTCGAGATCGAATCGAAAGCGATTCGTTTTAGCGGGATTTGATTTCGATCTCGATGTCGTTCTCGATTCGATTTCGATCCGGCCACGACTAAAACGAACATTCTATATCGAATCATAGTAACGATTCGATAACTACTCGTAATAACGGTTCGATAACGACTCATAATAACGATTCGATAACGGTTTGTAATAATGATGCGAAACTGATTCGCTTTCTCAAATTAAATTCAACGGATATTCCTAGGGGATTTAAAACATTTCAATAAATTCACAATTAAATGAAATCATGTTGCTCAAATAAGAAATAGGTGTAAATGGAAACTCTATTCATATGTTGCAGAAAATTCTTTTCAAATCCGATAAATTTAATACTTTTCTGAGGGGTTGAAAATAAATATTGTCTAAAAAATTTATCAAATTTGGAAGGAATTTTCTGCAATATATTGAAAATATTATAACTGGCTGATAATGTGATTTACAAAAAAGTTAATAAAAATAAAAACAATTCTTTAAACAAAAATAACATAAAGCCTCTTCAGAAAGAATAAGCAGAAGAAAAGAAAATGGCAAAGAGCTTACACTTTGGGCTTACAATTTGCTTTTTTGTCAGCCTGTCCTTCGCGTAATGAAAATGAAGCATTGCCGTTTTCTCGAAGAATTCTTCGGGAAGCCCAGAAAACTTTTCGTGAAATGCATCTATAGAAAAGGAACAATTATAAATGCAATCTATTAGTACATTGTGTACACTTACTTTTTATAGCTATAACTATTTTGAGTTTCCTCGATGATTGGTTCTCCTTTTTGCCGTGCCAACAGAACTCCTGAGCAATGTCGTGTGTGAACCGCAGGAGAAGTAATATCAGGCAACTCACTAATTCCTTTTAAAACCGTATTGACAATGGCTTCAGCTTCTCGACGGATTTTTTTTTAGATCGATTCATTGGCCCTATCTATTAAACTGAAATGAGCGTACCAACGACAGATAGACATCGCTAAACGAAGAATTCTCGAAGAAATCTCAAATTTCGGAATTTAGGAATATTTCCGACAGATAAGCATCGTTAAGCGAAGAATTCTCGAAGAAATTTCGAATTTTAGAATTCGAGAATATTTCGCTGAAAATGAAATTCGCTAAAATGTTTGCTGGGACATAGTAGAAAACTTTTAAACAAACACACTGTTGTTGAAATTATTTGAGCACTCTGAAACTAATTATAATTCTAGCAGTTTGTAAATAAAAGTCTTCTTATTGTTCCACTATTTTTGATTTATTTTTATACCCTAGATGAAATCATAGGGGTATACTAAGTCCGTCCGTCCGTCTGTCCGTCCGTCTGTGCGCACGATAACTCGAGAACGCGTATACTTAAAGAGCTGAAATTTTGTACACGGACTTTAAAAAAAAAGTAAAATTAATTTCGAAAATGAGACAAATCGGGCAACTCTTTCGTGGGGTTGCCATATAAAAATCTCGTTTTCCGCTATATATTTGGACACTGCCTGAAAACGCGTTGACGTAGAGAGCTGAAATTTCGTACATGATGTTTTTACTACATTAGCAAATAAAATGTCAAAAGTGGACTAAATCGGCCAACCCCTTCTTGGTATTGCCATATAAAAATTTCGGTTTTTTACGTATACTTTGAAAACGATCAGTCCAAGACATTTTTATTGTACTAAGAACTTCTGCAGAATACGAAATCCTATAAAATTGGTCATTTTTCTGTGCGACAAACTGTTCTAGAAATATATGCGAAAAACAACTTCAAAATCAATACTTGAATAGATCGGTGACCATACGAAATTTAATACGGCCATTAATCTAGGGTATCATAAGAATTGGTTTTAGACCAATTCTAGCTTTTTTACTTGTTTTTTAACGTTTTCTGTAGCCACGCTACCATCTTCAGATATCTTTATTTTCAAACTAAAATTATATGCATAGCTAGACTACTCGACTATGATAAAATGGGAAGCAAACAGTGCCCCAAATTCAATAACGCAATACGTTTATGTACGTTTTAAACTATCCGTTAACAAAAGTGCTAGGCAAATGATAACAATATTAAGGATCCCATGCATCTAGTTTTTGGTTATTTCTTACTGCCTTTATTAGTTTGAAATTTCTTATGTGAATTTTATGGTTGATGTTATTTAAAATATGGTGAGCTATGCTGGATCGATTGAATTCGTTTTTTGTTATGTGGCTGCTGTGTTCCTTCCATCTTTCTTTTACAGCTCTCGATGATTGTCCAATATAGGTGAGATCACACCAAGAAAGAAAGAGTAAATGCCGCTCTTACTAAGTGGATCATCTAGATCTTTGGTTCTGCACAAAATACCTCTAAGTTTATTAGACGATACTGGGATAACCTTGCTGTTAATTTTCTTAAAGATGTTTTTGAATTTACCGGTGTATTTTGGGTGACAAGTTATTCGTACCCGTTTAATATCCGAGTCATATCTGCCTTTTAGTGTTGTGATGTCTTTAATCCATTTTTTATATTTTTGTTTATGGACTAGTGTTTTTGATGTATCTCAGCTCTGATTCATAGTCTGTTTCTGTCATGGGGATGTTTAGTAATCGGTGGACCATAGAATTGAAAGCATCCATTTTATGTTGATGACAATGATTAGAGTCTGATGTTATATAACTTTGTGTGTTTGTTGGTTTCCTATACAAACAAAAGGTGAGTTGAGTAACTACTCTCCTAATCAGCACATTTAAAAACGGAAGAGTACCATTGTGTTCAATTTCACTTGTAAATTTTATAGTAGGAAACAACTCGTTCAGTTTTTCCAAAGTAGTAAAGACTTCTAACTTCTTTATTATAGCGAAGATGTCATATACATACTTTTCCACACCCGTGGGAGCCAGATCTCTTCTTTACATTGCATTTCCAAATACCTAATGAAGATATCTAATGATAAAAACGGTGCTAAAGCATTTCCCATCGCCGTTCCGTGCCAGAGCTGGGCAATGCTTAAGTAAAAAAAGACTTAAGTACTACTTAAAGTACATTTTCGTTACTTAAGACTTATTATTTTGAAATGCCCCTACTTAGTACTTGCTTCTATTTACTTGTACTTAAGACTTAGTTTTGTACTTAAGTACCAAGATTTTTAAAAAAGCAAACAATCTCTAGCGCAATTCCTTTTTTGTTGAGTTTTAAAGCACGCACAGAACTGTCAAAGAATGTGTCGCACTCACGCGTCAAGGCAGAACCTTAGAAAAACTAATAACATACACACAAAACTGGGCAAGTAGAGCAAAAACCAGTAACGTCTCGCTCGAATATATACAATCGACGATTCTTAGATTTGATGACATAACCACTGACATGTTTAATATGGATTGCAAAAAGTGGGCTTACTTCTATATTGCTGACTCTTTCGGCCTAAGCACCAAGTACCAACTGAGAGAGAATTGAAAACAACAAATAAATTAGTGGATTCGTCGAAAGAAATGTTTTTAAATTAATCATTTAGGGTTATTACTGATAAAAACTGTTTTATCAAAGACAATGTATTCATTAGATACGCAGAAGAATTTTTAAATGTTTTATTAAAATCACTTCCCGAGCTGCCAATGATTTTTTCAATGTTGGCACCGACGTAAGAACTCTTTTTGACACAAGCAATTGTGCTCACGTGAAATAAAGGGTTTTCCAATAAGAGGTGTTATTTTAATTAGCCCGCTATTTCGGTAGATGTCACTTTTGGAGCTGTCATTTTTTGACATTTGACAAGTAGAAACTACGCCACTAATAAAAATGGAACGATACACGATTCAAAAACGCATTGAAATTATTAAAATTCACTATAAAAATGGTGAAAATGTGGCAGAGACGGTTCGTAAAACTCGAACATTTTTGGGTCGTCGTGAAGCACCTTGTCGGACCGCAATACAGAAATTGGTAGAAAAATTCGAGCTGTCGGGACAAGTTAGTGATGTGAAGAATAAAATTCGTGCACGTCGCTCAAGAACAGCCGAGAATATTGCTGCTGTAGCCGAAAGTGTTGAAGAAAACCCAGGTTTGTCCATTCCTCGTCGTTCTTTGGAATTAGGCATTCCACAAACGTCATTACACCGTATTTTGCATAAAGATTTGGGTCTTAAGGCTTATAAAGTTCAGTTAACACAAGAACTCAAGCCGGCCGATCATCAACAACGTCGAGTCTTTGCTGATTGTGTCCTTGAAATGCAATAAAATGATCCGGAATTTCATCGAAAACTCATCTTGAGTGATGAGGCCCATTTCCACCTCGATGGCTTCGTCAACAAGCAAAATTGTCGCATCTGGGGCTCGGAAGACCGAAGAGTTATTGTTGAAAAGCCTCTCTATCCTCAACGTGTGACTGTTTGGTGCGGTTTATGGTCCCGCGGGGTCATTGGACTTTACTTTTTCGAATATGAGGCTGGAACAACAGTTACGGTGAATGGATTGCGCTATCGACAGATGATTAATGATTTTTTATGGCCGGAATTGGATGGTATTGATCTGGACAACGTTTACTTTCAACAAGACGCCGCTACGTGCCACACAAGCAACGAAACCATTGATCTTTTACGGGAAAAGTTTCCGGACCGCGTTATCTCTCGAAGAGGTGATCACAATTGGCCACCGAGATCTTGTGACTTAACACCTTGCGACTTCTTCCTTTGGGGCCACGTGAAAGAGAAGGTCTACGCCAACAGCCCAGCGTCGATTCAAGACCTCAAAGATGGAATTCGTGAGGCTATCGAGGACATAGGGCAGCCACTTTGCGATTTGGTTATGGAAAATTTCATGAAAAGGATATGGTCCTGTAGGCGTGGTCGTGGTGGTCATTTGGCTGATGTTATTTTCCATTATTAACGGCAATAAAGATTCGATCATTTATCTCAAAAAATGGCATTTTTCTTTGAATATCAAAATAACACCTCTTATTGGAAAACCCTTTAGAAACGTAAGCAGTCCATATTATATACGTCACGTCAGTGGACATAACCAAGGGTAAGCAAGCAATGCTTCGCTCCAATATATAATCAACGATGCCTCGACCTGATGTAGGGAAGGCCTCAATTTTTTCTTAGAAATTTACTGGAAATTTTTTCCTTAGAATTGTTATGCATTATTGGAGGCGATAATGGATGTTTGGGCGGACCTCTAATAGTTTTTGTGAGTGTTGCCAGGAGAGGTGAAAGTTTTACTCTACGTGCAGCGCCGAAAATTATAAATAGTAGCCACTGGTTACTATACATACTATAGTTTTCAAAAGGTATTGATTTATTAATATCTATTAACTGAACTCGATAAACTTCATTATATTACTGCCAACGTACAAAGATTCTAAAAAAGTTCTTTAAATAGTACTTCAAAAAGTACTCAGTAGCATTGTTTGCTTGTACCAAGAAAATAATTTTATCATGGAAGTCTTTTTTGAGTTAAATTTACAACTCTGTCGACGACTGAGAGTAATTAGAAATCGGCCAAATCATTTTACTGAGTTGGACGATGTTGATTTTTATGCTAGGTTCCGTTTAAGTAAAGAAATTTGTCACTTTGTCTTCGAATCTATTCTTGTCCGTTCTCTTGCGCTCTGTTATAAAGGGTTTTCCAATAAGAGGTGTTATTTTGATATTCAAAGAAAAGTGCCATTTTTTGAGATAAATGATCTGATCTTTATTTCATTAAAAAGAGGAAGGTATGCCGTTAATAATGGAAAATAACATCAGCCAAATGACCACCACGACCACGCCTACAGGACCATATCCTTTTCATATATCTTTTTTTATACACTAGGAAAGGCAATAGCTCAACTTCACTTATGTTAAAATTTGCAGCCTTTTTGAATGTTGGCATATTTAAAATTAGCAAATATATATGTGCAAGTTTGATTTTTGAAGTGGTTTTTCGCATATATTTTTAGAACGGTTCGTCGGACAGAAATATATAGAAAATTATAGAATTTCGTATTCTAAAGAAGTTTTTAGTACAATAAAAATGTCTTGGACTTATCGTTTTCGCAGTATTTGTAAAAATCCTAAATTTTTATATGGCAACACCATGAATGAGTTGCCCGATTTAGTCCATTTTTGACATTTTTTGTTTGCTAATGTAGTAAAAGCATCATGTACCAAATTTCAGCTCTATATCGATGCGTTCTCAGGCAGTGTCCAAGTATATAGTGGAAAACGAAAGTTTTGTATGGCAACCCCACGAAGGAATTGCCCGATTTGTCTCATTTTCGAACTTAATTTTACTTTTTTTTTTCAAAGTCCGTGTACAAAATTTCAGCTCTCTAAGTATACGCGTTCTCGAGTTATCGTGCGCACAGACGAACGGACATGCAAAAATCAAAATAACTTTTAATATTATGCGTGGGTGTCTAATCCATTTTGCTCTACCATCATTATTTCGAGGTGTTACAAACGGAATGACAAACTTAGTATACCCCTTTAGATTACATCTAGGGTATACAAATTTTGCTATATAATGAAATCTCTTCTATTGAATTTCTTCAATACTCAATAAAGTTTCAACCACTAAATTATATGCCCGTTGTAAAAATATTGTAGTTTACTACTTCCATGGCTAAAACGAAAAAAATCGATGCGGTTCTACCACATGACAAAAATGCTCAAGTTTTTCTTCCTTATAGACTATCCTGTTTGTTATATGATCTATGGCCGAGACGCAAAACATAGATCCCGAAGAAAAAAATTACCATCAATTTTAGATTAATTGTCAGGGGAGGGGGGGGGGGGGTGCAGGCGTTGGCCTTGCATTCACTGCGACCTGCAAGATCTATTATGAATCCCCGTTCAATTTACTCCCTTTCTAGGTTTAGACTGTTAATAAAGAACCATTCTGGTACTTAGGTTCCACACATAGTTTGGTGGAGGAAAACAATGTCCGAGGTGGATTAATCTCCGTCTGGCCAATGCAGAGCAGATGATCCGAGGTTTCATGAGTATCATAGGTGATATCTTAATGGGCAAGAAGTTGTTTTGTTTTTCCGCCACTTTTATGCTTGACGAAGTCCTTGTAGCTTTTCCCAATATAGGGATTTTGTTTGTTCTGCCAACTATTTAGGGTACTGCTGAGGTAACCCTTTGAAGTGCCACAAAATGACTCGGGTTTCTGGTCCTCTTTTGGCTAGGCCGTCAGAAATTTCATTGCCTTTATGGCCCACATGTCTAGGTACCCCCATAATGATAACTTTGTTTCTCCTTGATAAATTTTGTACCATTAATTAACAGTTAATTCATAATCCTTTAAGTAGTTCTGAAAAGAGAACTTCGAAGTAATCCAGATAGAAGAAAATGTTTGGATACTTGAGGATTGAATATTCTTAATTAACGGATATGGGTTCGAAACCGTATTGTAAAGGTGTATATAAAAGTTTTAATGTCTGAATACAGTGAGTTATGATGATGAAGATGACGTTGCACCAAAATCACTAAGCTAGCTAATATTTACTATTCCATGTGGAATTTTTTTAACAACCAGATATCTTAACATGATCTTTATTAATTTGCCCAATTAGTTATTGAGTGCCACTTAGAAAACCAGATAACTTGTAGGCTTTATAAGCTGATAAGACAGGAAATTTCTAATAAATTTGCTCGCTCGTCCAGTACACAAAACTTACGATTAGGCCGGTGTTTTCTCTTCATCCAGTAGACTATTCGCATTTTCCTAGCTCCTCCGACAATACCACGTGTTCGCATCACATCTCTGCCTCCATCCAGTCAGTTTGCCGACCATTTGTCATCAGCTTGTTATCGTATCACGCTTCAATCACACGGTGGATGCGAGCTGCAAGCCCCTTTGCTTTCCTCATAATTATCATAAGAAATGTATTTGAGTGCCCAAGAAAGCAGTGCTAATCTCAAATTAAACAACATTCACACTGTAAGGTTGTGCTATAAATTACTTGTTAGCAGCATCGCTCCGTTTGCCGCAAGAATATTAATTTTAAATCACTCCAAAAATTAGATAATTTCATGATTTATTTTGTGTGACTGTATAGATGGACCTACATCCATAGAAAGTGACCCTTGAGAATTGTTGTTTTTTTTTTTTTTGTCTTGTGATGTTATTCTCCACCCAACCAAGTGATTTTTAATTCAATTTTTTTTTTGAATAATTAATTTGTGCAAATGTTGCTAATATCTGGTACCTGCATGGAGTTGGCCTCTATTTATTTTAGGGGCAAATTAAGGGCTAAGTATGTTTCTCAGTTTACGATTTTTTTTTTTTTAATTCTCATTTAAATTGGAGGTGAAATTTACATGTTTCATACTTGCATTTTCATTTTGTAAAATCTATTAAAAACTCTCGACAATAATTCACGAATTTACTTTGCATAATTTTGCTTAGTATGATCTTTGAAAATGCGTTGTTTAGAAATTTTCGAGATAATTTGAAGCAGTTTGTGATAGTGCGTTACACATTTTTATTGAGAGTTTCAGTTTATTTCAATCTAACTGCATGTGCATAATCATAACAATAACTTTTTTTTGGACTTTAGCACTTTTGATTTGTGTTATTGGAATTGAATGCTATATTACTAATTTTTAATTCATAATATAATTTTGTAGTTATTAATGTTTTGTAGTTATTGCTTTTAGTTTACATTCACCAAGCTATTTAATTGAAATTTAATTTAATTTATGTTTTAGTACTTTGTAAGAGAGGGGTAGGGCACACTTAAAATTAAATTAAAATTTATTTTATGTTATTTTATGTTATAATAACGCATATATGACTTTAATTTTAATTCAATTGGGCCCCAACCCTGTCTAACGGGAGTACTAAACCACAAATTAAATTAAATTTCATTTAAATGGTTTGGGTCTACAATTAGTTGACCATCGGCCAGCTTTTAGGATAGGTATCGGTGAGACAAGCAAACAATTTGTATTAAATTGTGGTGGTAAATCCTAAGGCTGTGTTCAGCCTGAAGTGGTTTGAAGCGGAACGGAACTCTAGATGTAGTAATACACTAATTTCTTTTCAATTCGAAAAGATTTCTAGCGGTTGAAATTTGAGCATTATACTTGTTCTGTCGAAATAAATATGGAGTTTTCTATATGAAAATTCATTTTTTAAAGTTTCAAAGGTTTAAAAAAAAAATCCAGTGCATCCAAACAATAAATAACCGTCGGACTCTCGTACGAAGGGTACCGTACCATCGTACAAAATTTCACACTATGTACTTTTTATTTATTTTTTCAAATTAGAGTAGGCGTCATGTGAAAAAATAATGTTGTCATTTAAAAAAAAAAATGCCTACTTATGATAATAATAATGAATGAGAATAAAACGAGAAAAAAAAAACGCCGAAAAAATCACGTTTCTTGTATGGGAGCCCCCTTTAATTTTTAATTTAATTTAATTTTTATTATTTGTTGTTATATCGCCAATAGAAATACACAGTATGTGAAAACTTTGAACTGTCTACCTATTACGGTTCAAGAAATACAATGTGGTGACGGATGGACGGATAGCGAAGTCTAAAGTAATAGAGTTCTCGTTGTTACCCTTTGCTTACGGAACCCTAAAACGGGACAATTTTCGATGAATATTTCATTACTTGTGCAGTGAACACAAATAACACCCTGAGCGATTTAAAGTGGGTGTTACACCTAGAGCGGCACGGTGCGGCATTTTTAAGTTGAAGCTGTGCGATGGCTCTTGCAAAATGAAATCTATAAGTCACACCGCGCGGCGATTTTGATTTTGATTACTCAAAACCACAATTTTGCCGCTGCCACTGGCAGCTTTTTTATTCGAAATAAGTCTGCACAGTTTGTTAAATGAGGCTTTTGGTTTCGTAATCGAACCTCATAACTTTACTCTATTTTTCTTTAACCAGAGCTACTAATAACAGAACTTCTTCATCGCAACTAGAGTCTATTTGGATAAAATTCGCGCTCCCGGTGTGAACACTCTATTCTATGATCAGGGCTTTATGCGTATTTTCGCCTGGCAAGTGCTATTTTTGAGTATTTTTTAATTCTATTCCAACTTCATCCCATAATTTTTTTGATTAAATCTCGGTTGGAATAATTGCACTCACCACACTGCACAAGCGGAATCACGCGATTGAAATCAACATTTTTGATCTCTCATTTAACCGACCCCAAATGCTTTGGAATGTCTCGCAACGGACTGTCTTTAACCGTGCTAACATGAACACTTGCATTGTTTACCATAACTGTAGATTTTTCAGGCGGTTGCATGCACCGCTTCAAACCTCGTCAGGCGAAACACCCTTTCAGCGCTTGCCTAGCCTTTCGGGCACCTGGGGCAAGCTGAGAAAACCTGCCTCTTCCGATACTTATTTTAATACAGAATTTAAAAAAAAAAATTCGTTTGTCACCTTCACCGTATTTATTGACTCCAAACCACCAATACAAAATTGAACCCAAATTAACAAATAATTGATAGTAGATCCGGTGGTTCGTCAGTCCCACCGTATTTGTTGACACCAAACCACTATAATTTTCATTTGATCAAAAATAGTCTTCACTCAAAATTTATTTTCCAGATTTAAGTTCCTGATAGTCGATGCGATCACATAATTCGGTTTCAATAGATATGGTGGCCAATTCTATTAAGCGTTCGTGGCTCATTGTCGATCACAGATAATTTTTAATAATTTCGCTCTCCTGACGCCACTGAAATGTGTAAACTTAACAATATCCGCAAGGGTACAATCGACAGAATATAATTTTTTACAATGGATCAGCAGGCAAGATCGCAGCCAGATTCATAAATTCATCACACAGATCAATGCCATCAATATCCATGTTCTCCCCATCTGTTAATATTCTATGCAAATCTTTGCAGCTCTTCATTTTTTCTTCTTTCGTTGAAGACTTGAAAGCGTATATCATACAAAATTTTGAGGTCATTGCGGTGCGCATGTATAGTTGTTGAAATTCCTCTTCCATTGATACTACTGCTGTATCAACGATGTGGTAAAAGAATTCTGTTCTAAACTGTTCTTTCTGATCTGTTACACGTTCATCTCGAGCTTCATATTCAAAATTACGTTTCTTACGCAGAACGCGGGATGTATTATTAGGGGGAAATATTGGCTCTACCTCCACCTCAGATGCTAAGTCTTTCGCATCGTACAGTATTTTAGAAATACTTTCTTCAGATCTATACTGCTTCAGAAAATCTGTGGTTCTGTCTAGATATTCTAAGCAGGACTTTGTAATAATTTTGAAGCGCCATTAACTTTGGTATTACCAGAGCAGACTGTATATCGATAATCTGATCTCACGATAGTATTGATAGTTTCGGCAAAGTAAACTTAATGACAAGTTAGGACACAGAAGGGTTTTCCGATTCCGATTGTTTTACATTTAAAATATACAAGGCAAGAGAAGGAAGAAGAAAAAAAAAATAACAATTATTTTCATTTTTTCGAACCAAAAAATCATTTAGAAAAAGTTATAGGAGGATTGATTGGGAATGGGATGTAGCATTATGATCCGTATTACCGAATCTTCATAAATTTTCTATACATTTTAAATTTATGATCTTTATTTGAAATTATAAAAAGTAACTTTCTTTTTGTATTTATATTTTAAAACTCAGAAATAATAATTAAAAATTGATAAAATAAAAATCAAAACCTAATTTTTATTTAAAAAATCTAAAATAGAAATCTGAAAATGATTTTTATTTTAAAAATCATAAAATCATTTTTAATTTAAAAATCAAATATAAAAATCAACACCAATTCTTATGATACCTTAGCTGAAAGCCCGTATGTAATTCCATCCATTCCCATATGTCGTACAATCTTCGGCATATTTTTACGCATATTTAATATTAACCGCGAAAACATTTTTTACAATTTTGTGAAATGAAAAAACAATTTTGTGAAATGAAAGTAATTTTATACTTTTTCGATTTTTAAAATAAAAATCAGTTTTTAAATTTTATTTTTGATTATTAGAAAAAAAAAAATCAGAAAAAAATACTTTTACATACGAGTTTTTTAAAACATTCATAACCGTTACGGTTCCTGAAAAAAATTGATCTTGCAAGTATACCCATCTACATGCAACCATTTTTTAGAGCTTCCTAAAACCAGTTGGATCAAATGAATATATGCGACAAAACAGATTTGTCTATCATTATTAGCAGATGAATTAAGTCTTAAGGGGGGTTACCACTGAAATCTTAAAAAACACGAAAAGTTAATACAAATTTACTGCAAATCTATGCGTACTATCTTGCTAAAAATTGTACATAGTTAGAGAAAATACATAAACTTAGGTAATGACGTGTAAAAAATAAAGATTTCGGGGTTTTATATGTATTTAATTAGCTTTAGAAAACTCTGGAATTCATGAAATTTGCAAAGTTTAGTACATCAAAACGTAATAATGGTACATTAAATAGATAAATTTGTACTTGAGTATGGAAGATCTTGGGCTGGAAGAGGCAGTGACGGAAAGAAAACCAGACAAAAAATGTTGGTTACTAATATATTTTAGTTTGAAAGTTGCTATTTTGCGAGACAAGTAACTACCAAAATTATGATGTTATTTCAATGAAAGTTCAATTTGTAACAAAGATCGAACCTTTTTCTGTTTATTTTGAAAAACTCAAATTTTTTAGTGCAATGATAAAGGAAATAAAGTCAATAATGTTAATGATGGTAACGGCAAAAATTTCTTGGTTTATTATATTTTGCATACAATTTGGCGTTTTCAATTCATTCTATCATCGTCAGATGGAGTAATGTGCTTTTGGAAGGCTTTCATTTGTTTTGAAAGCTCAGCGGGCTGTAGCTGTACGCTTGGAGAGTGTGTGCAGTTATTTTCTGCATTAGGTATATGTATGTGTGTAGATTTCCCGGAATATTTACATTTTTATCATTGGTAATTTGTTCATTTTTGCTTTTGAGGCGAGAAATTTTTTGCCAATTTTATTATGGTAACGAATTTTGAGTAACTAGGTATTATTTAATCATGGGACGAATTAGTAAAATTCGGGCTAATAATTATGGAATAAAGAAGAGAAAACTGAATATTGTTAGGTATGTAAATCTGTGTGTATGAAAAGGAAATAATCCTATAAATGTACAAATTTGTGAAATGTAAATTTGAATTTGTGAAATGTAAATGATTTTGATGAAATTTTGGAGGAAGGTTGGCTAAATTATAAATAGTTATTTTTTGTTGCGTTCCATTTATGACCGCGTTTTAGTGAAGCTGTAGAAAGGACAAAATGGAACTTTTTAAAGTTGTGAAGAGTTGTTTTTCGAATATATGTATGTAATTTAGAAAAGTGAACGAAAATTGATGAGGTGTAGTGATCATATACAGTGTGTACCAATTTTTTGACTACAATGGATTATCTTTCTAGCGACTATAATTACTACTAAGTACTATTAATTTATGAATTGTTTTCAAAATGCGATTTTCGAAGAAGAAGCATTTTTACAAATTACAAAGAACTTGTGTCGACCAATAAAAGTATTGGCTTTGTACCAATGACATCTTTCTTTTGAAATTATTTTTCTAATTCTCTTTTATCTAAGAGGGAATCTGCTGACGAATATTTACGCGATTTAATATATATTTCGGTAAAAGCAACTTCTTTCTTATAAATGTTTTAATTGAGCTCATTGCACGAAAATTATTATGAGCGTTCCATTCTCAGGTACTTGCAATGCCCATTTGATCGGGTTAATCTTCCTCTTTATATATCGATTATGCCTTTCGATTGGCCCGTCCCCTCTAAAAGTTCGAGCTGCTGTCATTATGTGATGAATCTTTTTATCAATGCAGTATCGGTATCGCCTAAATTCATTTAAAGAAAAATCACTTCTTCTGTAAGTACCGAAATAAATAGCTAATTCATCCAAAGCCTTAATAACGGGACCAATTTATACTCCCTTTAGAATGGGCTCTCCCCTTGCTTCACAGAGTTGTTTTTGGTAGACTTATTCGCCATATTTTACGCATGCTTTGAAGTAATTTTTGACACTACTGCCTTGAATAAGTAAACTAGCTGACCTTTCTGGCAACCAAAGATCTTCACGGAGTAACTCTAGAATTTTTTCAAAATCGAATACCGTGGCTCTCACAGCGAATTTCTGCCGCAAAGAGTCAATTAATTTTTTGAATCCCACGTCCCTCGTCCTTTTTTAAGTGAATAGAACTATGAAATGGGTAGAAATAAGAACTTTGTGGACCAGAGCAAAAATTTTCCTTTGGGAGACACCTTCTCAAGAAGAAGACTGTCGGAGATTTTTCAATCTAATTGATTTCTCTATTTACTATACCTACGCTTAGTGGTACTACCCATCGCGAATTTCTATGAAATATCTCCTAGCGGTTTGATGGTTTGTTCTGGTCTTATCTTCGTCTCTCTATCTGCACGAAAGCACAAAAGAAAATTTAACCGCACAGCAAAGAAATTTTGCCAAATATTGAGCATTATAGCGAAATAGATTCGTTCACAATTCTGATAGAAAAAGAAAATCAGGATGAAGATATGAACGAAATTTCCATGGAGGGATTTCGATTGGTAGATTTAAGGTACTTTTGGAATGAATTGAAAATCCTAAATGAACATTGCAATGCACAGGGTTACACAATAACCACACCAGTAGGGAAGAAAAGAGCACGAGAATGGCAGATTTGAAGGCAGTGTTAACATCGAGTCGCAAAAAAGAATTCACTATTTGCTATATTGGTAATCTTTCCCAGTTACAGTAACTCCGACTCGGCTAATCTGGTTGGATTGCGTTTCTTGAAACATGAAAAATTTTATGCGAACAGAATTGAGGAATTAGATAGAGATAAAATTGTATATATGTACATATATACTAAAATTAGATTAGAAAATCTACCAGACATAGCTCAACCTGAAAATTGTGTTGTTGGTAAATTCAAATTCTCTAAAGTAGTTCTTTGGATATCTAGTTAATAAAATGGTAATCTGACAACGTGTGAACATTGCAAAAATTATATGGTAGGTATATTACAACTCAGAATTCTTGGAAGAGTTTTATTTGATGACAGACTTCAGTCAAATAAAATTGCCCAAGCAATAAATAGTGCCAGACAAATTACACGGAAAAGTGTCTGATCAACAGCGCAGAGAGCATACATTTCGTTCGCCCCTTGCCTGCTCCTCAACAAAATTCTAAGAAAAATCCGACAGCCAAATTTAAAATCTCGCCATGCCTATGCAATTCTACCCACTGCCTTATAAGTCAGTGATTCTACCTTACTGCTGTGCAGATGCCCGACATGCTTTGGAGTACAATACAGACGAATATCACAGCATCATATAGCTTTGCATGTACATATAGTGATTTGTTTCAATTTTAAAATTGCATACTTTTATGCGTTTATGTTCACTAAGCTTTTGGAAACAGAAATCGTGAGCTTTTTTTTGGTGTTAACCCCCCTTAAACGAAATCATAAAGATAGCAATGAAAAATATGAAATCTACCGTTCCCTATACACTCAGTAGTGAAAAATCGTATCGAAATTTTTTAATATTGCTTCTATTGTAGTTCTCCGATGCAAGTCAATGCGTACAGTAGGTCTCCAGTCATCACAAAAAAAAAGCAAGGCACAAATATTTTCATTAGAACGGCAGATTTAAATTTAAATACATTTGCATGCACACGATCAAGCTTCGTATAAAGTATTTCTCTATAAACTAAAGAACTTTCAAAGCTCCATATCAGAATACACGCAAGTGCATAGGGAACTAATATAGAGCTGAGCAGCCAGATGGCGGTAATCATGCTAAGCAAATACATTTTCCTTAGTATAGTTTCAAAAATGCGGCGCTGTTAGATTCGGCTCTTGTGTGATCAATATCTATGAGAATTTCTGCCATACATTTTCGGTCTCTATAGATTTTTTTACTCTATGCTAATACCGATTTTCATTGATCACGTTTTCTAGCAGAAGTGTTACACTTTCCTTGCAGTGTTACACCGAAATCGTTCCATTAAACTACACTGCTAGAAAAAGTGTACGTCAAATGAGTCTTGTGCTACACCCGAAAAATCGGCGGTGTTATACCATTGAATAAATAACTAATAAGGAAACGCCATATCGGGTGAAAACCTAAAGCCACTCAGCGAAATGTATTAGTGTACTGTGTTTGTATTCGTTTCGTCATGGCAGTAGTGAAACCATGACAGTTTGAATGGGGGGTTATTTCTTATGATTCAAAAACTGAAGATAAATTGTATATTTCCAATAGTACTAATAAACATTTAAAAAATACAGTATGTCAAAAAACTCGTTTATTTAATATTAGATTACAGCAAAATAAAATTATGCACGAAAATGCTATGTTAATTAATTCTGTTTTAGCAATGTTTAATTAAGAAAATACTTCCTGTTCTATTTGGGTGTATACATACTATTTGCCAAAATAGTCAATTATAATAGGTCCCCCTTCTCTTTAGCCAAATCAAAGTGTTCATTATAAACATTGTAATTTGTTTCCAGGGACCACCACGTGGAGGTTAGAGATAGGAGTATTAGGTTCATGTATCATGAGAATATACACAATACATTTACCTCATTCAGTCCCCATGGTCATTAGCTTCAATTGCTTTAAACATCTTTGGATTTTTAATAATAAAATAAACATATGTATATATATATATATATATATATATAAAGGCGATCATATAGTAAGCAATTTACTAGACTTATCCGATCATCTTACGAGAAATAATATTGTCCACGGAGTCCAAAGTAAGCCGACAGCATATATTTTCTTTTCACGGCTCAAGACTAATTACAATTAAAACGGCTTAAGACCTAATTTCTTAAACTGCGTTTTCAAAGATTATATATAGTCCTACATCACAAAACTATGGCAAAGGTATATTATTTGCACATGAAAAGAAAATATTTCCTATAAATTCTACTTTTTATAAATACTCAAACTGTTTAACTGTATAAGTGCTTGTGTGTACATATATATGAAATATAAATAAATATCTTTTAAGTGACTTACAATATTTGAAGATTCCATATTTATTCATCTTCCATGGAGAGACTTTGGCTTGTTGAAGGCTGAATGGAGAACTCTTTTCTTTGCCCTATTAGTGAATCGCTCCCAATGTGGCTGTCTTCATAAATCTATTAAAAAGCTTATTAGTATTCTTATCTGAAATTTAACTAAGAAGGTACCATCAGTGCTGGATAAGTAGACTGGTTGAGTATGGCATTCTCAACAAAGCTCTCAGTATTTCCAACCTGATTACTTCAACTTGTGTTCACACTTAGTGCTGCCACAAGTGGTAGGAATAAAAGTAGCCAGACTCGGCGGAAAAAGTAGCAAAAGAGATCAGTTTGATCTATTTTCAAGCGTCTGCAGCAGGCAGAAAACCAAGCTGTACCGATGAGTGTAAGGCTTTCTGCTGACACGAAACGCTTCTTCTTCTTCCTTTTCTTCTTTATTTTTCAGCCCACTGAGTGGCGTATACAGGTTCGATTCGCTTCGAACGAATCTGTTTCTTTAAAATTAAAAAAAAAAAAATCAAAGTAAAAAAGGTAAGAAAATTCGAAATTCTTAGTTTAGCCCACCATAACTTCTGAGGGGAGAGGAGTACGGGAGTGGTCGAGAGGTCGTTAGAAAGGTCATGAAGTTCTGCATACAATGTGGCCGTGCACTCTGTACTTTTTAAAATACACGGTATTTTATGAAAGACTACAGAATTTTCTTAATCACCTTGTAACTCCGAAACGGTTGAGATGCCGCTCCCTCCTTCCTTGCCATATTATTTTTTGTTTGACTAGGTGACTACTATCACCTCCTGTCCTATGGACCACCATGGACGAAACACCCTGTATAAATGGTACTATATGTATATATTTTTTTGGAAGAATGTTCACGTTTCCGCCGCGTAACTCGTTACACATTAGACTTAGAAAATAAGTGTTTTTACAAAAAATGTAGGGAATTTAGTTTTATTTTTACATTTTTGTCGTAGGATCAACTGTTGACGAATTATTTTGAAAAAAAAAGCAATGGTACCTTTAATACAATATGGCGGACCACGCGCACCCCCTTTAAGGGTCTAAACTTGGATTATTCATCGGGGCCCGGAACTGAATAGCATATTTAAAAATCACAACTACCCCACCTTTTGTAGGGCAAAGGCCTTATTTACTGGACTATTAAGGGAGTTTATGTTTTGATTCAGCTACAAAATGAGAAGTTTTTCTTTCGTAAATATAAAAACCTTTTGGATCGGAAAAAGTTCATTATTTGTTTGAAGTTGTATACCATTAACAAAAATGTGAAAATTTAGTTGGCTTCAGCTGCCTACAAAGCTTTAGAGAAAATTGCTTGAACTCCAAATCCTAAAGTGCAAAAGTCGATACCAAAAAATTTCTACTCTATATTCTGATAGATTTATTTTGAACTGCATACATATATGTATGTGTATGTAAGTACCACTCAGTGATGGACAAATTAGTCAAATCTTTAGGACTAGTACATTGTATTTGCATTTTAGGACAATTATTTTTTAAACATAGTCAAATAATGATAAAAGTGCTAAAAGATGAATGTCTTATTTCAGAGGTATCAGCTCAACAGTTCGACGATGTATCGAAAAAGAAACTGGCAAAGAATTTGCTGCAAAAATCATTGACTTGGGTGCAACCACCGAATCAGGAGATACTAATCCGCAACATATGTTAGACGCAACTAGACAAGAAATTTCCATTTTAAGGCAAGTTATGGGTCATCCATATATCAGTAAGTTATTTCTGTATTAGATTTTTCCACCCAAAAATTTAATCTTTCTTCCATTATAGTCGATTTACAGGACGTTTTTGAATCAGATGCGTTCGTTTTTTTAGTTTTTGAATTATGTCCGAAAGGTGAATTATTCGACTACTTAACATCCGTTGTAACCTTATCAGAAAAAAAGACTCGGACTATAATGAGGTAAACAATCGGTCGGATGAATTTAATTATAACTAAAAATAAAGTTTTAATCTGTTTGTTTTTTTTTTCTTACAAAATTTTTAGGCAAATATTCGAAGGCGTAGACTATATTCATTCGAAAAATATTGTTCATAGAGATCTTAAACCAGAAAATATTCTCCTAGATGACAACCATAACGTGAAAATAACCGATTTTGGATTCGCTAGACATCTGGAAGATGGACAAAAGCTTTATGGTGAGGTTTTCTTATCCCTCCAGAAGCCAATTGATTTGATCAATGAATGAAGAATTTTTTTAGATCTTTGTGGTACACCTGGTTATTTAGCACCAGAAACTTTACGATGTAATATGTTCGAAGGCTCACCAGGGTACTCAAAGGAAGTAGATATGTAAGTGACGTTACTATAACAGTTCATTAATGATTTGCGATGAGTTTTCCAGTTATATTAAAAGTTTAATGTTTTTTTTTTGCAACTTAGATGGGCCTGTGGGGTTATTATGTTTACACTCTTAGTTGGATGCCCTCCATTTTGGCATCGAAAACAAATGGTTATGTTAAGAAATATTATGGAGGGTAAATATAGTTTTACATCACCTGAATGGGCTGATATATCAGGTAAGCTTTGACCTTGTTTTATTAAAAAAAAAAAAAATAGTAATTTGGATTTTATATCATGCTCTACAATCATCCATATTTATAGTATCGTATAGGCATACTTATCTTAGATTTAATTTGAACTATGCCAACAAACACTTGACCTAAAGTTAGAATTGTAGTCAAAACCCACCCTACCAAAATCGTGTACATATTCAAAAATATATTTTTAATCGTATGCACTAGTATCATTGGAAAGTTTAGTTGCATTCTTTATTCACTGACCTGAACTGGTTTATCTTAAATTTTGAAAAGAAAGTTTCAGTTCTTCTGTTTCTATTCAATACGGAAACATTAAAACAATGTTCAAACCGAAAGTTTAAAAGCATTCTTAACATTAATATTTTCCATCATAATTGGGATTAATTTGCTATTTCTTCATTAAATTTAGAAACATTACAAAAAAATATAAGGAAAGCGACATCTATATGTGATACAGTTTTAATTATATAGCAAAAAGGATAGGCTATAAGGAAGGAAAACTTAAGCATTTTTCTTCATGTAGTAGAACCGCATCGATTTTTTTCGTTTTAGTCATATAGAAGTAGTAAACTATGATATTTTTACATCGGGCGAATAATTTAGTGGTTAAAACTTTATTAAGTATTGAAGAAATTTAATAAAAGAGATCCCATTATATTGCAAAATTTTTAAATTAATTTTTAAGTTTATAATTTTATAATTTTTTTTTTATAACTATTACATAATTATAAGAACTTTTCTAGTGCCCTATTTATTTTCTGGTGGCCTTTTAATGGCTGACATCATATAAATGCCTGTAAACAATGACAATTAAATTGTAAACAAGTAAACCGGCATTGGAAAATGTTAAATTTTTTTGCCACAGCTGTTTATTTTTATAACTATTTCATTTCTGTTTTATTTAAAACGCTATAACTTATTATTGAAACAATTAAACTTGCCTGAAAATGATTTCCTATGGCATTAACTCCTATTGTTTCTGCAGCACAACACTGCTCACTTCATCGACATAATTCAAGACTCCGGAGTCTCGATTATATTAAATTTCTTGCACAAAACAATATTTATTATAATTATTATATTTTATTAGCTCATTATAAAGCTTTTAACGACAAAGTTTACATAATTTTATTCTTATTGTACTACTTGTACTTAACATGTTCCTGATTTTTCTCAAGAATCCGATTTTCATTGCAATTTACATACACATGAATTCGCATGATATGATCTCTGAGTTTAAACTTTGAATAAATCAACACCCCGAGATATTTAATACAATTTACCCGTTCAATTACTTCACCATCTAATATAGGAAAATCAGAATTGGTATTGAATGTCATTATACTTCGTTTTGGTCGTATTTACCTTCAATTTTTACCATTTAACCATCTGTCCAGTAGGATTAGGTCTTCGTTCATTGTTGATCCCCTTAAGGATCTTGAATACATCTCTCGTACGGAAGTGTATTGGCTCTTGTACACATCCACATAGGAGATGCGAAACAGGTGTTTGTGAAGTGGGTGGAAGACGAGAATTTGAAGCGAATCTAGCAGCTAAAATATTAGCCTTTTCCAGGGAGTCAACAATCACTTCACCATTATTAAGTAGTGAAGGTATAGGAACTGGTGAAGTTGTTCCTGATGCTCTGGTCAAAACCATCAGGTACAACTTCACCAGTTCCTTTTCTACCTTTGCGGCTTGCCAAGATTCTTTGTCTAATATTCTGGTCAAAAAGAAATTTTTCTCTCTGGATAATGGACTTAAAGGTGTTCTGTGCAGTCTTGTAGACTTGTTTCAGTTCCGGACATGGATGCAATTGATAGGTGCGAAAAGCAGACTCTGTCGCTTTTATAGCTTGGTTGCACTTATCGTTAAACCAATAGCAATTTTGCTGTTGTTGAGATCTGTTGTAAGAACTGTTGTAAGAACACGGAATGTATTCACGCATGCCAAGACTTAGTATGTTACTAAATTCTAATATGCATTCATCAACATCCCTCGAAGTAAAACAGACCAACCAATCAATTTGTCTAAGATACTGATGTGAGACTTTCCCAATCAGCATTCTTATAGTTCCAAAGAAGCATACTTGTAGATGGAGAAGTAGAGCGGCACAGGTTTTAAGTGATAAATTCAGCTGATTAAACAACAATGGTCTGAATTACCGAGAGGGGAACCGACTGAGATGGAATATTTCTCAGGATGAGATGTTAGAAAGAAATCTAGTAAATTAGATCTATCATCAGCTGCATCAAGAATTCGCATTGGTGCATCCACTAGCTGTTGCAAACTAAAAGATTCACAGAAGAGTTCAACGAAACGGCCGCAGGACTTGTGGTAGAAGAATGTCTGAGCTACGGTATGTAATGGAAATTAAAATTCCCAGCCGGGACGATTTCGGAAGAAGGGGAGACAGAAAGCAAATGATCAATATTGTTGGACAAATTGACAAATACGGATACCGTGTCGTCATCAGACATATGTTGGCTGCGATAAAGGAACCGGAAGTAGATAATGTGCTTGTGAAGTTTGGGCTTAAACCAGATGTAATTAAACTTTGGATTGGCAGAAGGAAAATCTTAAAGAATAGTAAAGGCCACATCATTCCAAATATATTTATTTATTTATGACTTTATAGCGATAGCTTATAGACTGAAGTCTAGATTAAAAGTTACTGGTTAGTATCGAAATCCAAATATTTGATTATTTCATATTTCATTCAGAAAAAATTAAAATATTAATAATAGAATTCATTTATAAAACTAATTACTAATTATGACTATATGACCAGCTATGTGCAACAGTATAAGAATTACTTAAAAATAGTGCAAGAGAAGTTTTAATCAAGATAGGAATTAAAAAAGGAAAAAAAAAAAAAATATATGTTAAAAAGTAAAAATATCTATATTGCGATCCCTTTATGCTGCGAAAAAAAGAGGCACGAAGCTGTAACTAGGGACGTGATACTGATCAGAAACGACTTTGATCACATTTAGCGTAAGAATTGCCAGTTAAGATAGCAGTACACCGAAAACTGATTTCCTCTTAATCAGCGAATGTTGTAAAAAGCTAAAATTAAGTTCTGCTGAAGGGAAAAACCAAAAGCAAAAAAAAAAAGGCGACACACAACAACACAAATATTTGGGCGTCACCAGCAGCATATCCATAGCTTCTTTAACAATACCTTTCAGTCAAGTGTTTCAAATGCACGTTTTAAATCTAAAAACACAGCTATCATAGGGTTTCCATTCAAATATAAGCCAATTCAAAGCCGTCTCACATGAATGTTTATTCCTGAACCCCGACCATAGAACATATATCAAACAGGAATGCGAGTATCGTATAAAATTCGTGTATTTGAGTGAAGATTTCTTCGCCTCATAATATCTCGAAGGGGACGACTTTAACGAAGGACGAAAAAATGCAGAGCAAATGAGATTCATTCATTCATTTTATTTCAGAAAGTAGGTACACAAGATTATTAATCTTTTAAAGTACCAGTATAAAGAGTCAGTATAATAATGCTACTACTAATAAAAATTCCAAAACAGAAGAAAAAGAAAAAAAAACTTATAAAATAAAATAACTAATATTACCTACTATTCATAAGAAGCAATTCCACTACCATTAAGATATATGGGAGTAAAGCAGCGTTTTGAACTCTCCAACTGTACCCGCACTCCTCACCCCATTTGGCAAATTATTCCAACCACGAGCAATATAAACAAAGTAAGAGCCTTCCAATACTCGCCTATTAAATCGCATGATCAAAACGTTACGGTGCCGCGACGATTGAAGGAAAGAAATATAGTCAGTCAGATAATCCGGGACACCCGTGCGCACTAACTTATAAAAAAAGACAAGTGCCTTGCGCCTGAGATACGACTCCAAAGAACATCCGAGAAGATCTTTACTAAAAGCAAGCACAAAAATGACAAGTGAGACCAATTGTGATAAAGCAATGGCAGTGCGTAGAAATGACAATAAATTTGCACTCTTATTAGAATAATTTGACGGCTCCTTCATGAGTTCTGCTAGCTGTTTATACCTGCACTGAACTCCTATACTAGGAAATTTGAACTCAACACAAATATAGAGAAGTTTCACTGCTTCGACTGCTCCTCCATAATGAATTTCTTTCTTTCAACATATTCCAACAACTGCTCAGCAAGAAAACCTTTTTTGTAAGAAGGAAGCATTGTTATAGGTCTAAATTCGTCGCATTTGATAGTATTATCTACTTTCACTACTGGTACTATATAATCGATTCCTTCCAGGTAGTAGGAAAAATCCCATTTCTGTTGACAGGTGAATGGTTTAGGTAAACGATTAATTGTACACTGCATCCTAGAAATAGATCTGTTAATCTCCTTAATACTTTCTACAAAATAATTATTTAATTTTTTTTTGCTATAAGTAAGGAATCATCAATATACTCCTGTCCAAATTCCATTGCTGCTATCTCATCATTATTGAGCAGAAATGTCGAACTGACATCAAATAAATACCAAGCCCTCTTGTCTCTCTTATCACACATACATGAATTTTACACAGCATAGCTTATCCTTTTTGCTATAAATTCTAAGGATATGTACTGTACATACAATTAAAATCCGGTTCTCTTGATTCAACTTGATTATGTTGTAAAAAATTTTGTGATTGTTATGATTAATTTTTTTCAGAGGATCCTAAGGATCTAATTAGAAAATGTCTAGTAGTTGATCCGGATCAAAGAATAACAGTGAAGGAAGTACTAAGGCATCCATTCTTTAATCAAATGGTAAGTTGGAAAATATTCAAATTTAAAATTGTTTTATTTTTTATTTTTCAATATTATCTTTTATAAAAAAGTTATCGTACCCGACCTTGATCCTAATCAAAGCTTAGGCTTTTTAGACCTTCTGTCATAATTTCTTAAATTTTTAATTTTATAGATCTTCACAGCTTTTTTTACTTAGTGTCTAACTTTAATATTTCTCCATTAATTTTTTTTTTTTTTTTTTTTAAACTTAATTTTCAATATAATTTTGGATATTTTCATTTTTTCTTCTCTTCCTTTTTTTTATTTTTATGTGGTCGTAAACAAACACACTGTAAACACCAAACAAATTCAAAAAATTAAAAAAAAAATCGCTTTAAACACTTTTTAATGAAAATCGTGGAAAAATTTTTTGCATTTTCGAAAAAAAAAAATTGGCACACTACTACTATCCACTAAACAGCTTTTCGAACAAGACATTGGTCCTCTGAAACGCAGCCTGTCTACAAAATCGAGGAGAATGAGTCGAATCGCAGAAATAGCACTGGTAACAACCTCATGTTTCTGGACAGAATCATGTATCAATTTTATGAGACGAGTGAAAGTTTCGTTTTACCATTTTTTACTTTTACTTTGTTTTTCTTTGTCTTCTTTTTTCACTGTCCAATTATTGTTATAGTTTTTTCATTTTAATGTTCTTTTCCTCATAATATTTTTTCATTTTGTTCTCACAAATTCTCATTCATTTTATGTTGTTATTGTTGTTGTGAGGTGGCATCATCACGTTGATTGGTCCATTTTGTTTTGTGTTGCTTACTTCATTTTTACTACGTCGTTACTATTTTATTATTATTATTTTTTTTAAATACATAATAACTGTTACCTAATCCATAATTGGTAATTATTTAATTGGTAATTATTTAATTGGTAATTAACACATATAAATAATTATTTATATATTTTAAAAATATGTGTTAGTCGGCAATAATGCAATTAACTAATCGCAAATTATTATATTTTTTACAATTCGTGTCAAACTTTGATATGGTAATGCCGTCGTCACACGTTTTCAATGAATTGCGGAAACTTTTTGGGCTTAAAGATGGTAATTATTTCGAAATTTGAAAAATTTGAATTTTGAAGAAAGAATTATTTTGTTGGTTTTGATGATGCATCGATTCCCAAAGTGAATTTTTGGTACGTCTCCCCGCCCCCCCCCCCCTAATTTTGTTTGAATTTTAACATGAATTGTGATGTACAATAAGAGAAAAAATATTCCTTTTTTTTTTACTGTGTAACATGTTTGTTTTTTGAATTTTGAATTAACTTTGACTGACTTTTAGTTTGAGTGCAGTGGAGTTTGTAGTAGACACATGTTTTAATAATATCAAGACATTTTTCAATATTCTATTCTACCCCCAAATGAAAGCGTATTAGTGGCATTCATATCTAATAATACGCGTCTACATATTTGACATCTTTGTTTTCTTCCGAAATTTAGAGAAAGAAATTTTTAACTACATATTTCGATTTACAATAAAATTCAAAATACAAAAAAATATTTTAACTGACCGTTTTACTTGTTTATGTATGACCACATAGGCCAGGTAATGGGTAGGTTTTGACTTGAAAAGGGTCAAGAAGAATTCTAATTTGGTACATTTGTACAGTTTGGTGTCCTCATTAATATTCCGAGTTTGTGATCTTAAGCGACCGCCGCTCGCGCCGTGATATTAGAAAAATGGTACCGAAAACCAGTTTTTTTGAGAATATCTTCTCCCCAGCGGCCACCTAGGTTAAAAATAGCTCTTAAAAAAAAAAAACTTTTATAGGAAACATTTTTCAATCAGATGAATACTATACGAGCTACAGCGGAGTCAAACTCAGCGAATTTGCAAAATCGGTACATTTTTTCTAGAAATTTTATTACATACCGATTACTTAATACGTACTACGTAGAGTGAGAGGCGCGTTATTTTTTGCAAGTGGGATCCCAGTAGGCCTAATGCACGATTCCTTATTTACTGATGTCCTTTCTCCTGATTCGATGCCCTAGATGGTTCAGGCTCACTGATATATATCAATATCATCTCGGAAGCCTGCTTCCTCCTCATCCAAGTTTTTATATTCCTTGTATTCTTCGACCTCGTGTGTCAATAATTTCACAACGGTCAGGAATAGTAGAAATTTGCTGAGCTTGATTCCGCTGTAACTCAGTGAATTATTCTTCTGATTGAAAAATGTTTCCTACAAAAGTAGCAGGAAATTTCATGCTTTATCTATTATTAACCTAGGTGGCACTGGAGAGAAGATATTCTTGAAAAAACTGGTTTTCGGTACCATTTTTGTAATATGACGGCGCGAACGGCGGTCGCTCAAGGTCGCAAATTCGGAATATTAATGAGGATACCAAACTGTACAAATCCACCCAATCTCATTGATCTTTTGCAGCGAAAGCTTCCTTTATGTCTTTAGTGCCTGGACTAAATGCTCAATTTTGAACGAGGCAAATTTTCCATTCATTGGGCCATCCCACACGAGTATTCTTGATGCGTATGCAAACCGGTTTTTTTTTTTGGGAAGAAGTGAAAGGACGCAAAGAGATCCACTTTTCTGTTTTCTGGAAACTTACAGAAATATGTAATTCACTATGCTAAATTTCACCTCTTTCCTAAAAAAACCGGTTTGCATAGATACTACATCAAGAATACTCGTGTGGGATGGCCCATTGCATATGATTACAACAATTATTATTATGTCGCTTAACAAAGTTTATGCCTCCACGTGTATTTTTGATTGTTTCTGTGATAAGTCTGAAAATCGTGTCAAAATTTCAATTTTTCTTTTTCGGAAGTTATCCAAGGTAATAAACGACACGATATACATTGCGATGAGAACCCTAAAATTATTGTATTTATTTTGCAGCTTAAAAGTTTGTAGGGAGAACCCTCCTATATATTTATAAAAATTTTATTTTTCTTAAGTTATTCTTCTCCATTTACAATCAAATGCTTTTTGCGTAATATGAAAATTGCTTGGTGAATGGGACTCCCATATTTTTCTTATCGATATTTTTTTATTACGGAAATTTTCCCACAAATAGTAAAGGTGGCACTGTATATCCTTGTGGAATACTATCTTAATCAAAAACGACGAATTCTTCTAATGTGCGGCGATAACTAACTATTAAAAAAATATATATTAATATCTAGTATCTCTACCTATACACCATGATATTATTTATTAAGGTTTATTCAATCATATTATTGTGCTCCAACAACAGATTACTAAGGGAACAATAATTGACAATGGAATGATTCTGCGTTCGGATGATACCAACAAAAATTATTTCGGCTATCAACGCCCAAGGCAGCAATTGACTTGTGATATTCGTCTAGAAGAAAAAATCTTGATCAGTTCTCAAAAGGTTAGTAAAATGGAGTTTTGGTAAAAATAAAGCAAATAAAGTTTGTGATTATTTCTCAAGTAGGTGCTAGTTTAGATATGGTGAGTTGTATTAGAATAGGAATTCAGATGATGAATTTTTTGTTAGTAATTTAATTTGCTTAAATTGAATTGAATGTGTATGTAAATAGTAGTTAGAAGGTATTCCTACCTACTTACATAAATATAAATAACAATAGCAACAATATGTATAAATCTGGAAAAAAAAAAAATTCGATTAAGATTTAATACACGAAACCTAGTGGTGCGTTATGATATGTTTTATGATGCAATTGAATTCAGACTGTATAATTTGATTAGAGGTGTAATGGGCCTTAGATTAAGCAACTTCTACTTACGCATTGCATTCCTTAGTTTTCACAATGAATATAGACTTTCTTTTTCTACAAGAAAAAATATTGGACACAATTTCAAGTCATCCAGAAAGATTGGAACCCATAATCTGTTATTTAATAGACTTGATATAGTAAAAAAATTAAATTCTTTCTTTTGATTACCACAGGGTTGAATTCATATGACTACTATCTATGAGCATATGATAGTATTGACTTGTGCGAGTTGAAGTCTTAGATCGGCGTGCGTAGCCCTAAGACAACAATTGAAGTGAATTCTGTGGCTATCACACCGTGTGATTTCCATAAAAATACGATTTAAAATTTGTTTTTTGGTCTTAAATTTATTTCTATTTTTTTTATATATATATATATTTTTTAATGTGCTTATTGCGTATATGTTACTCTAGAATCAGAGTTTAAAAAAAAAAAGTGATTTAGTTTATCACTTTTGCAGGCATTTACTCGTCACATTGTAATTGTCGGTTGTTTTGCTTGGGGGGCGATTTTGGGGTTTACAATTGGAGAAAGTTTTTCGGGGAAAAGGTATAGTTTAGTTGCAACTGCTGTTAGAAGCAGTCCTGACATGCATTGAATCAAATATACAAAAAAGCCCAGGATGATTTCATTTCAGACGACACACTATTCAAAGTGATCATTTTTGTTGGTTTTTATTTCATAACTTTTTTTTTTTCTCACAAATATGGACTAAATGTACTTTAATTTTATAATTTTAATTCATTTTTTATATTTTTCTGCATGTCTGGTGTTGGCTTATGAATGATTTTTCTTTTAGCTTGAATTGAATTTTTTTTATTTTTTTTTTATTATTTACTTTTCTAATATAAAATTAAAAAAAAATGTGTTACTTACTTTTTTATAATTTGTTTCCCTTATGTAGCTTCGCAAACAGAGTCGATTCAATGCCAGAAAGAAGTTCCAATTCGCTATCCTTTGCGTTAGAGCTATGATTCGTATTAAAAGACTTCGTTATACGGCTGAACCGTTACGAGTAGAAGATGCTATACGTGATCCGTATCGTGTTAAAATCCTAAGAAAGGTGAGTGGGTAGTAAAGATTTTTCAGAAATTATTGCTCCACATAATTTTTGTACAATTATTGATCAATACTAATATCTTTCCTATATTTGTAAATATTTCCATAATATAAATAACGTTAAATAAACAATTCAAATTTTTATTGCAGGTTATCGATGGCTGTGCGTTCCGAGTCTATGGTCACTGGGTTAAGAAAGGTGAAGGTCAAAATCGGGCTGCACTTTTCGAAAATACTCCGCGAACCGAACTACATGCTTTATATATTACTAATCTTAGCCGATAATTTAACATAATTTTTTTTTTTTTAGTTTTAGAAAATTTTATCTAAAAAAAAAACAAATTTTAGAATTAAAATTATGAAAACGAGATATACATAGATAGAACACTAAGGCAAATCAAGAAAAGAGAAAAAATCATTTTTAAGTTTTAAGTTTTTAAGAAAAATAGGCACCAACTATATATTTCTTACCCGTTTATTGTTAGCAATTTAATAGACAACACAAGAGTCTCTTCGTATTTACTTCATTTAAAAATCGAATCAATTTTGAATTTTGATACATATTCTATCAAGTGGAGTGATATAAATTTGAATTTCTCTTAGAGATAAAATGATGATTCGGCGATTAGGTTATACATAGATTTTGAAGAAGGTGAATTGTACAGGAAGATTTTATTTTATTCATCCTATTAGAAATTAAAAGGTTTTACAGTTTCTGTGAAATTAATGATGATAACCCATGCCTCCATATAGTTTTCTTTATCTCGTTATATCAATATTGGGCTTCATTCAAATACGCTGAATTGATTATAACAGTTAAGAAGACAAAGGCTGTTTTGTTTGAATTCATCTATTGTTATAAACGAGGTTAAAACGAAAATGATAATTTAGATTGGAAACAGATTTTAAAACAACGAAAATGTTGAATTTAGCCATTCGTATTAACGGAGACAGTACCTATTTATAGTATTTTGTGTAATAAGTATTACACATCATGATTAAAATGTTATACGAAATTTTAGAATGATTTTAACCTTAACATCAGGGCATAACTTATTTTTTGTTTTTTTCTTTAAATTGATACACATCAAATCAGAGATAAAAATGTTATTTTTATTTATCTCGATTAAATCAATAGGGAAAAAGACGTTCATTATCTGTATTTATAGCTAATTTATTTATTGTTTTAAACTTGTGTATTTAAAAACGTCTTCTTCAGTTCTGAAAAAGCATTCGAAGTTTTTTTTTTCTGTTTTTTAAATCGTTACATTAAATTTCAATCAAAAAAGAAAGTTTTTTTGTAAATTTAGTTTTGAGAATTAAAATGTAGATAGCATCATGGAAATTATGATTATAAATAAATTTTGATTTATTTAAAAAATAATTTCTTTTGCTTTTTGCTTCGAATTGTCAGTGGCGGCTAGTGATAAAGTTATTAGGGTGTGCATGCAGATTTTGCCAATCTCCGTAAGATATAGGACAATGTGCAATGAATTAGCTTCCTTATATGTAGCGCATTCAGGTCATTATGCATTCGCGCCATTGAGTTTATTTTCAATAAACACCTCTCCTGACAATAAAATTATAGACGCCTACAGTGTAACATGCAGCCTGCAACGTAACTTCACGATAACTTCAGTCACATCTGATAGTGTCATATAATATGTAAACGCAAGAATCGATTGACATGGAAAAAACACACGAAATCACTAATATCTCGAAAACCGTTAGCCGTAGCCGATTTCTGATGAAATTTTTGACACCCCCTGAAAGGACACCCTTAGAATCGATTGACATGGAAAAAATACACGAAATCGCTAATATCTCGAAAACCGTTAGCCGTAGCCGATTTCTGATGAAATTTTTGACACCCCCTAAGTGCATACACCCCCTAAAAGGACACCCTTAGAATCGATTGACATGGAAAAAACACACGAAATCACTAATATCTCGAAAACCGTTAGCCGTAGCCGATTTCTGATGAAATTTTTGACACCCCCTAAGTGCATACACCCCCTAAAAGGACACCCTTAAAATCGATTGACATGGAAAAAATACACGAAATCGCTAATATCTCGAAAACCGTTAGCCGTAGCCGATTTCTGATGAAATTTTTGACACCCCCTAAGTGCACACACCCCCTGAAAGGAGGACACCCTTAGAATCGATTGACATGGAAAAATACATGAAATCGCTAATATCTCGAAAACCGTTAGCCGTAGCCGATTTCTGATGAAATTTTTGACACCCCCTAAGTGCATACACCCCCTAAAAGGACACCCTTAGAATCGATTGACATGGAAAAAATACACGAAATCGCTAATATCTCGAAAACCGTTAGCCGTAGCCGATTTCTGATGAAATTTTTGACACCCCCTAAGTGCATACACCCCCTAAAAGGACACCCTTAGAATCGATTGAGATGAAAAAAATTCATAAAATCGCTAATATCTCGAAAACCGTTAGCCGTAGCCGATTTCTGATGAAATTTTTTACACGCCCTAAGTGTATACACCCCCTGAAAGGACACCCTTAGAATCGATTGACATGGAAAAAATACACGAAATCGCTAATATCTCGAAAACCGTTAGCCGTAGCCGATTTCTGATGAAATTTTTGACACCCCTAAGTGCATACACCCCCTAAAATGACACCCTTGACACCACCTAAGTGCATACACCCCCTGAAAGGACACCCTTAGAATCGATTGACATGGCAAAAATTCATAAAATCGCTAATATCTCGAAAACCGTTAGCCATAGCCGATTTCTGATGAAATTTTTGACACCCCCTAAGTGCATACACCCCCTGAAAGGACACCCTTAGAATCGATTGACATGGAAAAAATACACGAAATCGCTAATATATCGAAAACCGTTAGCCGTAGCCGATTTCTGATGAAATTTTTGACATCCCCTAAGTGCACACACCCCCTGAAAGGAGGACACCCTTAGAATCGATTGACATGGAAAAATACATGAAATCGCTAATATCTCGAAAACCGTTAGCCGTAGCCGATTTCTGATGAAATTTTTGACACCCCCTAAGTGCATACACCCCCTAAAAGGACGCCCTTAGAATCGAATGACATGGAAAAAATACACGAAATCGCTAATATCTCGAAAACCGTTAGCCGTAGCCGATTTCTGATGAAATTTTTGACACCCCCTAAGTGCATACACCACCTGAAAGGACACCCTTAGAATCGATTGACATGGAAAAAATACACGAAATCGCTAATATCTCGAAAACCGTTAGCCGTAGCCGATTTCTGATGAAATTTTTGACACCCCCTAAGTGCATACACCCCCTAAAAGGACACCCTTAGAATCGATTGACATGGAAAAAACACACGAAATCACTAATATCTCGAAAACCGTTAGCCGTAGCCGATTTCTGATGAAATTTTTGACACCCCCTAAGTGCATACACCCCCTAAAAGGACACCCTTAAAATCGATTGACATGGAAAAAATACACGAAATCGCTAATATCTCGAAAACCGTTAGCCGTAGCCGATTTCTGATGAAATTTTTGACACCCCCTAAGTGCACACACCCCCTGAAAGGAGGACACCCTTAGAATCGATTGACATGGAAAAATACATGAAATCGCTAATATCTCGAAAACCGTTAGCCGTAGCCGATTTCTGATGAAATTTTTGACACCCCCTAAGTGCATACACCCCCTAAAAGGACACCCTTAGAATCGATTGACATGGAAAAAATACACGAAATCGCTAATATCTCGAAAACCGTTAGCCGTAGCCGATTTCTGATGAAATTTTTGACACCCCCTAAGTGCATACACCCCCTAAAAGGACACCCTTAGAATCGATTGAGATGAAAAAAATTCATAAAATCGCTAATATCTCGAAAACCGTTAGCCGTAGCCGATTTCTGATGAAATTTTTTACACGCCCTAAGTGTATACACCCCCTGAAAGGACACCCTTAGAATCGATTGACATGGAAAAAATACACGAAATCGCTAATATCTCGAAAACCGTTAGCCGTAGCCGATTTCTGATGAAATTTTTGACACCCCTAAGTGCATACACCCCCTAAAATGACACCCTTGACACCACCTAAGTGCATACACCCCCTGAAAGGACACCCTTAGAATCGATTGACATGGCAAAAATTCATAAAATCGCTAATATCTCGAAAACCGTTAGCCATAGCCGATTTCTGATGAAATTTTTGACACCCCCTAAGTGCATACACCCCCTGAAAGGACACCCTTAGAATCGATTGACATGGAAAAAATACACGAAATCGCTAATATATCGAAAACCGTTAGCCGTAGCCGATTTCTGATGAAATTTTTGACATCCCCTAAGTGCACACACCCCCTGAAAGGAGGACACCCTTAGAATCGATTGACATGGAAAAATACATGAAATCGCTAATATCTCGAAAACCGTTAGCCGTAGCCGATTTCTGATGAAATTTTTGACACCCCCTAAGTGCATACACCCCCTAAAAGGACGCCCTTAGAATCGAATGACATGGAAAAAATACACGAAATCGCTAATATCTCGAAAACCGTTAGCCGTAGCCGATTTCTGATGAAATTTTTGACACCCCCTAAGTGCATACACCCCCTGAAAGGACACCCTTAGAATCGATTGACATGGAAAAAATACACGAAATCGCTAATATCTCGAAAACCGTTAGCCGTAGCCGATTTCTGATGAAATTTTTGACACCCCCTAAGTGCATACACCCCCTGAAAGGACACCCTTAGAATCGATTGACATGGAAAAAATACACGAAATCGCTAATATCTCGAAAACCGTTAGCCGTAGCCGATTTCTGATGAAATTTTTGACGCCCCCTAAGTGCATACACCCCCTAAAAGGACACCCTTAGAATCGATTGACATGGAATAAATACACGAAATCGCTAATATCTCGAAAACCGTTAGCCGTAGCCGATTTCTGATGAAATTTTTGACACCCCCTAAGTGCATACACCCCCTAAAAGGACGCCCTTAGAATCGAATGACATGGAAAAAATACACGAAATCGCTAATATCTCGAAAACCGTTAGCCGTAGCCGATTTCTGATGAAATTTTTGACACCCCCTAAGTGCATACACCCCCTGAAAGGACACCCTTAGAATCGATTGACATGGAAAAAATACACGAAATCGCTAATATCTCGAAAACCGTTAGCCGTAGCCGATTTCTGATGAAATTTTTGACACCCCCTAAGTGCATACACCCCCTGAAAGGACACCCTTAGAATCGATTGACATGGAAAAAATACACGAAATCGCTAATATCTCGAAAACCGTTAGCCGTAGCCGATTTCTGATGAAATTTTTGACACCCCCTAAGTGCATACACCCCCTAAAAGGACGCCCTTAGAATCGAATGACATGGAAAAAATACACGAAATCGCTAATATCTCGAAAACCGTTAGCCGTAGCCGATTTCTGATGAAATTTTTGACACCCCCTAAGTGCATACACCCCCTGAAAGGACACCCTTAGAATCGATTGACATGGAAAAATACATGAAATCGCTAATATCTCGAAAACCGTTAGCCGTAGCCGATTTCTGATGAAATTTTTGACACCCCCTAAGTGCATACATCCCCTGAAAGGACACCCTTAGAATCGATTGACATGGAAAAAATACACGAAATCGCTAATATCTCGAAAACCGTTAGCCGTAGCCGATTTCTGATGAAATTTTTGACACCCCCTAAGTGCATACACCCCCTGAAAGGACACCCTTAGAATCGATTGACATGGAAAAAATACACGAAATCGCTAATATCTCGAAAACCGTTAGCCGTAGCCGATTTCTGATGAAATTTTTGACGCCCCCTAAGTGCATACACCCCCTAAAAGGACACCCTTAGAATCGATTGACATGGAAAAAATACACGAAATCGCTAATATCTCGAAAACCGTTAGCCGTAGCCGATTTCTGATGAAATTTTTGACACCCCCTAAGTGCATACACCCCCTAAAAGGACGCCCTTAGAATCGAATGACATGGAAAAAATACACGAAATCGCTAATATCTCGAAAACCGTTAGCCGTAGCCGATTTCTGATGAAATTTTTGACACCCCCTAAGTGCATACACCCCCTGAAAGGACACCCTTAGAATCGATTGACATGGAAAAAATACACGAAATCGCTAATATCTCGAAAACCGTTAGCCGTAGCCGATTTCTGATGAAATTTTTGACACCCCCTAAGTGCATACACCCCCTGAAAGGACACCCTTAGAATCGATTGACATGGAAAAAATACACGAAATCGCTAATATCTCGAAAACCGTTAGCCGTAGCCGATTTCTGATGAAATTTTTGACGCCCCCTAAGTGCATACACCCCCTAAAAGGACACCCTTAGAATCGATTGACATGGAAAAAATACACGAAATCGCTAATATCTCGAAAACCGTTAGCCGTAGCCGATTTCTGATGAAATTTTTGACACCCCCTAAGTGCATACACCCCCTAAAAGGACACCCTTAGAATCGATTGAGATGAAAAAAATTCATAAAATCGCTAATATCTCGAAAACCGTTAGCCGTAGCCGATTTCTGATGAAATTTTTGACACCCCCTAAGTGCATACACCCCCTGAAAGGACACCCTTAGAATCGATTGACATGGAAAAAATACACGAAATCGCTAATATCTCGAAAACCGTTAGCCGTAGCCGATTTCTGATGAAATTTTTGACACCCCCTAAGTGCATACACCCCCTGAAAGGACACCCTTAGAATCGATTGACATGGAAAAAATACACGAAATCGCTAATATCTCGAAAACCGTTAGCCGTAGCCGATTTCTGATGAAATTTTTGACACCCCCTAAGTGCATACATCCCCTGAAAGGACACCCTTAGAATCGATTGACATGGAAAAAATTCATAAAATCGCTAATATCTCGAAAACCGTTAGCCGTAGCCGATTTCTGATGAAATTTTTGACACCCCTTAAGTGCATACACCCCCTGAAAGGACACCCTTAGAATCGATTAAGATGAAAAAAATTCATAAAATCGCTTATATCTCGAAAACCGTTAGCCGTAGCCGATTTCTGATGAAATTTTTGACACCCCCTAAGTGCATACACCCCTGAAAGGACACCCTTAGAATCGATTGACATGGAAATAATACACGAAATCGCTAATATCTCGAAAACCGTAAGCCGTAGCCGATTTCTGATGAAATTTTTGACACCCCCTAAGTGCATACACCCCCTGAAAGGACACCTTTAGAATCGATAGACATGGAAAAAATACACGAAATCGCTAATATCTCGAAAACCGTTAGCCGTAGCCGATTTCTGATGAAATTTTTGACACCCCCTAAGTGCATACACCCCCTAAAAGGACACCCTTAGAATCGATTGACATGGAAAAAATACACGAAATCGCTAATATCTCGAAAACCGTTAGCCGTAGCCGATTTCTGATGAAATTTTTGACACCCCCTAAGTGCATACACCCCTGAAAGGACACCCTTAGAATCGATTGACATGGAAATAATACACGAAATCGCTAATATCTCGAAAACCGTTAGCCGTAGCCGATTTCTGATGAAATTTTTGACACCCCCTAAGTGCATACACCCCCTGAAAGGACACCTTTAGAATCGATAGACATGGAAAAAATACACGAAATCGCTAATATCTCGAAAACCGTTAGCCGTAGCCGATTTCTGATGAAATTTTTGACACCCCCTAAGTGCATACACCCCCTAAAAGGACACCCTTAGAATCGAATGACATGGAAAAAATACACGAAATCGCTAATATCTCGAAAACCGTTAGCCGTAGCCGATTTCTGATGAAATTTTTGACACCCCCTAAGTGCATATACCCCCTAAAAGGACACCCTTAGAATCGATTGAGATGAAAAAAATTCATAAAATCGCTAATATCTCGAAAACCGTTAGCCGTAGCCGATTTCTGATGAAATTTTTGACACCCCCTAAGTGCATACATCCCCTGAAAGGACACCCTTAGAATCGATTGACATGGAAAAAATTCATAAAATCGCTAATATCTCGAAAACCGTTAGCCGTAGCCGATTTCTGATGAAATTTTTGACACCCCTTAAGTGCATACACCCCCTGAAAGGACACCCTTAGAATCGATTAAGATGAAAAAAATTCATAAAATCGCTTATATCTCGAAAACCGTTAGCCGTAGCCGATTTCTGATGAAATTTTTGACACCCCCTAAGTGCATACACCCCTGAAAGGACACCCTTAGAATCGATTGACATGGAAATAATACACGAAATCGCTAATATCTCGAAAACCGTTAGCCGTAGCCGATTTCTGATGAAATTTTTGACACCCCCTAAGTGCATACACCCCCTGAAAGGACACCTTTAGAATCGATAGACATGGAAAAAATACACGAAATCGCTAATATCTCGAAAACCGTTAGCCGTAGCCGATTTCTGATGAAATTTTTGACACCCCCTAAGTGCATACACCCCCTAAAAGGACACCCTTAGAATCGATTGACATGGAAAAAATACACGAAATCGCTAATATCTCGAAAACCGTTAGCCGTAGCCGATTTCTGATGAAATTTTTGACACCCCCTAAGTGCATACACCCCCTAAAAGGACACCCTTAGAATCGAATGACATGGAAAAAATACACGAAATCGCTAATATCTCGAAAACCGTTAGCCGTAGCCGATTTCTGATGAAATTTTTGACACCCCCTAAGTGCATACACCCCCTAAAAGGACACCCTTAGAATCGATTGAGATGAAAAAAATTCATAAAATCGCTAATATCTCGAAAACCGTTAGCCGTAGCCGATTTCTGATGAAATTTTTGACACCCCCTAAGTGCATACACGCCCTAAAAGGACACCCTTAGAATCGATTGACATGGATAAAATACACGAAATCGCTAATATCTCGAAAACCGTTAGCCGTAGCCGATTTCTGATGAAATTTTTGACATCCCCTAAGTGCATACACCCCCTGAAAGGACACCCTTAGAATCGATTGACATGGAAAAAATACACGAAATCGCTAATATCTCGAAAACCGTTAGCCGTAGCCGATTTCTGATGAAATTTTTGACACCCCCTAAGTGCATACACCCCCTGAAAGGATACCCTTAGAATCGATTGAGATGAAAAAAATTCATAAAATCGCTAATATCTCGAAAACCGTTAGCCGTAGCCGATTTCTGATGAAATTTTTGACACCCCCTAAGTGCATACATCCCCTGAAAGGACACCCTTAGAATCGATTGACATGGAAAAAATTCATAAAATCGCTAATATCTCGAAAACCGTTAGCCGTAGCCGATTTCTGATGAAATTTTTGACACCCCTTAAGTGCATACACCCCCTGAAAGGACACCCTTAGAATCGATTAAGATGAAAAAAATTCATAAAATCGCTTATATCTCGAAAACCGTTAGCCGTAGCCGATTTCTGATGAAATTTTTGACACCCCCTAAGTGCATACACCCCTGAAAGGACACCCTTAGAATCGATTGACATGGAAATAATACACGAAATCGCTAATATCTCGAAAACCGTTAGCCGTAGCCGATTTCTGATGAAATTTTTGACACCCCCTAAGTGCATACACCCCCTGAAAGGACACCTTTAGAATCGATAGACATGGAAAAAATACACGAAATCGCTAATATCTCGAAAACCGTTAGCCGTAGCCGATTTCTGATGAAATTTTTGACACCCCCTAAGTGCATACACCCCCTAAAAGGACACCCTTAGAATCGATTGACATGGAAAAAATACACGAAATCGCTAATATCTCGAAAACCGTTAGCCGTAGCCGATTTCTGATGAAATTTTTGACACCCCCTAAGTGCATACACCCCCTAAAAGGACACGCTTAGAATCGAATGACATGGAAAAAATACACGAAATCGCTAATATCTCGAAAACCGTTAGCCGTAGCCGATTTCTGATGAAATTTTTGACACCCCCTAAGTGCATACACCCCCTGAAAGGACACCCTTAGAATCGATTGAGATGAAAAAAATTCATAAAATCGCTAATATCTCGAAAACCGTTAGCCGTAGCCGATTTCTGATGAAATTTTTGACACCCCCTGAAAGGACAGCCTTAGAATCGATTGACATGGAAAAAATACACGAAATCGCTAATATCTCGAAAACCGTTAGCCGTAGCCGATTTCTGATGAAATTTTTGACACCCCCTAAGTGCATACACCCCCTACAAGGACACCCTTAGAATCGATTGACATGGAAAAAATACACGAAATCGCTAATATCTCGAAAACCGTTAGCCGTAGCCGATTTCTGATGAAATTTTTGACACCCCCTAAGTGCATACACCCCCTGAAAGGACACCCTTAGAATCGATTGAGATGAAAACAATTCATAAAATCGCCAATATCTCGAAAACCGTTAGCCGTAGCCGATTTCTGATGAAATTTTTGACACCCGCTAAGTGCATACACGCCCTAAAAGGACACCCTTAGAATCGATTGACATGGAAAAAATACACGAAATCGCTAATATCTCGAAAACCGTTAGCCGTAGCCGATTTCTGATGAAATTTTTGACACCCCCTAAGTGCATACACCCCCTGAAAGGACACCCTTAGAATCGATTGACATGGAAAAAATACACGAAATCGCTAATATCTCGAAAACCGTTAGCCGTAGCCGATTTCTGATGAAATTTTTGACACCCCCTAAGTGCATACACTCCCTGAAAGGACACCCTTAGAATCGGTTGAGATGAAAAAAATTCATAAAATCGCCAATATCTCGAAAACCGTTAGCCGTAGCCGATTTCTGATGAAATTTTTGACACCCCCTAAGTGCATACACCCCCTGAAAGGACACCCTTAGAATCGATTGACATGGAAAAAATACACGAAATCGCTAATATCTCGAAAACCGTTAGCCGTAGCCGATTTCTGATGAAATTTTTGACACCCCCTAAGTGCATACACCCCCTAAAAGGACACCCTTAGAATCGATTGACATGGAAAAAATAAACGAAAACGCTAATATCTCGAAAACCGTTAGCCATAGCCGATTTCTGATGAAATTTTTGACACCCCCTAAGTGCATACACCCCCTAAAAGGACACCCTTAGAATCGATTGACATGGAAAAAATACACGAAATCGCTAATATCTCGAAAACCGTTAGCCGTAGCCGATTTCTGATGAAATTTTTGACACCCCCTAAGTGCATACACCCCCTAAAAGGACATCCTTAGAATCGATTGACATGGAAAAAATTCATAAAATCGCTAATATCTCGAAAACCGTTAGCCGTAGCCGATTTCTGATGAAATTTTTGACACCCCCTAAGTGCATACACCCCCTGAAAGGACACCCTTAGAATCGGTTGACATGAAAAAAATTCATAAAATCGCCAATATCTCGAAAACCGTTAGCCGTAGCCGATTTCTGATGAAATTTTTGACACCCCCTAAGTGCATACACCCCCTGAAAGGACACCCTTAGAATCGATTGACATGGAAAAAATACACGAAATCGCTAATATCTCGAAAACCGTTAGCCGTAGCCGATTTCTGATGAAGTTTTTGACACCCCCTAAGTGCATACACCCCCTAAAAGGACACCCTTAGAATCGATTGACATGGAAAAAATAAACGAAATCGCTAATATCTCGAAAACCGTTAGCCGTAGCCGATTTCTGATGAAATTTTTGACACCCCCTAAGTGCATACACTCCCTGAAAGGACACCCTTAGAATCGGTTGAGATGAAAAAAATTCATAAAATCGCCAATATCTCGAAAACCGTTAGCCGTAGCCGATTTCTGATGAAATTTTTGACACCCCCTAAGTGCATACACCCCCTAAAAGGACGCCCTTAGAATCGATTGACATGGAAAAAATAAACGAAATCGCTAATATCTCGAAAACCGTTAGCCGTAGCCGATTTCTGATGAAATTTTTGACACCCCCTAAGTGCATACACTCCCTGAAAGGACACCCTTAGAATCGGTTGAGATGAAAAAAATTCATAAAATCGCCAATATCTCGAAAACCGTTAGCCGTAGCCGATTTCTGATGAAATTTTTGACACCCCCTAAGTGCATACACCCCCTAAAAGGACATCCTTAGAATCGATTGACATGGAAAAAATTCATAAAATCGCTAATATCTCGAAAACCGTTAGCCGTAGCCGATTTCTGATGAAATTTTTGACACCCCCTAAGTGCATACACTCCCTGAAAGGACACCCTTAGAATCGGTTGAGATGAAAAAAATTCATAAAATCGCCAATATCTCGAAAACCGTTAGCCGTAGCCGATTTCTGATGAAATTTTTGACACCCCCTAAAAGGACACCCTTAGAATCGATTGACATGGAAAAAATACACGAAATCGCTAATATCTCGAAAACCGTTAGCCGTAGCCGATTTCTGATGAAATTTTTGACACCCCCTAAGTGCATACACCCCCTAAAAGGACATCCTTAGAATCGATCGACATGGAAAAAATTCATAAAATCGCTAATATCTCGAAAACCGTTAGCCGTAGCCGATTTCTGATGAAATTTTTGACACCCCCTAAGTGCATACACCCCCTGAAAGGACACCCTTATAATCGGTTGAGATGAAAAAAATTCATAAAATCGCCAATATCTCGAAAACCGTTAGCCGTAGCCGATTTCTGATGAAATTTTTGACACCCCCTAAGTGCATACACCCCCTGAAAGGACACCCTTAGAATCGATTGAAATGGAAAAAATACACGAAATCGCTAATATCTCGAAAACCGTTAGCCGTAGCCGATTTCTGATGAAATTTTTGACACCCCCTGAAAAGACACCCTTAGAATCGATTGACATGGAAAAAATACACGAAATCGCTAATATCTCGAAAACCGTTAGCCGTAGCCGATTTCTGATGAAATTTTTGACACCCCCTAAGTGCATACACCCCCTGAAAGGACACCCTTAGAATCGGTAGAGATGAAAACAATTCATAAAATCGCCAATATCTCGAAAACCGTTAGCCGTAGCCGATTTCTGATGAAATTTTTGACACCCCCTAAAAGGACACCCTTAGAATCGATTGACATGGAAAAAATACACGAAATCGCTAATATCTCGAAAACCGTTAGCCGTAGCCGATTTCTGATGAAATTTTTGACACCCCCTAAATGCATACACCCCCTGAAAGGACACCCTTAGAATCGATTGAAATGGAAAAAATACACGAAATCGCTAATATCTCGAAAACCGTTAGCCGTAGCCGATTTCTGATGAAATTTTTGACACCCCTTGAAAAGACACCCTTAGAATCGATTGACATGGAAAAAATACACGAAATCGCTAATATCTCGAAAACCGTTAGCCGTAGCCGATTTCTGATGAAATTTTTGACACCCCCTAAGTGCATACATCCCCTAAAAGGACACCCAGAATCGATTGACATTGAAAAAATACACGAAATCGCTAATATCTGGAAAACCGTGAGACGTAGCCGATTTCTGATGAAATTTTTGACACCCCCAAAGTGCATACACCCCCTGAAAGGATACCCTTAGAATCGATTGACATGGAAAAAATACACTAAACCGCTAATATCTCGAAAACCGTTAGCCGTAGCCGATTTCTGATGAAATTTTTGACACCCCCTAAGTGCATACACCCCCTAAAAGGACATCCTTAGAATCGATTGACATGGAAAAAATTCATAAAATCGCTAATATCTCGAAAACCGTTAGCCGTAGCCGATTTCTGATGAAATTTTTGACACCCCCTAAGTGCATACACCCCCTGAAAGGACACCCTTAGAATCGGTTGAGATGAAAACAATTCATAAAATCGCCAATATCTCGAAAACCGTTAGCCGTAGCCGATTTCTGATGAAATTTTTGACACCCCCAAAGTGCATACACCCCCTAAAAGGACATCCTTAGAATCGATTGACATGGAAAAAATTCATAAAATCGCTAATATCTCGAAAACCGTTAGCCGTAGCCGATTTCTGATGAAATTTTTGACACCCCCTAAGTGAATACACCCCCTAAAAGGACACCCTTAGAATCGATTGACATGGAAAAAATACACGAAATCGCTAATATCTCGAAAACCGTTAGCCGTAGCCGATTTCTGATGAAATTTTTGACACCCCCTAAAAGGACACCCTTAGAATCGATTGACATGGAAAAGTACACGAAATCGCTAATATCTCGAAAACCGTTAGCCGTAGCCGATTTCTGATGAAATTTTTGACACCCCCTAAGTGCATACACCCCCTAAAAGGACACCCTTAGAATCGCTTGACATGGCAAAAATTCATAAAATCGCTAATATCTCGAAAACCGTTAGCCGTAGCCGATTTCTGATGAAATTTTTGACACCCCCGAAGTGCATACACCCCCTGAAAGGACACCCTTAGAATCGATTGAGATGAAAAAAATTCATGAAATCGCTAATATCTCGAAAACCGTTAGCCGTAGCCGATTTCTGATGAAATTTTTGACACCCCCTAAGTGCATACACTCCCTGAAAGGACACCCTTAGAATCGATTGACATGGAAAAAATTCATAAAATCGCTAATATCTCGAAAACCGTTAGCCGTAGCCGATTTCTGATGAAATTTTTGACACCCCCTAAGTGCATACACCCCCTGAAAGGACACCCTTAGAATCGATTAAGATGAAAAAAATGCATAAAATCGCTATTATCTCGAAAACCGTTAGCCGTAGCCGATTTCTGATGAAATTTTTGACACCCCCTAAGTGCATACACCCCCTAAAAGGACACCCTTAGAATCGATTGACATGGCAAAAATACACGAAATCGCTAATATCTCGAAAACCGTTAGCCGTAGCCGATTTCTGATGAAATTTTTGACACCCCCTAAGTGCATACACCCCCTAAAAGGACATCCTTAGAATCGATTGACATGGAAAAAATTCATAAAATCGCTAATATCTCGAAAACCGTTAGCCGTAGCCGATTTCTGATGAAATTTTTGACACCCCCTAAGTGCATACACCCCCTGAAAGGACACCCTTAGAATCGGTTGAGATGAAAAAAATTCATAAAATCGCCAATATCTCGAAAACCGTTAGCCGTAGCCGATTTCTGATGAAATTTTTGACCCCCCTAAGTGCATACACCCCCTGAAAGGACACCCTTAGAATCGATTGACATGGAAAAAATACACGAAATCGCTAATATCTCGAAAACCGTTAGCCGTAGCCGATTTCTGATGAAATTTTTGACACCCCCTAAGTGCATACACTCCCTTAAAGGACACCCTTAGAATCGGTTGAGATGAAAAAAATTCATAAAATCGCCAATATCTCGAAAACCGTTAGCCGTAGCCGATTTCTGATGAAATTTTTGACACCCCCTAAGTGCATACACCCCCTGAAAGGACACCCTTAGAATCGATTGACATGGAAAAAATACACGAAATCGCTAATATCTCGAAAACCGTTAGCCGTAGCCGATTTCTGATGAAATTTTTGACACCCCCTAAGTGCATACACCCCCTAAAAGGACACCCTTAGAATCGATTGACATGGAAAAAATAAACGAAATCGCTAATATCTCGAAAACCGTTAGCCATAGCCGATTTCTGATGAAATTTTTGACACCCCCTAAGTGCATACACCCCCTGAAAGGACACCCTTAGAATCGATTGACATGGAAAAAATACACGAAATCGCTAATATCTCGAAAACCGTTAGCCGTAGCCGATTTCTGATGAAAATTTTGACACCCCCTAAGGGCATACACCCCCTAAAAGGACATCCTTAGAATCGATTGACATGGAAAAAATTCATAAAATCGCTAATATCTCGAAAACCGTTAGCCGTAGCCGATTTCTGATGAAATTTTTGACACCCCCTAAGTGCATACACCCCCTGAAAGGACACCCTTAGAATCGGTTGAGATGAAAAAAATTCATAAAATCGCCAATATCTCGAAAACCGTTAGCCGTAGCCGATTTCTGATGAAATTTTTGACACCCCCTAAGTGCATACACCCCCTGAAAGGACACCCTTAGAATCGATTGACATGGAAAAAATACACGAAATCGCTAATATCTCGAAAACCGTTAGCCGTAGCCGATTTCTGATGAAATTTTTGACACCCCCTAAGTGCATACACTCCCTGAAAGGACACCCTTAGAATCGGTTGAGATGAAAAAAATTCATAAAATCGCCAATATCTCGAAAACCGTTAGCCGTAGCCGATTTCTGATGAAATTTTTGACACCCCCTAAGTGCTTACACCCCCTGAAAGGACACCCTTAGAATCAATTGACATGGAAAAAATACACGAAATCGCTAATATCTCGAAAACCGTTAGCCGTAGCCGATTTCTGATGAAATTTTTGACACCCCCTAAGTGCATACACCCCCTGAAAGGACACCTTTAGAATCGATAGACATGGAAAAAATACACGAAATCGCTAATATCTCGAAAACCGTTAGCCGCAGCCGATTTCTGATGAAATTTTTGACACCACCTAAGTGCATACACCCCCTAAAAGGACACCCTTAGAATCGATTGAGATGAAAAAAATTCATAAAATCGCTAATATCTCGAAAACCGTTAGCCGTAGCCGATTTCTGATGAAATTTTTGACACCCCCTAAGTGCATACACCCCCTGAAAGGACACCCTTAGAATCGATTGACATGGAAAAAATACACGAAATCGCTAATATCTCGAAAACCGTTAGCCGTAGCCGATTTCTGATGAAATTTTTGACACCCCCTAAGTGCATACACCCTCTGAAAGGACACCCTTAGAATCGATTGAGATGAAAACAATTCATAAAATCGCCAATATCTCGAAAACCGTTAGCCGTAGCCGATTTCTGATGAAATTTTTGACACCCCCTAAGTGCATACACGCCCTAAAAGGACACCCTTAGAATCGATTGACATGGAAAAAATACACGAAATCGCTAATATCTCGAAAACCGTTAGCCGTAGCCGATTTCTGATGAAATTTTTGACACCCCCTATGTGCATACACCCCCTGAAAGGATACCCTTAGAATCGATTGAGATGAAAAAAATTCATAAAATCGCTAATATCTCGAAAACCGTTAGCCGTAGCCGATTTCTGATGAAATTTTTGACACCCCCTAAGTGCATACATCCCCTGAAAGGACACCCTTAGAATCGATTGACATGGAAAAAATTCATAAAATCGCCAATATCTCGAAAACCGTTAGCCGTAGCCGATTTCTGATGAAATTTTTGACACCCCCTAAGTGCTTACACCCCCTGAAAGGACACCCTTAGAATCGATTGACATGGAAAAAATACACGAAATCGCTAATATCTCGAAAACCGTTAGCCGTAGCCGATTTCTGATGAAATTTTTGACACCCCCTAAGTGCATACACCCCCTGAAAGGACACCTTTAGAATCGATAGACATGGAAAAAATACACGAAATCGCTAATATCTCGAAAACCGTTAGCCGTAGCCGATTTCTGATGAAATTTTTGACACCCCCTAAGTGCATACACCCCCTAAAAGGACACCCTTAGAATCGATTGAGATGAAAAAAATTCATAAAATCGCTAATATCTCGAAAACCGTTAGCCGTAGCCGATTTCTGATGAAATTTTTGACACCCCCTAAGTGCATACACGCCCTGAAAGGACACCCTTAGAATCGATTGACATGGAAAAAATACACGAAATCGCTAATATCTCGAAAACCGTTAGCCGTAGCCGATTTCTGATGAAATTTTTGACACCCCCTAAGTGCATACACCCCCTGAAAGGACACCCTTAGAATCGATTGATATGGGAAAAATACACGAAATCGCTAATATCTCGAAAACCGTTAGCCGTAGCCGATTTCTGATGAAATTTTTGACACCCCCTGAAAAGACAGCCTTAGAATCGATTGACATGGAAAAAATACACGAAATCGCTAATATCTCGAAAACCGTTAGCCGTAGCCGATTTCTGATGAAATTTTTGACACCCCCTAAGTGCATACACGCCCTAAAAGGACACCCTTAGAATCGATTGACATGGAAAAAATACACGAAATCGCTAATATCTCGAAAACCGTTAGCCGTAGCCGATTTCTGATGAAATTTTTGAAACCCCCTAAGTGCATACACCCCCTGAAAGGACACCCTTAGAATCGATTGAGATGAAAACAATTCATAAAATCGCCAATATCTCGAAAACCGTTAGCCGTAGCCGATTTCTGATGAAATTTTTGACACCCCCTAAGTGCATACACGCCCTAAAAGGACACCCTTAGAATCGATTGACATGGAAAAAATACACGAAATCGCTAATATCTCGAAAACCGTTAGCCGTAGCCGATTTCTGATGAAATTTTTGACACCCCCTATGTGCATACACCCCCTGAAAGGATACCCTTAGAATCGATTGAGATGAAAAAAATTCATAAAATCGCTAATATCTCGAAAACCGTTAGCCGTAGCCGATTTCTGATGAAATTTTTGACACCCCCTGAGTGCATACATCCCCTGAAAGGACACCCTTAGAATCGATTGACATGGAAAAAATTCATAAAATCGCTAATATCTCGAAAACCGTTAGCCGTAGCCGATTTCTGATGAAATTTTTGACACCCCTTAAGTGCATACACCCCCTGAAAGGACACCCTTAGTATCGATTAAGATGAAAAAAATTCATAAAATCGCTTATATCTCGAAAACCGTTAGCCGTAGCCGATTTCTGATGAAATTTTTGACACCCCCTAAGTGCATACACCCCCTAAGTGCATACACCCCTGAAAGGACACCCTTAGAATCGATTGACATGGAAATAATACACGAAATCGCTAATATCTCGAAAACCGTTAGCCGTAGCCGATTTCTGATGAAATTTTTGACACCCCCTAAGTGCATACACCCCCTGAAAGGACACCTTTAGAATCGATAGACATGGAAAAAATACACGAAATCGCTAATATCTCGAAAACCGTTAGCCGTAGCCGATTTCTGATGAAATTTTTGACACCCCCTAAGTGCATACACCCCCTAAAAGGACACCCTTAGAATCGATTGACATGGAAAAAATACACGAAATCGCTAATATCTCGAAAACCGTTAGCCGTAGCCGATTTCTGATGAAATTTTTGACACCCCCTAAGTGCATACACCCCCTAAAAGGACACCCTTAGAATCGAATGACATGGAAAAAATACACGAAATCGCTAATATCTCGAAAACCGTTAGCCGTAGCCGATTTCTGATGAAATTTTTGACACCCCCTAAGTGCATACACTCCCTGAAAGGACACCCTTAGAATCGATTGAGATGAAAAAAATTCATAAAATCGCTAATATCTCGAAAACCGTTAGCCGTAGCCGATTTCTGATGAAATTTTTGACACCCCCTAAGTGCATACACCCCCTAAAAGGACATCCTTAGAATCGATCGACATGGAAAAAATTCATAAAATCGCTAATATCTCGAAAACCGTTAGCCGTAGCCGATTTCTGATGAAATTTTTGACACCCCCTAAGTGCATACACCCCCTGAAAGGACACCCTTATAATCGGTTGAGATGAAAAAAATTCATAAAATCGCCAATATCTCGAAAACCGTTAGCCGTAGCCGATTTCTGATGAAATTTTTGACACCCCCTAAGTGCATACACCCCCTGAAAGGACACCCTTAGAATCGATTGAAATGGAAAAAATACACGAAATCGCTAATATCTCGAAAACCGTTAGCCGTAGCCGATTTCTGATGAAATTTTTGACACCCCCTGAAAAGACACCCTTAGAATCGATTGACATGGAAAAAATACACGAAATCGCTAATATCTCGAACACCGTTAGCCGTAGCCGATTTCTGATGAAATTTTTGACACCCCCTAAGTGCATACACCCCCTGAAAGGACACCCTTAGAATCGGTAGAGATGAAAACAATTCATAAAATCGCCAATATCTCGAAAACCGTTAGCCGTAGCCGATTTCTGATGAAATTTTTTACACCCCCTAAAAGGACACCCTTAGAATCGATTGACATGAAAAAAATACACGAAATCGCTAATATCTCGAAAACCGTTAGCCGTAGCCGATTTCTGATGAAATTTTTGACACCCCCTAAGTGCATACATCCCCTGAAAGGACACCCTTAGAATCGATTGACATGGAAAAAATTCATAAAATCGCCAATATCTCGAAAACCGTTAGCCGTAGCCGATTTCTGATGAAATTTTTGACACCCCCTAAGTGCTTACACCCCCTGAAAGGACACCCTTAGAATCGATTGACATGGAAAAAATACACGAAATCGCTAATATCTCGAAAACCGTTAGCCGTAGCCGATTTCTGATGAAATTTTTGACACCCCCTAAGTGCATACACCCCCTGAAAGGACACCTTTAGAATCGATAGACATGGAAAAAATACACGAAATCGCTAATATCTCGAAAACCGTTAGCCGTAGCCGATTTCTGATGAAATTTTTGACACCCCCTAAGTGCATACACCCCCTAAAAGGACACCCTTAGAATCGATTGAGATGAAAAAAATTCATAAAATCGCTAATATCTCGAAAACCGTTAGCCGTAGCCGATTTCTGATGAAATTTTTGACACCCCCTAAGTGCATACACGCCCTGAAAGGACACCCTTAGAATCGATTGACATGGAAAAAATACACGAAATCGCTAATATCTCGAAAACCGTTAGCCGTAGCCGATTTCTGATGAAATTTTTGACACCCCCTAAGTGCATACACCCCCTGAAAGGACACCCTTAGAATCGATTGAAATGGAAAAAATACACGAAATCGCTAATATCTCGAAAACCGTTAGCCGTAGCCGATTTCTGATGAAATTTTTGACACCCCCTAAAAGGACACCCTTAGAATCGATTGACATGGAAAAGTACACGAAATCGCTAATATCTCGAAAACCGTTAGCCGTAGCCGATTTCTGATGAAATTTTTGACACCCCCTAAGTGCATACACCCCCTAAAAGGACATCCTTAGAATCGATTGACATGGAAAAAATACACGAAATCGCTAATATCTCGAAAACCGTTAGCCGTAGCCGATTTCTGATGAAATTTTTGACACCCCCTAAGTGCATACACCCCCTAAAAGGACACCCTTAGAATCGATTGACATGGAAAAAATACACGAAATCGCTAATATCTCGAAAACCGTTAGCCGTAGCTGATTTCTGATGAAATTTTTGACACCCCCTAAGTGCATACACACCCTAAAAGGACACCCTTAGAATTGATTGACATGGAAAAAATACACGAAATCGCTAATATCTCGAAAACCGTTAGCCGTAGCCGATTTCTGATGAAATTTTTGACACCCCCTAAGTGCATACACCCCCTGAAAGGACACCCTTAGAATCGATTGAGATGAAAACAATTCATAAAATCGCCAATATCTCGAAAACCGTTAGCCGTAGCCGATTTCTGATGAAATTTTTGACACCCCCTAAGTGCATACACGCCCTAAAAGGACGCCCTTAGAATCGATTGACATGGAAAAAATACACGAAATCGCTAATATCTCGAAAACCGTTAGCCGTAGCCGATTTCTGATGAAATTTTTGACACCCCCTAAGTGCATACACCCTCTAAAAGGACACCCTTAGAATCGATTGACATGGAAAAAATAAACGAAATCGCTAATATCTCGAAAACCGTTAGCCATAGCCGATTTCTGATGAAATTTTTGACACCCTCTAAGTGCATACACCCCCTGAAAGGACACCCTTAGAATCGATTGACATGGAAAAAATACACGAAATCGCTAATATCTCGAAAACCGTTAGCCGTAGCCGATTTCTGATGAAAATTTTGACACCCCCTAAGTGCATACACCCCCTGAAAGGACACCCTTAGAATCGGTTGAGATGAAAAAAATTCATAAAATCGCCAATATCTCGAAAACCGTTAGCCGTAGCCGATTTCTGATGAAATTTTTGACACCCCCTAAGTGCATACACCCCCTGAAAGGACACCCTTAGAATCGATTGACATGGAAAAAATACACGAAATCGCTAATATCTCGAAAACCGTTAGCCGTAGCCGATTTCTGATGAAAATTTTGACACCCCCTAAGTGCATACACTCCCTGAAAGGACACCCTTAGAATCGGTTGAGATGAAAAAAATTCATAAAATCGCCAATATCTCGAAAACCGTTAGCCGTAGCCGATTTCTGATCAAATTTTTGACACCCCCTAAGTGCACACACCCCCTAAAAGGACACCCTTAGAATCGATTGACATGGAAAAAATACACGAAATCGCTAATATCTCGAAAACCGTTAGCCGTAGACGATTTCTGATGAAATTTTTGACACCCCCTAAGTGCATACACTCCCTGAAAGGACACCCTTAGAATCGATTGAGATGAAAAAAATTCATAAAATCGCTAATATCTCGAAAACCGTTAGCCGTAGCCGATTTCTGATGAAATTTTTGACACCCCCTAAGTGCATACACTCCCTGAAAGGACACCCTTAGAATCGATTGAGATGAAAAAAATTCATAAAATCGCTAATATCTCGAAAACCGTTAGCCGTAGCCGATTTCTGATGAAATTTTTGACACCCCCTAAGTGCATACACCCCCTAAAAGGACATCCTTAGAATCGATCGACATGGAAAAAATTCATAAAATCGCTAATATCTCGAAAACCGTTAGCCGTAGCCGATTTCTGATGAAATTTTTGACACCCCCTAAGTGCATACACCCCCTGAAAGGACACCCTTATAATCGGTTGAGATGAAAAAAATTCATAAAATCGCCAATATCTCGAAAACCGTTAGCCGTAGCCGATTTCTGATGAAATTTTTGACACCCCCTAAGTGCATACACCCCCTGAAAGGACACCCTTAGAATCGATTGAAATGGAAAAAATACACGAAATCGCTAATATCTCGAAAACCGTTAGCCGTAGCCGATTTCTGATGAAATTTTTGACACCCCCTGAAAAGACACCCTTAGAATCGATTGACATGGAAAAAATACACGAAATCGCTAATATCTCGAACACCGTTAGCCGTAGCCGATTTCTGATGAAATTTTTGACACCCCCTAAGTGCATACACCCCCTGAAAGGACACCCTTAGAATCGGTAGAGATGAAAACAATTCATAAAATCGCCAATATCTCGAAAACCGTTAGCCGTAGCCGATTTCTGATGAAATTTTTGACACCCCCTAAAAGGACACCCTTAGAATCGATTGACATGAAAAAAATACACGAAATCGCTAATATCTCGAAAACCGTTAGCCGTAGCCGATTTCTGATGAAATTTTTGACACCCCCTAAGTGCATACACCCCCTGAAAGGACACCCTTAGAATCGATTGAAATGGAAAAAATACACGAAATCGCTAATATCTCGAAAACCGTTAGCCGTAGCCGATTTCTGATGAAATTTTTGACACCCCCTAAAAGGACACCCTTAGAATCGATTGACATGGAAAAGTACACGAAATCGCTAATATCTCGAAAACCGTTAGCCGTAGCCGATTTCTGATGAAATTTTTGACACCCCCTAAGTGCATACACCCCCTAAAAGGACATCCTTAGAATCGATTGACATGGAAAAAATACACGAAATCGCTAATATCTCGAAAACCGTTAGCCGTAGCCGATTTCTGATGAAATTTTTGACACCCCCTAAGTGCATACACCCCCTAAAAGGACACCCTTAGAATCGATTGACATGGAAAAAATACACGAAATCGCTAATATCTCGAAAACCGTTAGCCGTAGCTGATTTCTGATGAAATTTTTGACACCCCCTAAGTGCATACACACCCTAAAAGGACACCCTTAGAATTGATTGACATGGAAAAAATACACGAAATCGCTAATATCTCGAAAACCGTTAGCCGTAGCCGATTTCTGATGAAATTTTTGACACCCCCTAAGTGCATACACCCCCTGAAAGGACACCCTTAGAATCGATTGAGATGAAAACAATTCATAAAATCGCCAATATCTCGAAAACCGTTAGCCGTAGCCGATTTCTGATGAAATTTTTGACACCCCCTAAGTGCATACACGCCCTAAAAGGACGCCCTTAGAATCGATTGACATGGAAAAAATACACGAAATCGCTAATATCTCGAAAACCGTTAGCCGTAGCCGATTTCTGATGAAATTTTTGAAACCCCCTAAGTGCATACACCCCCTGAAAGGACACCCTTAGAATCGATTGAGATGAAAACAATTCATAAAATCGCCAATATCTCGAAAACCGTTAGCCGTAGCCGATTTCTGATGAAATTTTTGACACCCCCTAAGTGCATACACTCCCTGAAAGGACACCCTTAGAATCGGTTGACATGGAAAAAATACACGAAATCGCTAATATCTCGAAAACCGTTAGCCATAGCCGATTTCTGATGAAATTTTTGACACCCCCTAAGTGCATACACCCCCTAAAAGGACACCCTTAGAATCGATTGACATGGCAAAAATACACGAAATCGCTAATATCTCGAAAACCGTTAGCCGTAGCCGATTTCTGATGAAATTTTTGACACCCCCTAAGTGCATACACCCCCTAAAAGGACATCCTTAGAATCGATTGACATGGAAAAAATTCATAAAATCGCTAATATCTCGAAAACCGTTAGCCGTAGCCGATTTCTGATGTAATTTTTGACACCCCCTAAGTGCATACACCCCCTGAAAGGACACCCTTAGAATCGGTTGAGATGAAAAATATTCATAAAATCGCCAATATATCGAAAACCGTTAGCCGTAGCCGATTTCTGATGAAATTTTTGACACCCCCTAAGTGCATACACCCCCTGAAAGGACACCCTTAGAATCGATTGACATGGAAAAAATACACGAAATCGCTAATATCTCGAAAACCGTTAGCCGTAGCCGATTTCTGATGTAATTTTTGACACCCCCTAAGTGCATACACTCCCTGAAAGGACACCCTTAGAATCGGTTGAGATGAAAAAAGTTCATAAAATCGCCAATATCTCGAAAACCGTTAGCCGTAGCCGATTTCTGATGAAATTTTTGACACCCCCTAAGTGCATACACCCCCTGAAAGGACACCCTTAGAATCGATTGACATGGAAAAAATACACGAAATCGCTAATATCTCGAAAACCGTTAGCCGTAGCCGATTTCTGATGAAATTTTTGACACCCCCTAAGTGCATACACCCTCTAAAAGGACACCCTTAGAATCGATTGACATGGAAAAAATAAACGAAATCGCTAATATCTCGAAAACCGTTAGCCATAGCCGATTTCTGATGAAATTTTTGACACCCTCTAAGTGCATACACCCCCTGAAAGGACACCCTTAGAATCGATTGACATGGAAAAAATACACGAAATCGCTAATATCTCGAAAACCGTTAGCCGTAGCCGATTTCTGATGAAAATTTTGACACCCCCTAAGTGCATACACCCCCTGAAAGGACACCCTTAGAATCGGTTGAGATGAAAAAAATTCATAAAATCGCCAATATCTCGAAAACCGTTAGCCGTAGCCGATTTCTGATGAAATTTTTGACACCCCCTAAGTGCATACACCCCCTGAAAGGACACCCTTAGAATCGATTGACATGGAAAAAATACACGAAATCGCTAATATCTCGAAAACCGTTAGCCGTAGCCGATTTCTGATGAAAATTTTGACACCCCCTAAGTGCATACACTCCCTGAAAGGACACCCTTAGAATCGGTTGAGATGAAAAAAATTCATAAAATCGCCAATATCTCGAAAACCGTTAGCCGTAGCCGATTTCTGATGAAATTTTTGACACCCCCTAAGTGCATACACCCCCTAAAAGGACACCCTTAGAATCGATTGACATGGAAAAAATACACGAAATCGCTAATATCTCGAAAACCGTTAGCCGTAGACGATTTCTGATGAAATTTTTGACACCCCCTAAGTGCATACACCCCCTAAAAGGACATCCTTAGAATCGATTGACATGGAAAAAATTCATAAAATCGCTAATATCTCGAAAACCGTTATCCGTAGCCGATTTCTGATGAAATTTTTGACACCCCTAAGTGCATACACTCCCTGAAAGGACACCCTTAGAATCGGTTGAGATGAAAAAAATTCATAAAATCGCCAATATCTCGAAAACCGTTAGCCGTAGCCGATTTCTGATGAAATTTTTGACACCCCTAAGTGCTTACACCCCCTGAAAGGACATCCTTAGAATCGATTGACATGGAAAAAATTCATAAAATCGCTAATATCTCGAAAACCGTTAGCCGTAGCCGATTTCTGATGAAATTTTTGACACCCCCTAAGTGCATACACCCCCTAAAAGGACATCCTTAGAATCGATTGACATGGAAAAAATTCATAAAATCGCTAATATCTCGAAAACCGTTAGCCGTAGCCGATTTCTGATGAAATTTTTGACACCCCCTAAGTGCATACACCCCCTGAAAGGACACCCTTAGAATCGGTTGAGATGAAAACAATTCATAAAATCGCCAATATCTCGAAAACCGTTAGCCGTAGCCGATTTCTGATGAAATTTTTGACACCCCCTAAAAGGACACCCTTAGAATCGATTGACATGGAAAAAATACACGAAATCGCTAATATCTCGAAAACCGTTAGCCGTAGCCGATTTCTGATGAAATTTTTGACACCCCCAAAGTGCATACACCCCCTGAAAGGATACCCTTAGAATGACATGGAAAAAATACACGAAATCGCTAATATCTCGAAAACCGTTAGCCGTAGCCGATTTCTGATGAAATTTTTGACACCCCCTAAGTGCATACACTCCCTGAAAGGACACCCTTAGAATCGGTTGAGATGAAAAAAATTCATAAAATCGCCAATATCTCGAAAACCGTTAGCCGTAGCCGATTTCTGATGAAATTTTTGACACCCCTAAGTGCTTACACCCCCTGAAAGGACATCCTTAGAATCGATTGACATGGAAAAAATTCATAAAATCGCTAATATCTCGAAAACCGTTAGCCGTAGCCGATTTCTGATGAAATTTTTGACACCCCCTAAGTGCAAACACCCCCTAAAAGGACACCCTTAGAATCGATTGACATGGAAAAAATTCATAAAATCGCTAATATCTCGAAAACCGTTAGCCGTAGCCGATTTCTGATGAAATTTTTGACACCCCCTAAGTGCATACACTCCCTGAAAGGACACCCTTAGAATAGGTTGAGATGAAAAAAATTCATAAAATCGCCAATATCTCGAAAACCGTTAGCCGTAGCCGAGTTCTGATGAAATTTTTGACACCCCTAAGTGCTTACACCCCCTGAAAGGACATCCTTAGAATCGATTGACATGGAAAAAATTCATAAAATCGCTAATATCTCGAAAACCGTTAGCCGTAGCCGATTTCTGATGAAATTTTTGACACCCCCTAAGTGCATACACCCCCTAAAAGGACATCCTTAGAATCGATTGACATGGAAAAAATTCATAAAATCGCTAATATCTCGAAAACCGTTAGCCGTAGCCGATTTCTGATGAAATTTTTGACACCCCCTAAGTGCATACACCCCCTGAAAGGACACCCTTAGAATCGGCTGAGATGAAAACAATTCATAAAATCGCCAATATCTCGAAAACCGTTAGCCGTAGCCGATTTCTGATGAAATTTTTGACACCCCCAAAGTGCATACACCCCCTGAAAGGATACCCTTAGAATCGATTGACATGGAAAAAATACACGAAATCGCTAATATCTCGAAAACCGTTAGCCGTAGCCGATTTCTGATGAAATTTTTGACACCCCCTAAGTGCATACACCCCATAAAAGGACATCCTTAGAATCGATTGACATGGAAAAAATTCATAAAATCGCTAATATCTCGAAAACCGTTAGCCGTAGCCGATTTCTGATGAAATTTTTGACACCCCCTAAGTGCATACACCCCCTGAAAGGACACCCTTAGAATCGGTTGATATGAAAAAAATTCATAAAATCGCCAATATCTCAAAAACCGTTAGCCGTAGCCGATTTCTGATGAAATTTTTGACACCCCCTAAGTGCATACACCCCCTAAAAGGACATCCTTAGAATCGATTGACATGGAAAAAATTCATAAAATCGCTAATATCTCGAAAACCGTTAGCCGTAGCCGATTTCTGATGAAATTTTTGACACCCCCTAAGTGCATACACCCCCTGAAAGGACACCCTTAGAATCGGTTGAGATGAAAACAATTCATAAAATCGCCAATATCTCGAAAACCGTTAGCCGTAGCCGATTTCTGATGAAATTTTTGACACCCCCTAAAAGGACACCCTTAGAATCGATTGACATGGAAAAAATACACGAAATCGCTAATATCTCGAAAACCGTTAGCCGTAGCCGATTTCTGATGAAATTTTTGACACCCCCTAAGTGCATACACCCCCTAAAAGGACACCATTAGAATCGATTGACATGGAAAAAATACACGAAATCGCTAATATCTCGAAAACCGTTAGCCGTAGCCGATTTCTGATGAAATTTTTGACACCCCCAAAGTGCATAAACCCCCTGAAAGGATACCCTTAGAATCGATTGACATGGAAAAAATACACGAAATCGCTAATATCTCGAAAACCGTTAGCCGTAGCCGATTTCTGATGAAATTTTTGACACCCCCTAAGTGCATACACCCCCTAAAAGGACATCCTTAGAATCGATTGACATGGAAAAAATTCATAAAATCGCTAATATCTCGAAAACCGTTAGCCGTAGCCGATTTCTGATGAAATTTTTGACACCCCCTAAGTGCATACACCCCCTGAAAGGACACCCTTAGAATCGGTTGATATGAAAAAAATTCATAAAATCGCCAATATCTCGAAAACCGTTAGCCGTAGCCGATTTCTGATGAAATTTTTGACACCCCCTAAGTGCATACACCCCCTGAAAGGACACCCTTAGAATCGATTGGCATGAAAAAAATACACGAAATCGCTAATATCTCGAAAACCGTTAGCCGTAACCGATTTCTGATGAAATTTTTGACACCCCCTAAGTGCATACACCCCCTGAAAGGACACCCTTAGAATCGATTGGCATGAAAAAAATACACGAAATCGCTAATATCTCGAAAACCGTTAGCCGTAGCCGATTTCTGATGAAATTTTTGACACCCCCTAAGTGCATACACCCCCTGAAAGGACACCCTTAGAATCGATTGGCATGAAAAAAATACACGAAATCGCCAATATCCCGAAAACCGTTAGCCGTAACCGATTTCTGATGAAATTTTTGACACCCCCTAAAAGAACACCCTTAGAATCGATTGACATGGAAAAGTACACGAAATCGCTAATATCTCGAAAACCGTTAGCCGTAGCCGATTTCTGATGAAATTTTTGACACCCCCTAAAAGGACACCCTTAGAATCGATTGACATGGAAAAGTACACGAAATCGCTAATATCTCGAAAACCGTTAGCCGTAGCCGATTTCTGATGAAATTTTTGACACCCCCTAAGTGCATACACCCCCTAAAAGGACACCCTTAGAATCGATTGCCATGGAAAAAATACAAGAAATCGCTAATATCTCGAAAACCATTAGCCGTAGCCGATTTCTGATGAAATTTTTGACACCCCCTAAGTGAATACACCCCCTAAAAGGACACCCTTAGAATCGATTGACATGGAAAAAATACACGAAATCGCTAATATCTCGAAAACCGTTAGCCGTAGCCGATTTCTGATGAAATTTTTGACACCCCTTAAAAGGACACCCTTAGAATCGATTGACATGGAAAAGTACACGAAATCGCTAATATCTCGAAAACCGTTAGCCGTAGCCGATTTCTGATGAAATTTTTGACACCCCCTAAGTGCATACACCCCCTAAAAGGACACCCTTAGAATCGATTGCCATGGAAAAAATACAAAAAATCGCTAATATCTCGAAAACCGTTAGCCGTAGCCGATTTCTGATGAAATTTTTGACACCCCCTAAGTGCATACACCCCCTGAAAGGACACCCTTAGAATCGATTGACATGGAAAAAATACACGAAATCGCTAATATCTCGAAAACCGTTAGCCGTAGCCGATTTCTGATGAAATTTTTGACACCCCCTAAGTGCATACACCCCCTAAAAGGACATCCTTAGAATCGATTGACATGGAAAAAATTCATAAAATCGCCAATATCTCGAAAACCGTTAGCCGTAGCCGATTTCTGATGAAATTTTTGACACCCCCTGAAAGGACACCCTTAGAATCGATTGACATGGAAAAAATACACGAAATCGCTAATATCTCGAAAACCGTTAGCCGTAGCCGATTTCTGATGAAATTTTTGACACCCCCTAAGTGAATACACCCCCTGAAAGGACACTCTTAGAATCGATTGACATGGAAAAAATACACGAAATCGCTAATATCTCGAAAACCGTTAGCCGTAGCCGATTTCTGATGAAATTTTTGACACCCCCTAAGTGCATACACGCCCTAAAAGGACACCCTTAGAATCGATTTACATGGAAAAAATACACGAAATCGCTAATATCTCGAAAACCGTTAGCCGTAGCCGATTTCTGATGAAATTTTTGACACCCCCTAAGTGCATACACTCCCTGAAAGGACACCCTTAGAATCGGTTGAGATGAAAAAAATTCATAAAATCGCCAATATCTCGAAAACCGTTAGCCGTAGCCGATTCCTGATGAAATTTTTGACACCCCTAAGTGCTTACACCCCCTGAAAGGACATCCTTAGAATCGATTGACATGGAAAAAATTCATAAAATCGCTAATATCTCGAAAACCGTTAGCCGTAGCCGATTTCTGATGAAATTTTTGACACCCCCTAAGTGCATACACCCCCTAAAAGGACACCCTTAGAATCGATTGACATGGAAAAAATTCATAAAATCGCTAATATCTCGAAAACCGTTAGCCGTAGCCGATTTCTGATGAAATTTTTGATACCCCCTAAGTGCATACACTCCCTGAAAGGACACCCTTAGAATAGGTTGAGATGAAAAAAATTCATAAAATCGCCAATATCTCGAAAGCCGTTAGCCCTAGCCGATTTCTGATGAAATTTTTGACACCCCTAAGTGCTTACACCCCCTGAAAGGACATCCTTAGAATCGATTGACATGGAAAAAATTCATAAAATCGCTAATATCTCGAAAACCGTTAGCCGTAGCCGATTTCTGATGAAATTTTTGACACCCCCTAAGTGCATACACCCCCTAAAAGGACATCCTTAGAATCGATTGACATGGAAAAAATTCATAAAATCGCTAATATCTCGAAAACCGTTAGCCGTAGCCGATTTCTGATGAAATTTTTGACACCCCCTAAGTGCATACACCCCCTGAAAGGACACCCTTAGAATCGGTTGAGATGAAAACAATTCATAAAATCGCCAATATCTCGAAAACCGTTAGCCGTAGCCGATTTCTGATGAAATTTTTGACACCCCCTAAAAGGACACCCTTAGAATCGATTGACATGGAAAAAATACACGAAATCGCTAATATCTCGAAAACCGTTAGCCGTAGCCGATTTCTGATGAAATTTTTGACACCCCCTAAGTGCATACACCCCCTAAAAGGACACCCTTAGAATCGATTGACATGGAAAAAATACACCAAATCGCTAATATCTGGAAAACCGTTAGCCGTAGCCGATTTCTGATGAAATTTTTGACACCCCCAAAGTGCATACACCCCCTGAAAGGATACCCTTAGAATCGATTGACATGGAAAAAATACACGAAATCGCTAATATCTCGAAAACCGTTAGCCGTAGCCGATTTCTGATGAAATTTTTGACACCCCCTAAGTGCATACACCCCCTAAAAGGACATCCTTAGAATCGATTGACATGGAAAAAATTCATAAAATCGCTAATATCTCGAAAACCGTTAGCCGTAGCCGATTTCTGATGAAATTTTTGACACCCCCTAAGTGCATACACCCCCTGAAAGGACACCCTTAGAATCGGTTGATATGAAAAAAATTCATAAAATCGCCAATATCTCAAAAACCGTTAGCCGTAGCCGATTTCTGATGAAATTTTTGACACCCCCTAAGTGCATACACCCCCTAAAAGGACATCCTTAGAATCGATTGACATGGAAAAAATTCATAAAATCGCTAATATCTCGAAAACCGTTAGCCGTAGCCGATTTCTGATGAAATTTTTGACACCCCCTAAGTGCATACACCCCCTGAAAGGACACCCTTAGAATCGGTTGAGATGAAAACAATTCATAAAATCGCCAATATCTCGAAAACCGTTAGCCGTAGCCGATTTCTGATGAAATTTTTGACACCCCCTAAAAGGACACCCTTAGAATCGATTGACATGGAAAAAATACACGAAATCGCTAATATCTCGAAAACCGTTAGCCGTAGCCGATTTCTGATGAAATTTTTGACACCCCCTAAGTGAATACACCCCCTAAAAGGACACCCTTAGAATCGATTGACATGGAAAAAATACACGAAATCGCTAATATCTCGAAAACCGTTAGCCGTAGCCGATTTCTGATGAAATTTTTGACACCCCCAAAGTGCATAAACCCCCTGAAAGGATACCCTTAGAATCGATTGACATGGAAAAAATACACGAAATCGCTAATATCTCGAAAACCGTTAGCCGTAGCGGATTTCTGATGAAATTTTTGACACCCCCTAAGTGCATACACCCCCTAAAAGGACACCCTTAGAATCGATTGACATGGAAAAAATACACGAAATCGCTAATATCTCGAAAACCGTTAGCCGTAGCCGATTTCTGATGAAATTTTTGACACCCCCAAAGTGCATAAACCCCCTGAAAGGACACCCTTAGAATCGATTGACATGGAAAAAATACACGAAATCGCTAATATCTCGAAAACCGTTAGCCGTAGCCGATTTCTGATGAAATTTTTGACACCCCTTAAAAGGACACCCTTAGAATCGATTGACATGGAAAAGTACACGAAATCGCTAATATCTCGAAAACCGTTAGCCGTAGCCGATTTCTGATGAAATTTTTGACACCCCCTAAGTGCATACACCCCCTAAAAGGACACCCTTAGAATCGATTGCCATGGAAAAAATACAAAAAATCGCTAATATCTCGAAAACCGTTAGCCGTAGCCGATTTCTGATGAAATTTTTGACACCCCCTAAGTGCATACACCCCCTGAAAGGACACCCTTAGAATCGATTGACATGGAAAAAATACACGAAATCGCTAATATCTCGAAAACCGTTAGCCGTAGCCGATTTCTGATGAAATTTTTGACACCCCCTAAGTGCATACACCCCCTAAAAGGACATCCTTAGAATCGATTGACATGGAAAAAATTCATAAAATCGCCAATATCTCGAAAACCGTTAGCCGTAGCCGATTTCTGATGAAATTTTTGACACCCCCTGAAAGGACACCCTTAGAATCGATTGACATGGAAAAAATACACGAAATCGCTAATATCTCGAAAACCGTTAGCCGTAGCCGATTTCTGATGAAATTTTTGACACCCCCTAAGTGCATACACCCCCTGAAAGGACACTCTTAGAATCGATTGACATGGAAAAAATACACGAAATCGCTAATATCTCGAAAACCGTTAGCCGTAGCCGATTTCTGATGAAATTTTTGACACCCCCTAAGTGCATACACGCCCTAAAAGGACACCCTTAGAATCGATTTACATGGAAAAAATACACGAAATCGCTAATATCTCGAAAACCGTTAGCCGTAGCCGATTTCTGATGAAATTTTTGACACCCCCTAAGTGCATACACTCCCTGAAAGGACACCCTTAGAATCGGTTGAGATGAAAAAAATTCATAAAATCGCCAATATCTCGAAAACCGTTAGCCGTAGCCGATTCCTGATGAAATTTTTGACACCCCTAAGTGCTTACACCCCCTGAAAGGACATCCTTAGAATCGATTGACATGGAAAAAATTCATAAAATCGCTAATATCTCGAAAACCGTTAGCCGTAGCCGATTTCTGATGAAATTTTTGACACCCCCTAAGTGCATACACCCCCTAAAAGGACACCCTTAGAATCGATTGACATGGAAAAAATTCATAAAATCGCTAATATCTCGAAAACCGTTAGCCGTAGCCGATTTCTGATGAAATTTTTGATACCCCCTAAGTGCATACACTCCCTGAAAGGACACCCTTAGAATAGGTTGAGATGAAAAAAATTCATAAAATCGCCAATATCTCGAAAGCCGTTAGCCGTAGCCGATTTCTGATGAAATTTTTGACACCCCTAAGTGCTTACACCCCCTGAAAGGACATCCTTAGAATCGATTGACATGGAAAAAATTCATAAAATCGCTAATATCTCGAAAACCGTTAGCCGTAGCCGATTTCTGATGAAATTTTTGACACCCCCTAAGTGCATACACCCCCTAAAAGGACATCCTTAGAATCGATTGACATGGAAAAAATTCATAAAATCGCTAATATCTCGAAAACCGTTAGCCGTAGCCGATTTCTGATGAAATTTTTGACACCCCCTAAGTGCATACACCCCCTGAAAGGACACCCTTAGAATCGGTTGAGATGAAAACAATTCATAAAATCGCCAATATCTCGAAAACCGTTAGCCGTAGCCGATTTCTGATGAAATTTTTGACACCCCCTAAAAGGACACCCTTAGAATCGATTGACATGGAAAAAATACACGAAATCGCTAATATCTCGAAAACCGTTAGCCGTAGCCGATTTCTGATGAAATTTTTGACACCCCCAAAGTGCATAAACCCCCTGAAAGGATACCCTTAGAATCGATTGACATGGAAAAAATTCATAAAATCGCTAATATCTCGAAAACCGTTAGCCGTAGCCGATTTCTGATGAAATTTTTGACACCCCCTAAGTGCAAACACCCCCTGAAAGGACACCCTTAGAATCGGTTGATATGAAAAAAATTCATAAAATCGCCAATATCTCAAAAACCGTTAGCCGTAGCCGATTTCTGATGAAATTTTTGACACCCCCTAAGTGCATACACCCCCTGAAAGGACACCCTTAGAATCGATTGACATGGAAAAAATACACGAAATCGCTAATATCTCGAAAACCGTTAGCCGTAGCCGATTTCTGTTGAAATTTTTGACACCCCCTAAGTGCATACACGCCCTAAAAGGACACCCTTAGAATCGATTTACATGGAAAAAATACACGAAATCGCTAATATCTCGAAAACCGTTAGCCGTAGCCGATTTCTGATGAAATTTTTGACACCCCCTAAGTGCATACACTCCCTGAAAGGACACCCTTAGAATCGGTTGAGATGAAAAAAATTCATAAAATCGCCAATATCTCGAAAACCGTTAGCCGTAGCCGATTCCTGATGAAATTTTTGACACCCCTAAGTGCTTACACCCCCTGAAAGGACATCCTTAGAATCGATTGACATGGAAAAAATTCATAAAATCGCTAATATCTCGAAAACCGTTAGCCGTAGCCGATTTCTGATGAAATTTTTGACACCCCCTAAGTGCATACACCCCCTAAAAGGACACCCTTAGAATCGATTGACATGGAAAAAATTCATAAAATCGCTAATATCTCGAAAACCGTTAGCCGTAGCCGATTTCTGATGAAATTTTTGATACCCCCTAAGTGCATACACTCCCTGAAAGGACACCCTTAGAATAGGTTGAGATGAAAAAAATTCATAAAATCGCCAATATCTCGAAAGCCGTTAGCCCTAGCCGATTTCTGATGAAATTTTTGACACCCCTAAGTGCTTACACCCCCTGAAAGGACATCCTTAGAATCGATTGACATGGAAAAAATTCATAAAATCGCTAATATCTCGAAAACCGTTAGCCGTAGCCGATTTCTGATGAAATTTTTGACACCCCCTAAGTGCATACACCCCCTAAAAGGACATCCTTAGAATCGATTGACATGGAAAAAATTCATAAAATCGCTAATATCTCGAAAACCGTTAGCCGTAGCCGATTTCTGATGAAATTTTTGACACCCCCTAAGTGCATACACCCCCTGAAAGGACACCCTTAGAATCGGTTGAGATGAAAACAATTCATAAAATCGCCAATATCTCGAAAACCGTTAGCCGTAGCCGATTTCTGATGAAATTTTTGACACCCCCTAAAAGGACACCCTTAGAATCGATTGACATGGAAAAAATACACGAAATCGCTAATATCTCGAAAACCGTTAGCCGTAGCCGATTTCTGATGAAATTTTTGACACCCCCTAAGTGCATACACCCCCTAAAAGGACACCCTTAGAATCGATTGACATGGAAAAAATACACCAAATCGCTAATATCTGGAAAACCGTTAGCCGTAGCCGATTTCTGATGAAATTTTTGACACCCCCAAAGTGCATACACCCCCTGAAAGGATACCCTTAGAATCGATTGACATGGAAAAAATACACGAAATCGCTAATATCTCGAAAACCGTTAGCCGTAGCCGATTTCTGATGAAATTTTTGACACCCCCTAAGTGCATACACCCCCTAAAAGGACATCCTTAGAATCGATTGACATGGAAAAAATTCATAAAATCGCTAATATCTCGAAAACCGTTAGCCGTAGCCGATTTCTGATGAAATTTTTGACACCCCCTAAGTGCATACACCCCCTGAAAGGACACCCTTAGAATCGGTTGATATGAAAAAAATTCATAAAATCGCCAATATCTCAAAAACCGTTAGCCGTAGCCGATTTCTGATGAAATTTTTGACACCCCCTAAGTGCATACACCCCCTAAAAGGACATCCTTAGAATCGATTGACATGGAAAAAATTCATAAAATCGCTAATATCTCGAAAACCGTTAGCCGTAGCCGATTTCTGATGAAATTTTTGACACCCCCTAAGTGCATACACCCCCTGAAAGGACACCCTTAGAATCGGTTGAGATGAAAACAATTCATAAAATCGCCAATATCTCGAAAACCGTTAGCCGTAGCCGATTTCTGATGAAATTTTTGACACCCCCTAAAAGGACACCCTTAGAATCGATTGACATGGAAAAAATACACGAAATCGCTAATATCTCGAAAACCGTTAGCCGTAGCCGATTTCTGATGAAATTTTTGACACCCCCTAAGTGAATACACCCCCTAAAAGGACACCCTTAGAATCGATTGACATGGAAAAAATACACGAAATCGCTAATATCTCGAAAACCGTTAGCCGTAGCCGATTTCTGATGAAATTTTTGACACCCCCAAAGTGCATAAACCCCCTGAAAGGATACCCTTAGAATCGATTGACATGGAAAAAATACACGAAATCGCTAATATCTCGAAAACCGTTAGCCGTAGCGGATTTCTGATGAAATTTTTGACACCCCCTAAGTGCATACACCCCCTAAAAGGACACCCTTAGAATCGATTGACATGGAAAAAATACACGAAATCGCTAATATCTCGAAAACCGTTAGCCGTAGCCGATTTCTGATGAAATTTTTGACACCCCCAAAGTGCATACACCCCCTAAAAGGACACCCTTAGAATCGATTGACATGGAAAAAATACACGAAATCGCTAATATCTCGAAAACCGTTAGCCGTAGCCGATTTCTGATGAAATTTTTGACACCCCCAAAGTGCATAAACCCCCTGAAAGGACACCCTTAGAATCGATTGACATGGAAAAAATACACGAAATCGCTAATATCTCGAAAACCGTTAGCCGTAGCCGATTTCTGATGAAATTTTTGACACCCCTTAAAAGGACACCCTTAGAATCGATTGACATGGAAAAGTACACGAAATCGCTAATATCTCGAAAACCGTTAGCCGTAGCCGATTTCTGATGAAATTTTTGACACCCCCTAAGTGCATACACCCCCTAAAAGGACACCCTTAGAATCGATTGCCATGGAAAAAATACAAAAAATCGCTAATATCTCGAAAACCGTTAGCCGTAGCCGATTTCTGATGAAATTTTTGACACCCCCTAAGTGCATACACCCCCTGAAAGGACACCCTTAGAATCGATTGACATGGAAAAAATACACGAAATCGCTAATATCTCGAAAACCGTTAGCCGTAGCCGATTTCTGATGAAATTTTTGACACCCCCTAAGTGCATACACCCCCTAAAAGGACATCCTTAGAATCGATTGACATGGAAAAAATTCATAAAATCGCCAATATCTCGAAAACCGTTAGCCGTAGCCGATTTCTGATGAAATTTTTGACACCCCCTGAAAGGACACCCTTAGAATCGATTGACATGGAAAAAATACACGAAATCGCTAATATCTCGAAAACCGTTAGCCGTAGCCGATTTCTGATGAAATTTTTGACACCCCCTAAGTGCATACACCCCCTGAAAGGACACTCTTAGAATCGATTGACATGGAAAAAATACACGAAATCGCTAATATCTCGAAAACCGTTAGCCGTAGCCGATTTCTGATGAAATTTTTGACACCCCCTAAGTGCATACACGCCCTAAAAGGACACCCTTAGAATCGATTTACATGGAAAAATACACGAAATCGCTAATATCTCGAAAACCGTTAGCCGTAGCCGATTTCTGATGAAATTTTTGACACCCCCTAAGTGCATACACTCCCTGAAAGGACACCCTTAGAATCGGTTGAGATGAAAAAAATTCATAAAATCGCCAATATCTCGAAAACCGTTAGCCGTAGCCGATTCCTGATGAAATTTTTGACACCCCTAAGTGCTTACACCCCCTGAAAGGACATCCTTAGAATCGATTGACATGGAAAAAATTCATAAAATCGCTAATATCTCGAAAACCGTTAGCCGTAGCCGATTTCTGATGAAATTTTTGACACCCCCTAAGTGCATACACCCCCTAAAAGGACACCCTTAGAATCGATTGACATGGAAAAAATTCATAAAATCGCTAATATCTCGAAAACCGTTAGCCGTAGCCGATTTCTGATGAAATTTTTGATACCCCCTAAGTGCATACACTCCCTGAAAGGACACCCTTAGAATAGGTTGAGATGAAAAAAATTCATAAAATCGCCAATATCTCGAAAGCCGTTAGCCGTAGCCGATTTCTGATGAAATTTTTGACACCCCTAAGTGCTTACACCCCCTGAAAGGACATCCTTAGAATCGATTGACATGGAAAAAATTCATAAAATCGCTAATATCTCGAAAACCGTTAGCCGTAGCCGATTTCTGATGAAATTTTTGACACCCCCTAAGTGCATACACCCCCTAAAAGGACATCCTTAGAATCGATTGACATGGAAAAAATTCATAAAATCGCTAATATCTCGAAAACCGTTAGCCGTAGCCGATTTCTGATGAAATTTTTGACACCCCCTAAGTGCATACACCCCCTGAAAGGACACCCTTAGAATCGGTTGAGATGAAAACAATTCATAAAATCGCCAATATCTCGAAAACCGTTAGCCGTAGCCGATTTCTGATGAAATTTTTGACACCCCCTAAAAGGACACCCTTAGAATCGATTGACATGGAAAAAATACACGAAATCGCTAATATCTCGAAAACCGTTAGCCGTAGCCGATTTCTGATGAAATTTTTGACACCCCCAAAGTGCATAAACCCCCTGAAAGGATACCCTTAGAATCGATTGACATGGAAAAAATTCATAAAATCGCTAATATCTCGAAAACCGTTAGCCGTAGCCGATTTCTGATGAAATTTTTGACACCCCCTAAGTGCAAACACCCCCTGAAAGGACACCCTTAGAATCGGTTGATATGAAAAAAATTCATAAAATCGCCAATATCTCGAAAACCGTTAGCCGTAGCCGATTTCTGATGAAATTTTTGACACCCCCTAAGTGCATACACCCCCTGAAAGGACACCCTTAGAATCGATTGGCATGAAAAAAATACACGAAATCGCTAATATCTCGAAAACCGTTGGCCGTAACCGATTTCTGATGAAATTTTTGACACCCCCTAAGTGCATACACCCCCTGAAAGGACACCCTTAGAATCGATTGGCATGAAAAAAATACACGAAATCGCTAATATCTCGAAAACCGTTAGCCGTAGCCGATTTCTGATGAAATTTTTGACACCCCCTAAGTGCATACACCCCCTGAAAGGACACCCTTAGAATCGATTGGCATGAAAAAAATACACGAAATCGCCAATATCCCGAAAACCGTTAGCCGTAACCGATTTCTGATGAAATTTTTGACACCCCCTAAAAGAACACCCTTAGAATCGATTGACATGGAAAAGTACACGAAATCGCTAATATCTCGAAAACCGTTAGCCGTAGCCGATTTCTGATAAAATTTTTGACACCCCCTAAAAGGACACCCTTAGAATCGATTGACATGGAAAAGTACACGAAATCGCTAATATCTCGAAAACCGTTAGCCATAGCCGATTTCTGATGAAATTTTTGACACCCCCTAAGTGCATACACCCCCTAAAAGGACACCCTTAGAATCGATTGCCATGGAAAAAATACAAGAAATCGCTAATATCTCGAAAACCATTAGCCGTAGCCGATTTCTGATGAAATTTTTGACACCCCCTAAGTGAATACACCCCCTAAAAGGACACCCTTAGAATCGATTGACATGGAAAAAATACACGAAATCGCTAATATCTCGAAAACCGTTAGCCGTAGCCGATTTCTGATGAAATTTTTGACACCCCTTAAAAGGACACCCTTAGAATCGATTGACATGGAAAAGTACACGAAATCGCTAATATCTCGAAAACCGTTAGCCGTAGCCGATTTCTGATGAAATTTTTGACACCCCCTAAGTGCATACACCCCCTAAAAGGACACCCTTAGAATCGATTGCCATGGAAAAAATACAAGAAATCGCTAATATCTCGAAAACCGTTAGCCGTAGCCGATTTCTGATGAAATTTTTGACACCCCCTAAGTGCATACACTCCCTGAAAGGACACCCTTGGAATCGATTGACATGGAAAAAATACACGAAATCGCTAATATCTCGAAAACCGTTAGCCGTAGCCGATTTCTGATGAAATTTTTGACACCCCCTAAGTGCATACACCCCCTAAAAGGACATCCTTAGAATCGATTGACATGGAAAAAATTCATAAAATCGCTAATATCTCGAAAACCGTTAGCCGTAGCCGATTTCTGATGAAATTTTTGACACCCCCTGAAAAGACACCCTTAGAATCGATTGACATGGAGAAAATACACGAAATCGCTAATATCTCGAAAACCGTTAGCCGTAGCCGATTTCTGATGAAATTTTTGACACCCCCTAAGTGCATACACCCCCTAAAAGGACATCCTTAGAATCGATTGACATGGAAAAAATTCATAAAATCGCCAATATCTCGAAAACCGTTAGCCGTAGCCGATTTCTGATGAAATTTTTGACACCCCCTGAAAGGACACCCTTAGAATCGATTGACATGGAAAAAATACACGAAATCGCTAATATCTCGAAAACCGTTAGCCGTAGCCGATTTCTGATGAAATTTTTGACACCCCCGAAGTGCATACACCCCCTGAAAGCACACCCTTAGAATCGATTGACATGGAAAAAATACACGGAATCGCTAATATCTCGAAAACCGTTAGCCGTAGCCGATTGCTGATGAAATTTTTGACACCCCCTAAGTGCATACACCCCCTAAAAGGACACCCTTAGAATCGATTGACATGGAAAAAATACACGAAATCGCTAATACCTCGAAAACTATTAGCCGTAGCCGATTTCTGATGAAATTTTTGACACCCCCTAAGTGCAACACCCCCCTGAAAGGACACCCTTAGAATCGATTGACATGGAAAAAATACACGAAATCGCTAATATCTCGAAAACCGTTAGCCGTAGCCGATTTCTGATGAAATTTTTGACACCCCCTAAGTGCATACACTCCCTGAAAGGACACCCTTAGAATCGAATGAGATGAAAAAATTCATAAAATCGCCAATATCTCGAAAACCGTTAGCCGTAGCCGATTTCTGATGAAATTTTTGACACCCCCTAAGTGCATACACCCCCTGAAAGGACACTCTTAGAATCGATTGACATGGAAAAAATACACGAAATCGCTAATATCTCGAAAACCGTTAGCCGTAGCCGATTTCTGATGAAATTTTTGACACCCCCTAAGTGCATACACGCCCTAAAAGGACACCCTTAGAATCGATTGACATGGAAAAAATACACGAAATCGCTAATATCTCGAAAACCGTTACCCGTAGCCGATTTCTGATGAAATTTTTGACACCCCCTAAGTGCATACACCCCCTAAAAGGACACCCTTAGAATCGATTGACATGGAAAAGTACACGAAATCGCTAATATCTCGAAAACCGTTAGCCGTAGCCGATTTCTGTTGAAATTTTTGACACCCCCTAAGTGCATACACCCCCTGAAAGGACACCCTTAGAATCGATTGACATGGAAAAAATACACGAAATCGCTAATATCTCGAAAACCGTTAGCCGTAGCCGATTTCTGATGAAATTTTTGACACCCTCTAAGTGCATACACCCCTGAAAGGATACCCTTAGAATCGATTGAGATGAAAAAAATTCATAAAATCGCTAATATCTCGAAAACCGTTAGCCGTAGCCGATTTCTGATGAAATTTTTGACACCCCCTAAGTGCATACACCCCCTGAAAGGACACCCTTAGAATCGATTGACATGGAAAAAATACACGAAATCGCTAATATCTCGAAAACCGTTAGCCGTAGCCGATTTCTGTTGAAATTTTTGACACCCCCTAAGTGCATACACCCCCTGAAAGGACACCCTTAGAATCGATTGACATGGAAAAAATACACGAAATCGCTAATATCTCGAAAACTATTAGCCGTAGCCGATTTCTGATGAAATTTTTGACACCCCCTAAGTGCAACACCCCCCTGAAAGGACACCCTTAGAATCGATTGACATGGAAAAAATACACGAAATCGCTAATATCTCGAAAACCGTTAGCCGTAGCCGATTTCTGATGAAATTTTTGACACCCCCTAAGTGCATACACTCCCTGAAAGGACACCCTTAGAATCGAATGAGATGAAAAAATTCATAAAATCGCCAATATCTCGAAAACCGTTAGCCGTAGCCGATTTCTGATGAAATTTTTGACACCCCCTAAGTGCATACACCCCCTGAAAGGACACTCTTAGAATCGATTGACATGGAAAAAATACACGAAATCGCTAATATCTCGAAAACCGTTAGCCGTAGCCGATTTCTGATGAAATTTTTGACACCCCCTAAGTGCATACACGCCCTAAAAGGACACCCTTAGAATCGATTGACATGGAAAAAATACACGAAATCGCTAATATCTCGAAAACCGTTACCCGTAGCCGATTTCTGATGAAATTTTTGACACCCCCTAAGTGCATACACCCCCTAAAAGGACACCCTTAGAATCGATTGACATGGAAAAGTACACGAAATCGCTAATATCTCGAAAACCGTTAGCCGTAGCCGATTTCTGTTGAAATTTTTGACACCCCCTAAGTGCATACACCCCCTGAAAGGACACCCTTAGAATCGATTGACATGGAAAAAATACACGAAATCGCTAATATCTCGAAAACCGTTAGCCGTAGCCGATTTCTGATGAAATTTTTGACACCCTCTAAGTGCATACACCCCTGAAAGGATACCCTTAGAATCGATTGAGATGAAAAAAATTCATAAAATCGCTAATATCTCGAAAACCGTTAGCCGTAGCCGATTTCTGATGAAATTTTTGACACCCCCTAAGTGCATACACCCCCTGAAAGGACACCCTTAGAATCGATTGACATGGAAAAAATACACGAAATCGCTAATATCTCGAAAACCGTTAGCCGTAGCCGATTTCTGATGAAATTTTTGACACCCCCTAAGTGCATACACTCCCTGAAAGGACACCCTTAGAATCGATTGAGATGAAAACAATTCATGAAATCGCCAATATCTCGAAAACCGTTAGACGTAGCCGATTTCTGATGAAATTTTTGACACCCCCTAAAAGGACACCCTTAGAATCGATTGACATGGAAAAAATACACGAAATCGCTAATATCTCGAAAACCGTTACCCGTAGCCGATTTCTGATGAAATTTTTGACACCCCCTAAGTGCATACACCCCCTAAAAGGACACCCTTAGAATCGATTGACATGGAAAAGTACACGAAATCGCTAATATCTCGAAAACCGTTAGCCGTAGCCGATTTCTGATGAAATTTTTGACACCCCCTAAGTGCATACACCCCCTGAAAGGACACCCTTAGAATCGATTGACATGGAAAAAATACAAGAAATCGCTAATATCTCGAAAACCGTTAGCCGTAGCCGATTTCTGATGAAATTTTTGACACCCTCTAAGTGCATACACCCCCTGAAAGGATACCCTTAGAATCGATTGAGATGAAAAAAATTCATAAAATCGCTAATATCTCGAAAACCGTTACCCGTAGCCGATTTCTGATGAAATTTTTGACACCCCCTAAGTGCATACACCCCCTAAAAGGACACCCTTAGAATCGATTGACATGGAAAAGTACACGAAATCGCTAATATCTCGAAAACCGTTAGCCGTAGCCGATTTCTGATGAAATTTTTGACACCCCCTAAGTGCATACACCCCCTGAAAGGACACCCTTAGAATCGATTGACATGGAAAAAATACAAGAAATCGCTAATATCTCGAAAACCGTTAGCCGTAGCCGATTTCTGATGAAATTTTTGACACCCTCTAAGTGCATACACCCCCTGAAAGGATACCCTTAGAATCGATTGAGATGAAAAAAATTCATAAAATCGCTAATATCTCGAAAACCGTTAGCCGTAGCCGATTTCTGATGAAATTTTTGACACCCCCTAAGTGCATACACCCCCTAAAAGGACACCCTTAGAATCGATTGACATGGAAAAAATACACGAAATCGCTAATATCTCGAAAACCGTTAGCCGTAGCCGATTTCTGATGAAATTTTTGACACCCCCTAAGTGCATACACCCCCTAAAAGGACATCCTTAGAATCGATTGACATGGAAAAAATTCATAAAATCGCTAATATCTCGAAAACCGTTAGCCGTAGCCGATTTCTGATGAATTTTTTGACACCCCCTAAGTGCATACACTCCCTGAAAGGACACCCTTAGAATCGGTTGAGATGAAAAAAATTCATAAAATCGCCAATATCTCGAAAACCGTTAGCCGTAGCCGATTTCTGATGAAATTTTTGACACCCCCTAAGTGCATACACCCCCTGAAAGGACACTCTTAGAATCGATTGACATGGAAAAAATACACGAAATCGCTAATATCTCGAAAACCGTTAGCCGTAGCCGATTTCTGATGAAATTTTTGACACCCCCTAAGTGCATACACCCCCTAAAAGGACACCCTTAGAATCGATTGACATGGAAAAAATACAAGAAATCGCTAATATCTCGAAAACCGTTAGCCGTAGCCGATTTCTGATGAAATTTTTGACACCCTCTAAGTGCATACACCCCCTGAAAGGATATCCTTAGAATCGATTGAGATGAAAAAAATTCATAAAATCGCTAATATCTCGAAAACCGTTAGCCGTAGCCGATTTCTGATGAAATTTTTGACACCCCCTAAGTGCATACACCCCCTGAAAGGACACCCTTAGAATCGATTGACATGGAAAAAATACACGAAATCGCTAATATCTCGAAAACCGTTAGCCGTAGCCGATTTCTGATGAAATTTTTGACACCCCCTGAAAAGACACCCTTAGAATCGATTGACATGGAAAAAATACACGAAATCGCTAATATCTCGAAAACCGTTAGCCGTAGCCGATTTGTGTTGCTGAATACTATGGAACTGATTTAAAAAATTGCAATATGAAACATAAACCCTGTAGTAATTTACTAGAGGTTGAGGAGAAGGAGAAGAACAAGAAGGATTTCAAGAAAAAGGATGTGGAAAAATCCATCCATGCTTTCCGATCATAAACATAATTACTTAGATATGAATGTATTTAAAATATAACAAAATATACCGAACTTTACATAAAAGTTGAAAATTTTATCAAAGCTGTAACTGTAAGATTCCTAAATTGCTGGCGGCTTCGAGGAAATTCACAAATAAACCGGTTTTTTTCCATTTAAAATTTTCAGAAAAGCAATAAGATCTCACCCCGTAAATATTATATGTAAATCCCTTTTTAAAATGTTTATAGAAATATGTACTTTAGTCAGGATAAACTTTATTACGATTTAACAAAAGAAAAACCTTTACTTATGGCGGCAGCAATCAACAAGAATCAACTGATTGATATTAAGGTTGCTGATGCAGATTGAGCACGACAGTCGGTTCGATTCAGTCAGTTGCCAGTCGTCAACTCTCTTCTGATTTTTGAGTTGCACTGACGTAAAATAAAGTAGTTTGCGGTACCAAATGCTGTTGCGTATAACGAGCAAAGTCAACTGACTTTTTATGGCCGGTTTCACAGTCCAGGCTTAAGCCTGAGCTTAGATAAGCCACGGGTGTGCTTAAGCCCAAAACTTAAGCCTGCTCGGTTTCACAGTACTCAGTAAGCTGAGGTTTAATTAAGGCGCAGATGAAAATTTTTAAGTTGTCAGCACTGCTGTAATTGTGAATTTTTTTAAAAGGAAAATTGCCATTGTGGATTAAAAACTAAGCGAAAAGAAGAAGAACTTTTTATTTACCAGTTTGTTGTGGTTTTTATCTGGAAGGATATCAAATCCAAAATCATTTTTGCAGAATGTTTCGACAACGTAAACCATCAAAGCCGAATGTTTCTACAGTAGGAATCGAGAATAAAAATCAACGTAATCTTTCTCGAAATGTTGCGAGTGTCTTCTATAATTGTTTCACGGGTAACACCTTGCGATATTATATTATACATTTCTTAGTCGCTTATATCCTCTGCATTTTTTGTCCTAAACTGTTTGGTTTCTTCTTAAGATGTCAAATGGAAAGCTGACACTAGCTGCCAGACAGTACTCAAAACTGCTAATTAGATAACTATTTTTTGCTTGGAAGATTTCAATTTAGTTTTAAAGCATAACTTTTGAAATATGTACGTTCATTTAATAACAAAAAATATAATATTTAGGCAAAATATGTATTTAGCAATAATTTCTTATGTGTTTCACAGCAAAATCTGAGGCTTAAGCCTTCGAGATGACGGGCTTAAGTTAAGATTGCCTTAAGCCAGTGATTTCACTTAAGCCTTGACTGTGAAACCGAAATATTTATTGGGCCTTGGCTTAAGCCATAGCTGTGGCTTAAGCCTTGACTGTGAAACCGGCCATTAGGCACCGACTACAGTCGGTGATTGTGCAGTGTGCGGCCTGCCTTAGAATCTATTGAGATGAACAAAAATACATAAAATCGCCAAATTTAAAGCACTTGGTCTCTCCCCTCCTCTTTTATTATGAATTGAAAGTTTTTCATCCGAGCGCCTAATACGGGTTATACTAGATGGCATTTCATCAGATCCTCACGCTATAAATGCCGGTGTGCTCCAGGGCTCTATTATCTCTCCATCTCTCTTTTTATTTTCATTAATGATCTGCTTACTTCCCTCACTTCCAATCCCATTCACAGTTTTGCCGACTACAACAGTATCCTTGATTTCGCATACTCCTTTGACACTCTTGCAGACTCCAGAAGGAATGTCACAACTGTGAAACGAGATTAGATCATTGAATAACGACCTTGATAATAGTCTTGCTCGAGGCAAAGCGAATCGTATCTAAGTCCCAAAGATGTCTCATTTCTTTAAAACAACATCATATTTTTATCACTCCCGCATTAATATTTCCAGTAAGCTAAGTTTGACAGATCACATCTTCTCTGTTGCTAACCCCGAGGTTACACCTGCAAGTACAGCTTGCATGCAACTTGCACTGCCATACTTCTTGCACGTGTAACCTCTACTGCCATGCTGGCAGTACAGCTTTCAGCGAACTTGCATGCTGAAAAACCATGGCAGCTGGGAGATAGTAATTTGACATTTATACAGTTTTCAAAATGGCGGAAACGAAATGCTTGAGAGAAATTCATAAATTTATACCGGGAAAATGAAATTTTCTGGGATTATTTGCAATACATCATTTACCAACACCTTCATTTTCCTTTTTTCTTGGGTTTTTATCATTGTGATGCTTCCATAATTTTCCAATATACGCAAGAGTTTACGTCTCAATGCCATTTTTTAAATGAACTTGCATGCAAGCTGATAAGACATCAACCGAACTGCCTTCCGCTGTCAAGTTAAAAATCGTGTTGGAAGGGAGGCTTGCATGCAAGCTGTACTTGCAGGTGTAACCGTGGGGTTAAGGTTCATCGAAATCTCTTGGATTTCTGAAAATGTGTAAGAAATATTTCAGCCCATCAAATCTAGCGTTCCCCTACATGTCCTACATCAGACCTAGAGTGGAGTATAATTCCCATATCCGGGTCGGGGCTAGTCGTACAGCCTTAGCTTCATTGGATATTGTCCAAAAGAGATCCTTCAAGGTCATTGGCGATTTGGGAATAACTTGTTATATCGATTCACTCGATCACCATCGCAATGTTGGATGCCTTTCGCTGCTTTATCTCCACAGGCATTGTCAATATTCTGATGAAATATCTGGTCTGATCTATTGTCGAATGATTCCTACACGCAATACTTGCGCTGCAAACCGAGCATATCCTTTTACTTTTCAAATTATTTTCAGCCGTACAGTAAAATCGTGGTCTACCATACTTTGTCTTTCCTCCGACATGCAATCTGAGAAGGTTTAAGAGTGGCATATGTACATTGGCACCTCCGCGACTCTCATGTTTCCTTTTTTCTTTCCTGCCATGCTGCGCTTTTCATTATAGGGTATCCCCTAAACGTTAGTTAATGATATAAAATATATACAGGGTGTTCCGTAAGTCGACGTCAAGACTGAATCGGGTGATAGACCAAATCATAATAGTTTCCAGACAAATATAAAAAAAATCTAAGTCATGTATTTTTTAAATTATCGACATTTCTTTTGATTTCGAGAAAATGTGCACCCTGTGATGGTTTTTTAGCTCCTGTTGCTACAAATCTTTACTTTTTTTCAATGTTATGTTTCTTATGTAATCCCGAATAGTGCTTATGTAACCTGTTGCTTTAAATTCTAAGCCAACTGCTCCAGCTTGGAAGAAAATGTCAAATTATGCCGAAACAAGAATAGAAAATTAATACTTCACTCAAATTTAATTGACTGTACTGAAAAAAAAATGTACACGCCAGTTTGGCAAGTAACTTTAAAAGTTGACGCATTTAATAAGGATTCTAAAATGGTATAACACTTGCTACATTATTTCTTAGATTACCGAAAAAAAATGTTTTTTTCTTCAAGAAACCCAGTTTCGAAAAATTTCTTTTCACCTCCTAAAAATGATTCTAGTGTACCCAAAGCTTGCCGTAAGACCGTAACTTTAAGATTTTAGTTTGAGTGAGACGGAGAGTTATCAAATTAGAGATGCTAACTTTTTGTTAAATTTAGGACAAATGTTCCTTAAGTTTATAATTAAACACCAATTATTTGGATGCTAAGATTTATAAAAAATTGAAAAATTTATAAAAGATGTTCAAACTGCCTTCCTTCAGCTGCAATACAAGTTCGACATCTTCTTAAAAAAGATCGAGTTATCAGACGGGCAAATCTTCCGTTGTTGACACATTCAACTGCTTCCGTAATTCTGGTACTCATGTTTTTGTAAAATTCGGTGAGCTATACTTTTAGGCACTAGTGTGCTTTCCTGGATTGCACGTACCGAAGTACTTGGGTCTTCTTCAACTGCTTGAAATACTACGTCCTCGTAAGTTAACGAACTCTGTGGAGAGTAGATGGTGCACATTTATAAAAACTCGATGATTTGACTCGCTAGCATCAAGGAGTCTAACATGTGTGCAAGTCATTGGGTATATAAAACTTAAAGGCGTAATTAACTTAACTAGCCCCCCCAACTCTTCGAAAATGGAAAAAATTTGGAACGCGGAATTTAAAAGAACAAAAATTTCAATTTTCAATTTCACCACTAAATTTATTAAAGATTACAACATTTAAGTGAACCCGTCTAAGCTTGCGACACTAGCGTCAATCATTTTCGATAGGTACTACTCGCCAATTAAAATAGCCTGGCGCCCTCATTCGGACAGATTAGAAGACGACGTTGTATTTCTCTTCGCTTGCAAAAGCTTTACACTGATTTCTCTTAAAAATTCAGAGGTGAAGAGCCGTATACTTCTCATCTCATGGCCCACCACACACGAAGATGGATTTGATGAGCTGCTCTTGGTAGTGGTTAGTGGTTCTTGTTCTTATGATGATGATGAAGACTGCTGGCTCACTTTTGCGGCACATCTTCATATATTAATATTGTGTGAGAAAGAATTCTTTGGCGGCTTCTTTCTTGTTTCTTAAGATCTCAGTTCCCCAATGGATAAGTGGTTTTCTAGTACACACAGGTGGCCTTGGCATTGTCCACCAATATATATCTGATACGGCCTTACTATACATATGTGCAATGGACATAGTTCGTGGTGCGTATATCGATTTATTAATTTCTTTTTTCGTTTTTAAACAGGGTAAGAAGATAAAATTTCTGTAGCCATAGTAAATCGGCGGTAAAAAATTTTCTTCTTCAAAAAATCAAGTCCGTCTTTAATAAGTGGATTTACTATTTCCTGGTATTAGTCTCGGTCTCAACATCGGTACCAGTTTTGTACAAACTGCCGTATCATGTGGAACCGTGACGTCAACGCCGGCAAAAATATTCTGCAAATTGGGCAGGTCATTGCATGAAAACTTCAGTAGAAGTACCACCCTCCCCTAACAATAGCCCATTGGTGTTTCGGCTATACAAGCCCAAACACATAATGCTGCCATGAATCCATCTAGAGTTTACAGGAGATCGCCGTGGGCAGTGAGCGTGAATTGCACGACCTTGCCCGCCGTTCATCTCCAGTATTAGTATCGTAGTTTCTAATAACGATAGGAGTAATCTGGTGAATTTATAGATTTAGAAAAATACCTGGATATTGACAGAAACGGAAATATGTAAAAGGATGTGTGTGTGGATAAAGATGAAGGAGGAGCAATTATATTGGAAGATATAATATAATACGCCATCAAAATCTTTGCTAAAATATAACATCACTAGTAGGACTAATATCCGTAGTAATTTGCAAAAGTTTGCTTTCAAAGCTATGAATGAAGCAAATGATTCAACTATCTGCATATAGGTACATTAATCTTTCAAGAACGTTGGCAAGATAGCATAGAATACTTATGGGTCGGTTCAGATGTAACGGAATTCTTCTAGAGAAGATTTTTGGGGATGAGGTATGACTAGCCCATCGCCAATGTGCAAATAGCCTTACTCATGGAAAAATCAGTTCATAAGAAGAACAGAAGCGTTCGAAATAAATAGATTAAGGGTTAAATAAATAAATATAAAAATCATTGAGTCTAATTAATAAAATAACTGATAGCCTCCTCAGATTATGTATATATGCAGAAAAGCTTTCTTAGAACCAAACTTCCTAGTTTTCTAGTCTTTTAAATGGTGCTAGTTCGAAATTTTAGACTTATAGTTTTTCTAAAGTCGTTAATAACTTCAATAATCAATTAAGCAATTTTTTCTGTATACCTATCTATATTCAACCAAAATAGTTAACCTAATTGCAATATCTAAAACACTACTAAAAAGAAAAAAACTAGTGCTCATGTCATCAACATAGCTGCTAATCACCCAGAACGGTCAACAGAACCGTAATTGGAAATAAAAAACAATCTCACAACGGAACGAAACTGCGAATAAAAAAGTACGCCCAAGGGCTAACCCACGTGCCTGAAATTCCATCATGTCGAGAGTTCCATCACTGATAATAATACACAAGAAAAGTCAGTGTCACGCTGATGAAGCTGGATCAACTCACCTGGACGGGAGAAATGTGTACACGAACGACATCACACCACGATCGATCAGTAGCGTGATAACGAACGAAGAGAAGAATTTGAAAATTGTAAGAACTCGCTATGAGTACTGAGTAGTCGGCGTGAGACAAAAAAAAGATCTTCATTGTTCTTGGCTAGGAAAGGAAATGAAGAAATGAATTGACTCTCTTCTAGAAAGTGCCCCAGGAAAGATTAAACTCACTCACGCATCACGCAGTCACGGTTGTATATCTGCGTACTTTTATATTTGTACTGTTTTTGAAAGTGCTCCTTTCTTCTCTTCAGAGCTTCTTTTATACACTTGATCTCTCTTTCTCTCTCACTCTCTTTGACGAAAAGAAACAAGAGCGATATGTGAATTAAATAAATTTCTACTACCTGTACAACAGGTATCTACCCCCCATACCCTTTGAAATTGAAGTTGACCATCGACGCAACAACGAACGAACACGGCGCTGTGATCAGTTTAGCTTTAGTTGGTAAGAGCGGCAGGTCTAATCAAGAGGGGACCTATAATATTCGTCGCGATTCTATAGGAATTCAATTATTATGTTTCGGATGATAACTACTTTGTGATAAATACGTACCCAGATAATTCCCAAGTGATTTCGAATAAAAATTTCATCGAGAAAAGTGAATACAACCTTAAAATTGCCAGAAAACAGTGACGATGCATTGGAATTTTCACCATTTTCTTCGAGTTGTTGTTGGATCGTTTCAGTGCAGTAACCTTGTCGTGGTGAATACCAAATCAATTGAGCTTTTTTCAAAGATGTTTTGCAAATTATGAATATTATTTTTATTTCTAACAAATTTACCGGGGCTGATAAGGTGATAATAGTTCTTGGTAAAACAAAATAATAAAAACGAGAAGAAAACACTCGGGTAATAAAAATATCTCAGTGAAAATTATTTTGTCAACACTAAAATTTCTTGTGGTGAATTTCTTTTACAAGCTAGCTGTCATTAAGTGGTTTTGACAGCAGAACTGGAAGATTTTTATGTATTTTACCAAAAAGAAAATGCTTTTCTTAATTATTATAAATGAAATTGCTTCGAATAGTGTTAATTGAATTGATTTCTGTTCTAACCTAAGTAAAAAAAAGAAAGAAGAAGTTTTAATTTATCAAATAGTTTTAGTCTCATTAGAATCGAGTTTTTCTTTTAACAGCGCAACTCTAATGGCTTTTCTCTTCTCTCTCTTAAAAAACACATTCCTCTGGCGAAAAAGTTAAAGAAAACAATTTTAAATGATTGTAGAAAATGAAATTCTTGTTTTCCTTTAAATTTACATTTATTGATTGCAAATTAAATAGGTGGTGAGATTCATCCACAGTGCTTCTTGTGGCCAAGTACAAGTGTTGTTTTTTTATTTGTTTGTTTAAATTTCGTGCATTTCAAGTGATAAAAATGCCAGTTTTACTGGAAACAGTTTAGAAGTTCTTAAGTTAACGTAAACCCGTCACGAATGTAATTTGGATAAAAAATTTTGATGACTGCGGCTGCAAATGTCAGCTGTGTTGTATATTTGCAACAAATCAACAAATAAAAAAAAACTATCGAACACTAGAGATTTTAGTGGAGCACCATTTGTACTATGGTGTGTTGGTAATTGGTGAGTATAGTTTCTAACATTATTTGCCTTCCTTTACAGAATTTTTTATTTTTAAATTATTTTTTTTTATTATATCTTTTATTTTATTTTATTTCGCTTGTTCGACAGACTGAGGCAAAAGGATAACATTGTTTCTCTGCGTCTAATATAATCCCCCTTCGGTCCTGGCGATATTTGCCTGCAGAGCCTATCACTTCATCACTGTTACGAGGGTTCCAGATAAATCCATCTTTGAATTCGTGCAGTCTATCGCATCTGACATCAATAGGGATTGCGGCCACTTTCTCGAGACTTTTCTAAAAAGCAACTCTAAATCTGGAATTCCATCCAGCGCAGAATGGAAATTACATTCTGTATTTCAGCCATTGACAAACCCTGTTATCTAGACATGACTCCAAATCCGAAGAAAAGACCGCAGACGTTTTCTGTGAGAAGCTTCACATCAAAATCACCATACACCTTGACAGCCATGTCACGGTTTTCCAGGCAGAAGTCCTTGAAGCGGGAAGGTATATCCTTAACTTAGACACTGAGAACAAGGAGATTGCCATCTGCTCGGACAGCGAAGCAACCGTAAAGCCTTTATCAGAACTCTTTCCAACCCCCAAACTAGTATTGGAATGTAAAGTCATCCTGAATTCTCTCTCGGAATAACACGGTACTCGTCCTTTGGATGTCACGGCATAGCGATATCAGCGGTAAAGTAAGGGCGGACGAGCTTGCCTATAATATTTCCGTTTGGGCCGACCGTCAGCGCAGTCGCCTATGGTTAGATGACCCTTCGGATGGAACTGTAAAGGAAATGTGGGGTAAACTCAGTCCAAACCTAACTCAAAAGCTTTTGCGACTAAACAAGCCAACCCTATGAGCGCAGTGTCAACTCTCACTGGGCACTCTTTTCTTAGGGGTCACCTTTACAGGATGAGACTTATTGATGATCCTATATGCAGGAGTTGCGAAGAGGAATCTGAAATACTGATTCACTTTCTTTGTCACTGTCCGGGTCTCTCAGGAAAACGTTGCAGATTTCTTGGCTTACACCTGAACGAACTGCATGAAGCCCACAAGGAGGGTTGGGGGCCAATACTGAGCTTCATAAGAGCGGCCCATTGGGACATATTAGCAATTGCTTATAAGTCTGGAGGGTGAACAATAGGCCTTGTTGTGGCCTAAGTTCCAGGGATACTTTGGGGTCGCAGCCTCTTTTCAATCCATCAAATCCATCCATGACCCTGACAACATTCTACCAGAATACAGTGGCTCTATAATACAATTGTTGCTTCAATAAAAATGGTGTCATTGAGGAAAGATTGCAAACGATGAACTACTAACATGCGTCCAGATTGGAATTCACTGCTAAGCACTTCATAGTTCATAGACTGAGCTCCGCCTCGCTATGTGATAAGAACTGACAACCGGTATCAAAACAGCGCATAAAATGCTAATTGAAGCACTTTTGAGATCACTTGTATTACGTGTTGAACTGAGCGGGATTCTGTAACCACGGAGAATTTGGGAATTTGGAAGATGGGAATATTCGTTTTCTCCCATTAAACTCCCTAATTCTCTATTCTCAATTCACGAACATGGTTGGAGAATTAGGGAAAATGTGAGAGAAATGCAAAAAGAGAGATTGAAATTCCCATCCCACCGATTAATTTGAAAATTCGTACGTTCCCTAGGTTACCTACCTTCTCAAAATACAACAAAAATAAACAATATGCTCAGTTGGGAATTCTTCTTCTTACTTTTCCACTTGCAAAACATCGAAGAATTTTAACAAGTTGAGTAGAGAACTTGGTAATACTCAAATCAAACTCGCCAAGTTACAAAATTCCAAGTGGAGAATTAACTGTCAAATCAACTCGCATCTCCCAAATTTCACAATTCTCCGTGTTACAGAATCCGGCCCCTGACCAACCATTTGTTCCGAGACGATATAAGCTCTACTGTTTGCCCTTGTATAGGGTTCATCCGCCACCACTTCTTTTGCGTAATCCTGCAAAATTACACATGTTTTGACCTGAATTTATCTTAACTACTATACAAGTACTACATGTTTCTATTTTCAATTCTATATTTAAGCTTCATACCCTCCTCAAGATAACTATAGATACACACTTATTATAGTAACATAGTTGTATTCTGTACAACAGCAGAAGCACATACTCATCAATTTCTTTTGAAATCAACCTTTTCCAGTTTATTCTCTCTCACTCTCTCTTCATTGCAAAAATGAAGCAGAAAAATCAACTAAAAAAGGATCGAAATGTAATAAACCATCAGCGGGTCGTCATTACACCGCCCGACAATTTCAAGGTCTTGAGAAAATACTTCTTCCGTTCCGCACTCATAACTTTTAACACAATTCACTGCAATCATCCGAATTTATCGAGCCCATTCTTCATTTTACCAATCTAATTACAGTTCTGTTCTCGCCGGGTAGTGTTAGTCTTTATGTTTCTGGAACAGCCAGACAGCCTCTATATTCGGTTCGACGACTGAAGTCGGGCTTTTCACTGACTGGCTATAAGATTGGCCTCACCTCAGCAAGCCCTTCGCGAGTTTAAAAACCCCGTCGTGACCTGTTCAAAGTTCGGTCAATGTTGTGTGGTGATCGAGTTCTAGTACAAGCTCGCTCAGATCAGTTATAAAAGGCAAATGAGAAATGTATTTATGATCGTTGCAATAGACCGTCTAATAACAGCACCCCATCAATTGTTGTGCAGCATCTATACAAGAATTGATCAGTAAATATTTGCAGCCGTGGTGCTGCTAGTCGTCGGTGGTACAAATTTGTTTCAACCAAGAATAGTTTCTAGATTGGGAAAAAAATGTAAGAATCTTTTGCTGACTGAAACCACAGAAACTAGAAAATTCTGTCTCGAGTCCGTTTTTGTTTTAATCGCTCTTGAATTTACTCGTCAACTTAATATTTTTATTAGACGAAATGCTTAAACTTTTGATTAATCCAACTTGGATACCGTAATTCCTCCCAATCAATGATATATGACGTGGACTACATGCATAAAAAAAATACCGTCCTTACTATCTTTAGTCACCATTGTCACTCTGCTTTAAAGTCTGGCTCTAAATTTTGAAATAGATTGAAACTTTTCTAACAAAAATCAAAAGAGAATTCTTGTACCATTCTGTGCTATATAGGAAAATGCTTGAATCAGTTAATTTTATATACAGACCAGAGGTATGGACCCAATGTCACTCCAATTTCAGAAAAAAATTATTGAGTAATTTCAGAGCGAATGCAACTATTTAAAAACCTTTCAGAAGCAAATTAAAAGGGCAGAAAGCTAAGGCTAAACGCTTTCACTACATCAGAGATGATCACCAACTACTTAAGTTCCTTTCTTTTTTACCTTCTCCAGCAGCCTCATTACTAGAAATATAAGGTTCCCTCCTCCCGTATAAGCCATAACTTCCAAGTCGAACCGACTGCAATTCAGTCGCAGAGTGCCGACAGTGCAGTGCATGTAAACAGAAAATTTGTGCAAATTTCCGTGAACACAAAGTTCAAAGAGTTCAGGTAAATACACAAAAGAAAAAAACGCGACACGGCTATATAGTGAGAAAAAAAAACGGGAAAATTGCAAAAAACGTGTAATTTCGAAAATACTTGCGAGACGAGAATCCCATTTTTTTTTTTTTTTTTTTTCTTACTGTCCACGATGAAATCTCGGCAATTTCTATGGCATTCGATTGAGATGAGGATACCTGAGTAAAGGCAAGAAGATCCTTTGCAATGATGCAATAAGCGAAACAGCTAAATTCTCTCTATACTCGAACGGGATGAGGATCCATCTCCATCGAATGATCCGATGTCTTCCTATGCGTGTAAATTCTTGCGTGCATGCTTGATCGATTCGTCGGGAAATAATTTTCATTTCTTGATATCGGCGATTCCCTTCCCTTTAGCCTGATCGGCTGAATGGTCTGGTCTGACCTGGATGGTCTTTGGCTGGGCGCTTTACGGACTTTTATGTTTCATTCGCGATTACCGCGGCTGGATGAAGATCACAATAAGAACAGCTCGCTAGTCACAGCCGCAGCCGTAACCAACAAACCATCCATCTGGGTTATAAGGGTCAAATGCTCGATTCGTGGAATGTAAATAAATAAATTGAAGCGATGGATGGGGAATGAAGCTCGCGATAGCATGTTGCGACTCAAAGGAATCCAACACAGATGATGATGACCTTCTCACATTATTTTCTTTTTTAATTGGGCGATAAATCATTTCGTGGTGGTGATGGTTGGAAATTATAATAAAAAAAATTATAATTTTTTTTTTTTTTTTTAATATAGTAAACCTGTTAAGAGGCATAATAATGATTTGTTGATCAAGCAGATTATCATGAAATTGGTGTGTATCAAAATTTTTTTTTTTCATTTACATATGTACACATCCATATATGTATGTTCGGTTAATCAGCCAACTATGAACAGATCTAAATGTAACAAACAAAAAATTGTATGGCAATGGGATCGAATAGGAAATGGGGGAAGTAAAGATCTTTTATTATTTTTTTATGAATCAACGTAAAGGGTTTTCCAATAAGAGGCCATTTTTTGAGATAAATGATCGGATCTTTATTTCATTATAAAGAGGAAGGTATGCCGTTAATAATGGAACATTAGCCAAATGACCACCACGACCACGCCTACAGGACCATATCCTTTTCATGAAATTTTCCATAACCAAATCGCAAAGTGGCTGCCCTATGTCCTCGATAGCCTCACGAATTCCATCTTTGAGATCTTGAATCGACGCTGGGCTATTGGCGTAGACCTTCTCTTTCACGTGACCCCAAAGGAAGAAGTCGCAAGGTGTTAAGTCACAAGATCTCGGTGGCCAATTGTGATCACCTCTTCGAAAGATAACACGGTCCGGAAACTTTTTCCCGTAAAACATCAATGGTTTCGTTGCTTGTATGGCACGTAGCGCCGTCTTGTTGAAAGTAAACGTTGTCCAGATCAATACTATCCAATTCCGGCCATAAAAAATCATTAAGCATCTGTCGATAGCGCAATCTATTCACCGTAACTGTTGCTCCAGCCTCATTTTCGAAAAAGTAAGGCCCAATGACCCCGCGGGACCATAAACCGCACCAAACAGTCACACGTTGAGGATAGAGAGGCTTTTCAACAATAACTCTTGGGTTTTCCGAGCCCCAGATGCGACAATTTTGCTTGTTGACGAAGCCATCGACGTGGAAATGAGCCTCATCACTCAAGATGAGTTTTCGATGGAATTCCGGATCATTTTCATGCATTTCAAGGACCCAATCAGCAAAGACTCGACGTTGTTGATGATCGGCCGGCTTGAGTTCTTGTGTTAACTGAACTTTATAAGCCTTAAGACCCAAATCTTTATGCAAAATACGGTGTAATGACGTTTGTGGAATGCCTAATTCCAAAGAACGACGAGGAATGGACAAACCTGGGTTTTCTTCAACACTTTCGGCTACAGCAGCAATATTCTCGGCTGTTCTTGAGCGACGTGCACGAATTTTATTCTTCACATCACTAACTTGTCCCGACAGATCGAATTTTTCTACCAATTTCTGTATTGCGGTCCGACAAGGTGCTTGACGACGACCCAAAAATGTTCGAGTTTTACGAACCGTCTCTGCAACATTTTCACCATTTTTATAGTGAATTTTAATAATTTCAATGCGTTGTTGAATCGTGTATCGTTTCATTTTTATTAATGGCGTAGTTTCTACTTGTCAAATGTCAAAAAATGACAGCTCCAAAAATGACATCTACCGAAATAGCGGCCTAATTAAAATAACACCTCTTATTGGAAAACCCTTTATAACTTCGGGTTAGTATAATAGGGATATTAATATCGGAAGGCTTTATTGGCCACACAAATTTGCAGGGAAAAATACCGCACAGAGACTATTCTAATAAGCCCGTAACAGATATGTATACGTTATGCGTTCTTTATAAATCGATTTTTTTGGTAGAAAAAAAAAAGAGTTTTTTAGACAATTGCATGTATGCTCACATCAGCTGATTACCGGTCGCTGTAAACTAAGAAAGCACGTTATGATCTCATACTATGTTACAAGCATAACATATTACTTTACATATTACTCTTCGAATATCCGCTAATATGTATAGACGCATGGTTATAATTTTGTTTCTTTTATTTTAGATAATCTTATCATTATTCAATACAACGGTGAACCTCAGGGCTATGTTCTCATTCTGGATTGTTTTCTTAATTCTCATAAATGATTTTATATCCCATCCGTCAGTTAGAATTTGTGGTATACAAATTTTCAGAAAGCAAAGTTCGATTGATCATATATTTTCTGTTGCCATGGAAGAATTGCCTTCTAAAAAGATTTTAATTCAGTTAGACCAATTTAGCCGTTTTTCTATAAGTGCTGTGTATCTGATTTTGAATGAAATACAATTCTCATATCTATTCGGGGTAGGTCGTACATGTTGAATGTGCAAAAGAGTGGCTTTAAGTTCAATGCCGATATGAAAATTGCATATAACTTATCATATCGCCATGTCACAATTTCAGATGTCTTTTACTTTATTCTCGGTACATTATAAAGTATCTAGTCTGATCCCTTGTACATTAATCGCTACATGCAATTCTAACTTTGATAAACGTAACAATCCGGCAAGAGTGATAAGCAAACTAATCTACATTTCTTCGTTGATTCATTCGAATAGTTTCATTGTGGGCATAGAGTATATATGCAATTCAAATTGATCCTTTTCGATGACAAACGATTATTTTTCACGACTATTAGTCAAAACTCCATCAATGTTAACATTTACTCTTTAGAATCGTCCTTGATGAACAATTTTTATGGAACACTATTACAGAAATTAACGAAAAAATTTTCATTGAACGTTGAGAAATGAATGCGAGCGTCTCTTTAAAATCTCTAAAAACAATAAACAAAACAAAAAACACAAAAATTTCATCATATCTCAGTTCAGTGCGTATAGGGCAGCGTTTCTACTACGAGATATCATTTCATAGTTATCCGTGGAAAGACAAGATTTCTATTGAGAATATTGTCTCCATCCTGACAAACGAAAAGTTGCCGTCATTAGCATAAAATCCTAAGGTCCGCCAACACGAATTCCACAGTAAAACTTATGAGAATATTTACGTGCTGCGGACAGTGATCCTCCCCGGATACACCACTTTGCTCCCTCAAGTTTCAACCGCGGCCACCTAACTAACGATTTACATACGGAATGACATCTTCCCGGCAATTGAATGCACAAATAAATTACTGGTGAGTGACTACCTGTTGACGGTCGGTGGATTCAGGTTTTTTTCTTAGGCTTTCGCTTGCCTTTCATCTCATCGCGCGCGCAATCTACAGAATATTTCTGGGGCCCTTAAAGAGTTGCTGAGGTACTGTTGCTGCTGGTGCTGGCTGCTGCTGTTTGGTAGTACTTCTTTCTGTTGTTACTGTTGTTTTTGTTGTTGTTGTTGTTATTATTGTTATTCTTGCTGATGCTGTTGATGATGAGACTGCTATTGTCGCGTTATCGAGTCTCTTTTCATTTATTCATTTCTACTAAGGAGTCCTCGATGGGATATCGATTACTGTGAGATTTTTATCCGTGTTTTTTTTTTTTTTCTTTAGTCTCACAATTCAAAAAATTTGTCCAAATCTATTTCGTTTTCTTTACCATTTTCATCTAAGAATTGTAGGACACATGCATACATCATCACAGATTCAGAGATTTTTTTTTCTTTTTTAATTTCAATTTTTTATCAGGGCAATGCGTTTGGGTCCTTTTGGATTCATAGATTCTTCTCGGCGGTAACATGAGTGAAGTTCAATTGCTTTTAAAAGGGTTTAAGATGTTTACTGTTGTTGTTAAGTACATATTTCACTTGTATAATCTCAATAGATGTCACTACTTGTTTGTGTTTGGTATTGATATGTAAATATTTATGAATGACAGAAGTGCCGCACAAAAAAGGGTACACAGTTAGTAATTTAACAAACAAATACGGTGTAGACTTGTTAATAGGAAATGCACTCTTTAAATATACATATATACATACATATATTTTTTTTATTGAAGTTGGATCTTCACATTGAAAATTACTACTTGCGTGTACCGCGGGAACTTTCTAGAAATAAGTCAGAAAATTACACGCCTTTCGACCGGAAATATACCTATATATAACATACTTTGCTGAAAGGTAGGTATAGCGGCGGTGCTCCCTCCAAGATAAAAGGTTCTTTTCTAGTCGTCCCCCTTACTAGAATTAGGTAGATTTATAAATATAGCTATATATATAGTTAGATTTTCATAGATGTAAGAAGTTATAATCCAAAGTGACTCTATAATAATAAATTCTTGAGATGATGGGGTCATGAGTACAATAGAAAATTGAAAATGTTGTGCTAATGGAACCGGACCAATTAAAATGAAATTATTATGAAAATTGGTTGTTTAAAAGTGATGTATACCTACTTACACGGTAAAAAAAATTATAACCACTAATTTTGGATTTAACAACTTCCTCGGTTTGTTTTTTAGTCAAGCTATTCAATGATGATTTCCTAATGACATTTTGTTTATGTATAGTCTACAAAAAAAAAATTTTACCTAGTTTCGAGTAGGTAAAAATCACAATTTGAAGTGTTTATGTAGTGATATTTTAGAAATTGTTAATTTTAATTAATTCAAGTAAAAACTATTTAGTTAAAAGACTTTAAATAAAATCTACAATAGTCAAGAAGTGATACACACACAAACACACCTTCTTTCCTATTGTATATATACAGGTATGTGCATGTAAGAAACAGCAAGAACTGGCAGAACACCCTGACTAAGGTCTTATAATATTAAATGGATTTAAGAAATAACAACTAATAGTCTTCAAGTTGTACACACTTTATATCCTCTTTGGACCCCACATCAGAGCGCGCAGAAGCAATTTTGTCGCTCGTAAAATTCATTTCTTAGGACGATTTCCTTTTAAAACATCGTCCGCAGAGTTTGGAACTTGAATTCTATTAAAAACCCATAACTACGATCAATATTAATCGTAAATTGAAATGAAGCCATAACAACTAGCTATAAACTGGTCAAAGATTTGCGTTTTAGCTTGATTAAGGCCGCACACTCAACATTAGATGATGCCCCAGCATCAGTATTTATCTGTGAAAAGAAAGACGGAGGCAATTCGACAGACGTGGAAACTTGATAAAGTTACTACTATTACTAACAATCGACAAACTGTGACTGAAAATTAATTGTCATTGCAGTGTTGTTGTTGTTTCGTAGAAAACATACACTCACACACACACACATGTTTATTTAACTTCGATTGCAAAAGATCCAGGGCAACACAACAAACACTCATTCATTACTGACTTAAAAACAGAGAATCACTTGAATCTCCGTGAATAAAGCACCCAAGTTTATCGGCCTGAAGTTCGCCTCTTATCAGGCGAGGAAATCAGATAATTTGACGAATTAAAATTGCATTAAAGTCAGGTTGGTGCAAGATCGCAAGATGGCCGGGATAAGTAAAATCTCCAGCGGATTATCATGTCGGTCACAGAGGATATACAAATGTATGTACATATGTAGGGATATGTGGTATGTGATGCCTTTACGTACTTAGTAGATGGAGACGGTAGTCATAAATTGGACATGGCCACATGGAGATGGCATGTCTACAACCGTGATATATAACACTTTAGAGCATATCACGTGCGATAATCTGGTATTTATGAGTAAAAAGTCCAAGTTGCCTTCATAATGGTTTCAGTGCCATGCATATATCTATGTGTATATCTTTATGTATATACGCAGTACCTACATATGTAGTAAGATCAAAGAAAGAAATTAAATTAAAAAATTGCTTCGCAATAGAGAAGCGAATGCAACTCACACTTATATGAATAAGTATTTGATGTTGTTGGGCAAAATCATGCCACTGTTGTGAACGGAAAGGATGACGACGTCCTATATGTTTGGAAAAAAAATCAAGAGAGAGATTAGACAAACGGTACGAATGTGTGCAGCATATGAATCCCATAGATTTGTTAGTTCCGTAGACGAAGATTCCTGTGCTTTCCTAAGAGCTTCTGGTCGATTTTATGTTATTGTTGAGCACTTTGGATTTCGTATTTTTTCAGCTATCGTTTGATACGCAAAGATGACAGCTCTTTTAAACTTGACCTTCTGGTCTTCTTATCTAGGATTACTTATAATAAGGACTGATCCACAAAAAAACCGACCACCTAGGAATGATGAACTCAACAAGAAAACCTTTTTTTTTTTGTTTTTTTATCACATACTTTTTATAGAAATTACTTAATTATCTGCATCATTATACACAACCGACATCATATAATTACTATATGTGTTATAAAATTGGTGAATTTTTTGCTTAACCTTCTTCATTAAATTTTGTACAGAGACAGTATCGAACGTATCGGACGATCTTTTATACTGCCTCTTAAAAGTTTCTATAGGGTCCGCCATCTAAAGTTTTTTTTTGGGTCCGCCATCTAACGTTTTTTTTTCAACTAGTGCTTATTTCGTGAATGGTAACACTTAGCTCATGTCTGATTTGACAGATAATTAGTTTTATTCTTCCGCTGAACGAATATGGTTGTGTATACGCTTGAACAACGCTGGGAAATATTGCGACATTACTTTGAAAATCATGGTAATGTTGCAGAATGTGTGCGAAAATTGCGTACGGATTTTGGAAGAAGAGAAGCACCGTCAGCTCCGTATGTTCGTTAGCTTGTGAAAAAAGTGAAAGAAACTGGCATCCTCATTGATAAACCAAAGCGTGAAAAGCCAAAAACAGTGCGTACACCCGAGAATATTGATTGTGTGGCAGAAAGTGTACGTGAAGCGCCATCAACATCAATTCACCGTCGTTCTCAACAATTGAACATTTCGGAGACATCATTGAGACGAATTTTGCATAAAGATCTTGGTATGACGCCATTTGAATGAAATTATTTTCCATTATTAACCGGAAGGATTGTACTTTCAAATAAAAAAAGAAATTTGAGAAAATATTCAGTAGTTTTTTTTTATAGCATTTTCAAAAAAAAAAAAGTTATTTGGCGGACCCGATATATTAAAGGAGTAGAAATCTCTCGCTTTTCTGCGGTAGCGGCAGATCGCTAAATCCGGCATCATGCTTTCTAAAACAAGTAAAAAAGCTAGAATTGGTCTAAGGCCAATTCTTATGATACCCTAGATGAATGCCCGTATTAAATTTCGTATGGTCACCGATCTATTCAAGTATTGATTTTAAAGTTGTTTTTCGCATATATTTCTAGAACAGTTTGTCGCACAGACAAAATGATTATAAGCAATTTTATAGGATTTCGTATTCTGCAGAAGTTCTTAGTAAAATAAAAATGTCATGGACTGATCGTTTTCAAAGTATACGTAAAAAACCGAAATTTTTATATGGCAACACCAAGAAGGAGTTGCCCGATTTAGTCCATTTTTGACATTTTATTTGCTAATGTAGTAAAAACATCATGTACGAAATTTCATCTCTCTACGTCGATGCTTTCTCAGGCAGTGTCCAAATATATAGCGGAAAACGAAATTTTTATATGGCAACCCCACGAAGGAGTTGCCCGATTTGTCTCATTTTCGAACTTAATTTAACTTTTGTTTTTTAAGTGTGTGTACAAAATTTCAGCTCTTTAAGTATACGCGTTCTCGAGTTATCGTGCGCACAGACGGACGGACGGACATGCAAAAATCGAAATAACTTTTAATATTATGAATGGGTGTCCAATCCATTTTGGTCTACCATCATTATTTCGAGGTGTTACAAACGGAATGACAAACTTAGTATACCCCTATGATTTCATCTAGGGTATAAAAAGGGAGTAGAAGTCACTGTAAACCTGAGATCTGCGTGCTTTTTTCTACCACATATAAAATTCCTACTCTGGAAGTTGGTTGAAGTCCGCTTTCACTTAAGTTTCATTATCCATAATGCAGTAGTCGAATTTCGTTAGGAAATTTTCATTCAAATCCGACTCCTGGATTTTACAACTTGGTTTTTTTCTGGTATTCTATTCGGTGTTTTCTGAGCATAGAAATTTCTCTTCTTTTAATTCGTTAGAGCGTATAGCAGATAACGCTCTAGCCTTATTTCGTTTAAAGTTGTCTACTACTTTTTTGTTCAATATTTGGTCTATCGAACCTGCCTGATTTCTTTCCTGACCTTGACTTTCTCTGAGCACTAGAAGATACCCTAGAGATTTACTGACAACATTTTGAATGGTCGTCTTAAAAATTTTCAACTTTTTAACTAAGCCTAGTTGAGACATATTCAGATTTTCCATATACATATGTGGAAAAGTGGAGTTCATTTGCGACATTCTTCTTGATTGACTTCCATTTTTACTGCATAAAAATTTTGCACTTAATGGCTTGCAATTATAAGTGCACACCTTTTCATAGATACAATCTTACCATAGTATTGGCTAATTTTGTTTCCCTGGTGATGAGTAATGGGAAGGGATAGGTGGTCGGTTTTTTTCTGAATCAGTTCTTATGTACGATACCAATCACATAGTTCCCTTTATGATGGTACATATTACATATTCCTTGGAATGCAATTGTTGACAGTAATGTTCTGGAATGGATATAGTTAATAACTTAGTAGCTATCAAAAATAAAAAAAAAAATAAACGGAAAAATGCTCAAAAACTTCTAAAAAACAAGGACGAATAAAACTCTTCTTGTAAGACCAAGACTTTTTTGGTAATAATTAATTTAAAATGAAAATGCAAACTTATTTATTTGTTTATTTGTAAGGGTTCGTGCTCAACGAGGCGAGGCGAGGCGAGGCGAAGCGAGGCTATATCAAGAGTTGAAGAAATAAAATGATTGCACGCTGTACTATGAGAGTGTTCATAACAACGCTGTTTCAGCGCGCGATATTGCGAGACACCTCAAGGTATCTCGCTCGAGAATAACATTTTTCATTTTTTCGCGAAGTGCAGCGTGCTAATTTTGATAACTGAGATATTCTTATAGGTTTTTTCTTTGATATACTGGAAGAATCTATGAGGATCAGTATGTAAATCTGCATATATGTGGATGACGATTTCCCCCATATCTAATCGCTTGTTATATTCATCGGATCACAAGCAAAATTGCGGAAAGTACACTTATGTGAAAAGTGCCATATAGTTGGACTACTTGACAAACATAAAATTTCTTCTTCAGAATCTGAGGACATAATTGTCATATATGCTCACACTTCGCGAGTTATCAAGAAATTGAACGCCTTGTTGTGAACACTACACCTGGAGATGTATCCTCACCTCACCACGCTCAAGTGCCTAGCCTAGCCTCGCCTCGCCTCGCCTCGTTGTGTACGTACCCTAATGCATGCAATGTACTCCAAGTATCTGCAAGACTAACTTATAGTGATAGTCTGCAATAGCAATTAGCTATCCTTAAACGGTGGTGCATATACGTGAATTATTTAATTCTCAATTCCCAAAATGCCACAACAGCACACCTGCACATGTTGCCCCAGAGAACATCAAAAGCAGAATTAAGTAAAAAAAAAAAACAAGTGAGCGAAGATGGGAAAAAAACTTCATTAAGTGGGGCCCCTAACACTCAATCCCTTCATTACAAAAACGAAAGGAAAAAAAAAACAAATTTTTTTCTTTGCTCTTACAATCTCTGAAGATTCCATAAAGCCGTTGTTGGTCGGTGAATTTTCTTTTTATTGCCAACCTTAGCTCATGCTCCATCATTCATTATTTTTCTACTCTTTTAAGTACTTACTACATATATAAACGCAGACGAATCTGGCTTAAGTTTGAATGCAGAAATTCTAGAAGGAGCTCTTAGAATTTCCCTGCGCGCGAATTTTTGCAAGGCTCGCAGGTCGCAGCCCAGGATACGATATTACCTTGATATACCTGGGCTTGTTGTATACCAATATGCAGGTATACATACATACATAGTTCATTGGCCATAGTTATGATTCACTTAGATGCCAAATTTACGATTGGCGAGAGTGCATATATGTGGAACGAACCATATTTTGTTGTTCGGGTTAATTGCCCAACAGTTGGGCTTGGAACCAACAACTTGCTCTTTGTAAAATTCACGAAAGAAATCATGGAGGAAATTAAACAGCGTTGAGATCTTAAGGCTTTTTTCTTGCGTTTATGTTCGCGTCTAGTTTTTTGTCGATGAAGCAAAATTGTAGTTAATTAGGGAATATCCGCTTTTGTTGTAGGAGTGCGGCACAACTTACAAAAGCGGAAACTCAAAGTTTTGGAAGAATTGTGAGAATTGAAAAGATGATCGCTTTGTCGGCACCTTCTTAGTTTGGCTGCATTTTGGATATGGAAGGGATTCTTTTCTTTTTCTCATCTCGCCCGTATGCTAGTGGAGTGTAGAGAATTTATCAAATATAATTTTTATTTTTTTTTTATACGAGTATATGATGTGCGCAATGTATAATAGGCTTTTGGATATTAGACTTAAGAAGTCTTAATATGTGGACGAGAATTGCAAAGGAAACAAATGATCGAATAACAAGGGATAAGTTCTTACTCGTTTCCACCATTTTGCCTCTTCATCAGGTGCAGATCTTTGCACGTCCCGCTAATTTTGTATATCCTGCATTTTCCATTTTCTGGTATTTTCATACTCACTTTGATGATTCTGATATTGCATTTTTATCGTGGAAACGTATATCTAACCGCATCTACAATGTTGGTCAGATTTTGAAAACTTTACTAAAGACCCCCAAGATCTCGTAAAATTCATTGTTAAAATTTCTATAACAAAACGCTTTGTCTAGATTCTTTTAGATCTAGATTTTAGTGCGGCGTGTGGCCTTTGCAATGCAGCCACCATGGGCTTATTGTGCACCGCTTGCTTCGCAGTTCTTCCAGCAAACCCACTCTTCCTAGGAAAAGCAGTATTTTTTTTTTATGAGATTTCTTCGAAGTCGGTAGGCTTTAAGAAGTATGAACCAAAAGCCAGGAGTCTACATTGTGCAATGGACTCGCATTCACACAGGACCTGCTCTGATGTGTCATCCTCTTCCAAACATAACCTACATACTACAGTGGGTAAGATGCCTATCCGATGCATGTGTTTATTAAGTTTAGAATGTCCGGTTAGGGCCCCTGTAATGATTCTGGTTGATTCCTAGTTGGGCCTAAAAGATCTTAGCTCTTCTTTGAGGAAGGTCTTTTAATGAATCTTTTGACTTGTCTGGATCCTCTCAATGAAGTCCATTTGTGGTCCATTTGGTTCCGGATCCAGTTTTGCATGGCAAGCTTTACGATTGCTGTCATTAGTACGCCCGATCATTTGTTTGTTTCTTTTGTTGCTTTACGTACTCGATGGGTTGTTACCTTCCAAAGTGCTTTCTGTACACTTCTTATTTCTTGTACAAATTACATATGTTAAACTCAGTTTTAGTAGCTAGTTCATCACTTAAATTGAATATTTAAGTGATCAACTTAAGCCTTAACTCATCTTGAGGCGAAATTTTTGACTCCAGACTTTCCTATTCCTATAATCTATTAACTCCCACTCACTATTAAGCCTAGCCCCTAATTGTGTCCTTATCAAAATTTTGAAGAGATTACGTCATTTTCAATCCCAAGAAATTTGCTTCATAATAATTATTCATACCGCTTCTCAAAGAACAGTACTAAATTATATCTTGCCACAATTTCATTCCCCTTGACAAGAAATTTTCGCTGAAATCTTCAGTGCGTCCGCTAAATTATTTCACAGGTCACCATCATTAAATCAAACGTATAAAAGGCTATACGTAAAATGTACATACCTTTTCCATATATCCGAAATTTTTAAGTGATTCACTCTGTCCCCGATGGCATAAATCAATCAGCACAGCTACAAAAGTCAACAATTTCGAGGGCTGATCTTAACGCAAGAGTTCTCATTCGAATTAGCTAAAGACTCTCAAATTATAGCCAACCCATAGCTGACAAGCAACTCTGGTTAAAACTTTTCAACCTCCAAAAAATCCAGACAAGAAAAACGTTTCCGCTTGCTTTGCAGATCTTTCTCTGTTTTGTGATTACCCAAAAGAATTTTTTTTTTTTTTTGCTTGTCCATATCCATGGATCATGAAGAGTCTCAGCCAGTCTCAGGTTTGTTAATCTTCCAACTGATGCGCAAACTAAAATTAGCACAAATGCCTGAAGCAACGGTTTTGAGGAGGAAGGGAGACTTAGGAATTTATTTAGACTATGGAGGATGCCAAATAATTTACTTTTTGTCACAGCAAACGTTTGCGTAACTCAACTTTATCTTCTGAGCTTTGTTTTACTTATACGTGCAGAAGGCATCCATCCTTGTTGAACTATAGTGAGTGGACCTGAAGGTATTCAAATGAGAGAAGGTACAAAAGTCGGTAGTGTAGCGACTGTATATATATAGCAAAGGAAAAAAAATTTACAGGTAGCAAAGCAACTGATACTAAATCGGTCAGATCTGCTGTAACGAACATAAGCTCAATGGACATGGGTCAGATAAATTATGACCCCGAAAGTTGACAATTAAACTGAGAAATTAAATTTCCATGCTGACAGGGAAACAGACTTAAATGACAGAACAAAGCTGACAGCATGTGTGCCTCGATGTCGATGTTCTCCTGTGTTTTACAGTGCTGGATGTTGTAGTTTACCAAGGTTGGCACCAGCGAAAACAGGTATTATAGCCTCCATAGGAGAGAAAAAACTTTTTTGGGGCTTGTGGGTATTGTTTTTAAATCTTTTACGCATTGTGGAAATTTAAAACAGACAGAGATAGATACTGAATCGATCTTGGGATATTTTTTTTTTTAACTTGTTACAGAAATGCTCTCTATAGGCGTGGATGTTATTCAAATGGATTTTCAGTACAGCAAACAGAAAATCATCTGTATCTCAACCAAAAACTGCCATTAAACATGAGTGCTAGTGATATAATGGCGTACTATCGCGGTGTGTTCACCAATGATCGAGGCCTATTGCTGGTAATAGAATTCTCAACCAAAAGCCATTGATTTGTTAAAATTTCAATCAATAGATCGAAAGCCGCTTAAAGATTTAAATCAACAAAAAAAAAACTGCGGATCATAATACCAAAGAACATATAACTTAACAAGAAGCTTCATCAGGCCTCTCAAAATGCAAAAGCTGTATGCTTAATTGTGGAAGAGGTCGTGAGGTAACAGACGAGAAGAAGCAAATCTCTATTTTGATTATGGTGTGTGATAATTTCGGTTTAGGACAATATCGGTAAGGAAAGATCTGGTGTGCGATTTTTTCACAAATTAGACAAACAAAAATAATATTAATTTCTAACAAATTTCGTTCTACAATTTCGAATTTCGACAATATTTAAAAATAGGTTAAAACGATAATTAAAGGATCATCATAAATGATTTTTAACTGTAAAATACAAAATGAAGGTGATTTGACAAGAATTCTATCAAAACCATTTTTATGTAAATATTTCCGTTGAATTTATAGCTAAACATAAATATCGTAATGTATAACCTGAAAGAATATGATGGCGCCATCTATTCTTCATCTGATTAATTTCTCTTAGGCGACTATTCAATTTACTATATGCAAGAAAATAATTTTCATAATGAAAAATCAATGATTCAGTTGTAAATGAATACATTTTTCAAGGTAAATTTACTGCAATATCGATTGGTCCTTCGAGCCGGTCAGGAATCAGTGTCCCATGCCATTCCCATACCTATACACAGTCTATACTTAACTGTAAACTAAAATAGTACAACTTTTTTATTTGTTTGTTATTAATATTGTTTACCTTTCATATAACTTTAAGCAAATTTTCTTTATACATAATTACAATGCGTATACACATTACTCATATGTTTCCTTAATTTCCATCTATATAGGATTGATGTACAAGAGACGAGGACAACTATTAATTCAAATCGATGATTTCCTTTTCGTCAGCGCTATAAAAATCGCAAATAAAATCAGATAACAAAAATGTGAAGTCCGCAAACATGTCACAAAGAGATTTTTCTGAGGTAAGTGGAATTTCATAATGTAAATTTCGTTTCAATTATAATAAAGCTAAATGTCTGTAGCTCTCTCTCTCTCTCTCTCTCTCGTTTTCTCTTAAAATACAAGCTCATGTCTTCTGGTGAATGTTAAAAAATATAAAAATTATTATTATTGGCGAGTGATAGCATTTTATACTGGTGCCTGCCAACATGAAAATCACATAAAAAAAAAATTTCGCTTTAATTTAAACATTATTTCCGTCATTGTCTACCTGAGGTTAATGATAATTTTCATAAAATGTCTGATAAAAATAATGCGTCGATTCCATAATAATTTGGAAAACATTTAGATTATTTATACCAGACGATGGCCTGCTGTACTAAATGTACGGGACGAAATGAGATCAGTGCAACATTAAGAGTTTCATCTGCGTGACCAATAATTAACGTAACTCACCCGACCAACCATCCCCAAGAATATTTGACGTTCTTTCACCAGCTATGGCTATAGAAATAATTAATTATTGGATTATGGAGCTCTAATTGACTTGCTCGAGATTTTACTGAGACTCATTAACATCAGTAGCTAGTCAATGACTGAATGAAAGAAGTTTCGCCAACCATTCATAACGAACATATAGCCATAAACGTGAATTGGAATTGGCTGTCGCCTCATAATTTGTCTGGTGTTCATGCGTATCTATGTATACACCTATAACTAGACTATAGGTAGCCTAATTGAACATTTTTACCTTGCAAAAATTTCAGTTTTTTTTGTTTTTTTTTTATATATATAGAAAATCTTTCATTGCTCCGTTTTCAGTTCATGTACGAAAGGTGTAAAATGTTCTTCTGTCTATTTTAAGATTTTCAAAGTTGCAAGCTTTTTAACGTAGTCAAAAGTCGACTTAATTGATTCCCGCGTACATTTGCTCCGGCATTTAATTATACACCAATGTGGGTTTTTATAGTTAAATTATAAGCAAATTAATTATTAGAGTTTTTTTGGGTGGTTTCTGTTATTAATAGAGGCGGCTTAAAACGGCCACAATTGTGTAGAAACTCAGCTTATATTAAAAATAGTCCGTCTCATTGTAGGGTCCCTGTAGTTTGAAAAATGTTCAATTCTGTTGGTCATCCCAAAATTTCTTAGTTTATTATATATAAGGTAATATCTGGATATAAAAAAGGATATGAAAAATGCTATCTTCTCGTGGGATGTGTTACTTCTAGAACACTCATTTTGTACTTATAAATTGCAGAGTACCCGCAATCATACACATGAGTATCCATGAATGAAGATCTTCAGCCAAAAATATCACAATAAGACTGTCATTATTAAATATAAGCAATAGTATTTGATACAGAATTGATCCCTATGGTATCCGACATTTGAAACAGATATACGAGAGATAATGCTATAGTAGAGTGTATCAAGGATTGGTAGAAGACAGTTTGTTTAATGTTTGAATTGACTTTCAACAGGTCTATTCCTGCAGCTTTGCCATTTGACCAGTGCTACTTCCGCATTCTTAATTTTTTTTTTATTGTTTTAAATAATTGCACGCAACAATTTTTTTAAGTGCACTTGTAGACACCCTTGAAGTATCATCATTGTAGTGATCAGATCGTTTACGATCACCCACGAAATTAAATCCTCAGCCCACTATATAAAAATCGAAAAACAAACCAAGAAAAACGAGCAAATCAAATTGCATCCCATAATTATCTGTAGATGATTTAATTTATTGGGCACGATCGTTCATTGCAAGCGAAACATGTCCACGAAGAATGTCAATACTATTTTCAGTTGACTGATCATCAGAAATTGGCAGTCAACTGACGGCTGACAGAGAGTGGCAGAAATGAATAATCTTCGGCAAAAATAAATTGTGATCCAGTTTTGTCGCCGCCGACGCGACGATAAGCTACAGCAACTCGCAACTATCTATTACATTTAAGATCGAGACCTTGATGACTGAACGCAGTTATTGCTCTCTAAGTCATGTAAGACAAAAATCTTATTCTGTCAATGTAAATGCATGATAGAGAAAAATGCCATCCCATGCAAATCTATGTACTTTTCATGGATTCGACATGGGCATGTTATTAATGCGATTGTTTCTTTCCTTGGAATACAAATGTTTATATATATACACACACACACACATGCACCGTATTCTGTCAGAATTGGTCGTCGAAATGACTGATGACTACTTTGCTTATGTCGCAAACAGCCTCCATTCCATTGAATATTTGTCTCTGAGGAGCTGCGGTTGAATCTCATCTCATCTCATCGAAAAAGTATTCGATTTCACCCACTTGTCAGCGATTTAACTAGACTTGTTCCATAATTTTAATTTGTTCGTTTTGCTTGCTTTCATGAGGAAAGTCACTCAACGTATAATCAGCGTCTGCTTTATAAGCAATTGATTCTGTCCTGCCCATCTGGTGGTATACATGTGAATCAAGTTCGTCGCTTAAGTCTTTCGTTTTATCAAAGTAATGCTCATAGACATGGTGAGAAAATCCATGAAAATACTCAACTTTATTTCAGGACTTTGCAATTATTGTTTTTTTTTTCTGCCCGATGACGATGACGAAAACAGCTTTATTTATGTATTCTTGTATCGCAGTATTGAATCCTTGTTTTTGTGGCATGCCTGCAACTTTCACTTTTTCTCTTACGCAATTTTCTTAAGATGTACGGTCGTAATATACCGCTCAAACGCCTTAAACATGATTAGCGTCTTTCTTTAATGGTAATCATTACCAACTTGTCTTCGGCTATCGCATATACATATATAGGTATAGTTCACGTGGCATCGTTGTTCAAGATTCTATCGAAGGGTATATTATATAGTATATGTACATGAAAATCTTAAGGCGTCATCGTCGTCTATTAAAGTTTTTGTTCGATCGCTAACAGGTTTTTGAACAGATCGCGCACGCTCTTATGCACAAAATAAATTCGTGCGTTTTTCTGCAGCCGGGTAAATAACTTTCAAAGAATTCGATGCTTTGGCAAATTGAAGGTACAGAGATAATGTTGGAGGTAGGAAGGAGGGAAGAATTTAATATCAAACACCGCGCGATAAAGTGAATTCATGAATTTGCGATGCGTTTGAATTTGCATAGAAATTCGGCTGTTATTGCTGCTGGTTTTGCTGTAGTACAGGACTACAATTATGGCGTAATAGCTGTTGTGTGCTAATCGCACCCTGTTTTACCCACTGACTCGCTGGAGGGGTTTTTTCTGTGTGATTTTCATTTATCTGAAAAAGTTTGAAAGCCTGCCAAGAGTATCATAGGTTAATGCAATTAAAGGAAACTAAAAAAAAAGAAAAAAAGAAGGTATTCGGTGAATTGTAAATTTTTTAGATAGTTTAGTTTTGTTCGAAATTTTTAGTTTCAAATAATATAAGGAGCGCGCACATTCGTATTTGTATATTTGGTAAATTAGAGTAAACTTATCCGCAGTGTCGAACGATGATAATCAAATTGCTTACATATTATCTAATTGTAGCTGTTTATTTGTTCGTACTGTGACATCGAAAAAAAAGAGGAATTATTAAATCTCAATGAGAAAACAAGTCTACTTTGGAAACATTTTTACTTCTTCAAAGAACTGCATAAAACAAGAAATGAGACCTGGGCTAAATTTATGAACAATCCTCATACTATTAATATCTACATCGTTACCTATTCCTTTCCCACCCGTTCAGTGTCCAAAATTAAATTAAGGTCAAAGACTACCGTCTCATAAGGCTTTGAAAAATTGCTCAAATTCACAATTGAGGAACTATTTTGCCTCATTTGTTGCCTCGCACTCAAATTTATGGACGCAACAGAATTACAATCAGGTCTAGTATTTACTTGTATGTAAATCACAAAATATAAACCACAATTTGTAGGATAATTTGACTAATAATTGTAAATATGTATATTTTTCTAAGCTATCATTTCCAGCCCGTGAGAATAAAAAGAGTTCTTTCCAAGTTCACCGAAACTATATGTACGGTGCTCCTCATGTTTCGTTCCTCATCCATTTTCTCTTACATCAATGATCGTTTACCACATCTTTTCATCAGTTTTCAAATATCCTCATCTAAGCTATTCATTTTTATATTCGACACTAATAGATTCAATCAAAAAATCGTTCGTTCGTTCGTTATAGGCCGGAAAATCCATTTTATACATATTTTAAAATCTAGTCTTTGCAGCTCATCCTTAATAGCTATCAGCATAACCAAATTAACCAAATTATGGAAATTTTCTATTTAAATCCATTTTCGACATAATTCTGCAAAGTCCATTAACTATACTTCCTGCAACCACCACAAACTTAGGGGCACTAAACACAAATATACAAAAACAAACAAATAAATACGAAGCTGATTTAATCTTCCACAAAAACATTAAAAACAGGCGTCGTGACAGTCAACTTGAACAAAACTTTTTTTCCATCTCTCAACGGACATGTAACATTTTTCTTAATTAAATGAGAGCGAAAAAAATCAACGACTAAAATGTAAACGGAAATCACTTGCACTTTCATTCAAAAAGCGACAAAAAGCAAACAAAAGCAGCTGCTGACAGCACAAAAAGGAATCCAAACCAAACAGCAAATAAACACAACGGACTCCGATAATTTATTTCAATTTCATTTTGTTTCGATCACTAGTAACAGGAGGTTTCAACAAATTCGTCATCAGCACGCAAAAAGTACAAAACTGTGACTTTTTGATAAGCCAAACCAGATAACTAACAACAACAACAACAGCACAATTCCATCAGAATGAAGAAAGCGAGCAAAGGTACGTACGTACGTATGTACCTACCTTAATGAAAGGGAAGACGTCATCAGACTGTACAAAACTGGAGAGTTCAGCGTAGGGCCAAATGATTTACCTTTAATTTAAGAACTGAGGGCGGGCGGCATAAGAGGGCAAGTACCTTTCTTAATCTTTGGATTGATCTTAAAACAAGCCCCAAGAGCCAGTCTGGGCACTTTGCTTCCCGAAGAACCCCCTGAAAAATGGTAAACCTAAGAAGAACCAATGAAGCAAAAGGCGAATATACAAGACTTGACTTTTGACAAACTCGGATGAAGTAATTAACAGACAAATCTTGGCCCGACTAAAGAAGAAAAACTTCGATCATTTCCCATTTGCTTTAATTCGATGTTTGCCAAGATCGCCATCGAGCGGAAACTGAAAGAACCAGTTTGACCGAAGTTGTCGAGAAACGGATAAAAAAAAAACAAGGAAAAAAATAAAAAAATTTAATTCACGACGACAACAGCAATGCCAATGAATTATAAGACAGAAATCAGCGGCTGATGGCGAAGCGATTGGATTTGGACGTAAAAATAGTGCTGCTCTGCTGAGTGCTGACAACAATCCGCGCGGACAGATCACGAACTTAGACAGAAGGAGATATTGACATCGGGTGGACAAAAGTCACTAAAGTCCAAAATCACGACGAAATGGGACTGCGCACGCGCGATTTTATCAATTTTTTAACGACAATTCTAGCTCTCTTAATTCTATCGAACTTTCAGGCTATAGATGATAGTGGTGGTGGTGGTGATGCTGGTGGTTTCTAGGGAATATAAGTATTCAAGAACTGATGATTTACCGAGGTTACGAGGCTATCAGATTAATTAAAGATGTTTTCGGCGGTAGTTTGGCGATTATCGGGCTTTTCTCATAGGACACCATGCATACATTATGTGGTCTGGTCTCTCTTGCAAATAGAGCTTCAGTAACAATCGTGATTTCAAAAAAAAAATTTACAAGTCAACCACAACGTTTCCGGGAAGAACTCTGGGTCAGGAGAGTAGGTACAAGACCAGACTGACTGATTATGACCTTATTGCTAAGTACTCTATTGCCCCTGGAATATTAAAGTGTTATTATCAATAAAATTATGTGACGGATTAATCTAAAAGAAATGCCCTCGAGCATGCAATTTAAAGATAACACAAGACGTCAATAAGTCCCAGAACACATCTCGCAATTTCGAAATCGAAGACATTTCTCTTGGCATATAATTTGCACACATAAAACTGGAGGAGCCCTTTGAAAAGTGAACTTCTGTAATGCAATATTACATAGTACGCGAACTGGTCTGCGTTTGCACATTGTGCAGTGCCAGGCAATCTTGAATGAATAACGGCGAAATATACGCGCATTTCTTCAGTTTGATATAAGTAATTCATACAGCAGCCGTGTCCATTTTTCTTCATTGTTTATGGTGGAAATTCCTCTTTTGAACGCGACTTATATGATTGGGCTGTGAAAGAGGTCGTCTTAAAGAAACAGAGCGACCGTGGTATCAACAGCAGCAACAACAACCAGCAATAGCCAACACACCACGGTCATTTGTGCTATAATTTCATCAGAAAATATTGTTCCCACGTGAGAGATCCATGCTCTGCTGACTTGGTGAGCCGACCAAGATGAACAATGAACCACACTCACTGCCTTGCCTGCATCATCGATTCCAACGTTTTAATTATGTCCGAGTCCGAGTATTGGATGGAAATGCCTCTACCACACCGATAGCAATGGCGAACGAGAGACTTGGAAAACACTTACCTTCCTGCTAGTCGTCAATTTGATTTGGAATTAAGGAAAATTTTCTCTCACGTATGCTAGCTACGTGCAGTTGCGCACCTATTGCTATTTCGTTACTTTATCCGTTCATCGTTCATTTGAAGTGCGGCTAGTAATTTTGTACTTAAAGTAGTCGTCTTCGTCTCATTGTTCGACATATGAAATAAAAACTATAAAAAAATAAAAAAACAACGTCTACACGGGGAGGCTAATTGCACGACTAACTGGATTTTGAGAATTCCTCAGTCACTCATTATATATGAGCTATCGTATGTACATATATGTCCGTACATATGTAGAAGTATCTGCAAATTATGGAATTACAAAGATTCTAGACAAGTGGCCGCAAGAAACATTTACTAGCTACCTCAGGAGCTATTACGTTGTCATTAATGTTGAGAACTGGAATGATTTGTTCATTTCAAATTGTCTTAAAGGTGTTAACTTCCTCTCACGAAATCTGTTATTTAAATTGGCGCCTCGAAGTTCTGCTGAATGCCACTAATGAAAAATCCATCAGTTATGGTAGTAGCATTTATTTTCCATCACTCCCAATCAATTTATTTCGTTAAACCAACCGCAATCACGATTGTTATCCTTTTCAAGGACGCCTATGAATAGCATCAGACAATATGAGCAAATTGGGAAGATATGAAATTTATGATGTGGACATATAACTGTAAATAATGCAATCCAAAATTGACCAGGCGAATTGAACTCTGACGATCCACTTTTAGCTATCCTTAGTTCGACCATCTTTCTAATTTTTCCAAATGTGTAGGTATAGTTCGTTTTAGATTAGATTAGATTTTTTAAAAAGTACAATTCGGTAAATTGCTCATAATTGCAGGACTCGAGAGAGAAAAAAATGGAATTCGATATCGAATCAAGTGTGATGATTCGACATTCAACAGACGGTATGTTTTCGAAATCTTGTGATTCTGTCTATCTATCGACATGACAAGTCGCGATTGACATATTTTACTTTCTAACTAAATGAAATTGTTAATTCGAAACTCCAACGGATCAAACTCCAATTGGTCTAAACTTCGCCCAGGGTAAAGATTTCGAAGGTCAAAATCATGCACAGGAAAGTTTATAGAGGAAGAAGTTTATAAAAAAAATTTTTAAAACGTTTTACTTTATAAATGTCCATCGCTATGCCTCTCCAGAAGTGCGAAATTAGAGTGGCGTCCATCGGGCCAACAACTAGTTAGCATCAAAAAGTTCTTATGATTTCCGGCTTTTCGGCCGTCTATGGCAATCTGCTGTGTATGAAATTAGACGAGATTAGAAGAAGCTGGCAGCTTTTAATTCATGTCCAATCCATCGGGTTTAATCAGCGCTTCCGACATCAAATCACTCCCAGATCACTCAACCTCTTATATCCCCTGATCATCAATACTTCAATATAGACCACATAGACTAGACTTTGAAAGAATCTTTTGCTAAGCACATTCGAACATTCGACGATTTAAACAAGAATTTTGTCAGAACTTAAATTTGGTTCCTTTAATAGTAGCCGACCTCTTTTTGCATCAGCTCATTCGCAGCTTCATTGAAAGTTTTTTAAATCCTTTACCTAGGATTAGTCCCTGAAATGGGGACATTGTGATTATCATCTACACCATGACGAATCAGAAATAGTCATGAGCTCTTGGAATTTAATTCTTAATAATTCGTGAATTATCCACGATATACATACTAACAAGATATGACTATCCGGCACCATAGATTCGCCATTTTCTCTGTTAATATTTATGTAAATTTATTCAACTGGATCCATTTAAAATCTTAAAATAAGTTCCATTTTACCTTCTAAACAGAAAGATAAATTGAAGGAAGATTATTAGAATTGTATTCCACATTTTAATTTGCCACTAACCCCACTTTTTACACTTCGATATGATGCATTGCAAATTTGTCTACTATTTGAGAAAATTACGATTACCATTAACTAATTTCACTATAGAAATAATAAAAAGATCTTAAATAATCAATTAAGAGTGCAAATCACAAGTATTTCAGTCTTATTTTGCATTTTTTATCGATAAAACTTTCGTGACACTTTGTGTTGATCCGAACTTATTTCCCTGAAATGAGATTTAAACTAACAAATTCAATGTATACATTTTTGGTAACAAACTCATATTATCTTTTGTAAAACATTTTCAATGGATCCAGTGGAATCACTTTATTTTTCCCGTTTTAAGAGTCGATTCGTGTGACGTCACACGCACTTGACAGCCCGGACAATCATACCTTGTTACTCTGTATATCGTGGAATTATCTATCTGTCAGACTGTAATGGCTTTTGGATGACTATACTAGACATTTTAGCTCCTATTGGCCCCACTTTCCCCAGGTCAGCATCTACACTAGATTTTCTCTTGGTCTCGTCTCTATTGCTTGATCATAATAACAGTAACATTAGCACACGATGTTATACGATCCCCTCCCCCTCGAACCATTTTGGACTAATTGCCCTCCTAGACCTCGATGGCTTTACTCCATCTCCTCTAGCGCCTCGCACATATATAAGTTATGATGACACATATTGGGAAAATATCAGATTAGACTTAAACAGGGAGCTGAATCATATTAGGATCCCTATAAGAATGAAAACATTTCTAACTCTGAGATCAATAGATATATCATAGAGATAACGGAAGCGATCAGGCAGGGCATGGAAAGACATTCCAGAGTCCAAAATGCAATAGCACATAAATATGCACATATATCAAAAGAGATATTAAGGCTAATTAAAATAAGAAAGTCATGGCTTAGTTCGCAAAAAAGGATATTTCACAGACACCGGAATAGGATAAACAAGGAATATACGGAAATCAATGCTAGAATTAAATGTCTGAATCTAATTATAAAAGAGAGAGTCAGGATTGAATTAAACAAAGCTTTTGCAGACAGGTTGAGAAACATAAACCCGTCACCAAAGGCATTTAAGGAAATTGACAGAATAACAGGGAGAAAGCTTTTTGGCACTAACATTAACGACAGCGCGCTAATCTATCAAAATAATCAACTTAACTCTACCGCGGAGAAAATTGAAGCATTTCAAAACTTCTATAAAGAAATATACTCTGAACGAAATCCAGCTTACGATAGAAATTTTCTATTGCAAGTCACAAACAGATACTTGGATTTCCAAAAGGAAGCCCAGGGTAGAGCCCTGACACAATTCTCTCAGGATGATCCTGCTTCGTTACCAACAACAGAGGGATTCACCTCTAGCGTTAAAGTTTCAGAGGTGAGACTTCAACTCAATAATAAGAAATCCTCTGGCCCTGACGGTATACCAAACTATATATTACGTAATTGGACACCAAACTGGCAATTCTATTTAACCATTGTATTAACAATGGATACTTCCCAATCAAATGGAAAATGGCCAAGTTGATACCAATAGCTAAAGTAAAAAATTCAAAACAAATTAAGGATTTTAGGCCAATTTCACTTCTCCCCACACTCGGAAAGCTATTTGAGAGAATTATCGCCAATAGGCTAGATGACTTCCTGGAAGAACAGGAAATAATTCCAGAAAACCAATTCGGTTTTAGGAAATTACACTCCACAGATCAAGCGATCCTCTCGCTCACGAACAGAATAAATCAAAATTTTCGCAATAAACTCTGTACAGTGGCACTAGATCTCGACCTCGAGAAGGCTTTCGACGGAGTATGGCATAACGGGCTGATTTTCAAAGTAATTGAATCAAATTGTCCGAGTGCAATAACAAAGTTAATTTTGAGTTTTCTAAATGACAGATTCACATCAATAACCATTGATGACCAAACATCAAACTTAATCCCAGTACGCTCGGGGGTACCCCAAGGATTTATTCTGGGCCCAAAGCTCTTTAACTTCTTCCTGCACGATTTCCCCATAAAAAAAATTCATATCTGAAAATCCAGCTGCCATCCTTTATGCAGACGACACTATGATAATATCTGATGGGGAGAGGCCCCATCAGGATCTCAAAAAGATTCAGGACTTTATCCCCCCACTCCTTGATTACTATAATAAGTGGGGATTCAAGATTAATGAGGGTAAAAGTGGTCTTATTTGCTTCCGAAACGCAAGTGGAAAAGGACACCATCTGGCGGTCCGTGAAAGCAAATTACTCTCCCTACGAGTAAATAACAGAATTATTCCTCTAAAGGAAGAAATTACTCATCTCGGCGTCAACCTGCACAATAGATTGAAATTCAACCCTAATGCCAGGAAAATTGCATATAAGGCAAAAGCCGCTACAGCAATACTTAAACCGCTACTAAACTCAAAGGCCCTAGCCAAGGGAACGAAAATTATGATATAAAAAACACTAATCAGACCAATCTTAAACTACAGCTTTACAACCCAACGTCGCTAAAGAACTTGAAGCCTTCGAAAGAAGAATCATGAGGCATTGTACAGGTAAATTTCGTCGACCCAATAGCCATAAATGGTATTTGAACAAATTCCTCTATAACGAAGCAAATATTAAACCGCTATTAATGTACTTAACTAACTCAGCTAAAAAGGTCTTATTAAGATGTGAAAACCATCCCAACCCGATAATCAATTATATAATAGAGACTAACAGAAACGATTCTGTTGCGGACAACTACTATCTTTCTCCTGTAAATATACTACACGAAAGATCCTTGGATTCTTTTAATCCTAAACCAGATAGTCCTCTAAAAATACCTTTTTATGAGAAAGCATCTGCCGGTAGCTATAGAGGGTAACCACCCTCGGAACATAGTAAATCTAAAACAAATCATAACCTCACATTCACAAAGGTATACTCATATACAATTTTGTTTTTGAACCCACTGGTCAAAATAATCAGTCTATGAACTTAGTAATATAGTAAAATTGCAATAGATATTTAGTCTGAACCAACAATTGGTAAAAGATATATTCTGTATTTTATATTATAAATTTTATGTTTTTATATTTTACAAACTGTAGAGATTGTTAATCTGAACTATACTTTAAGGAACGATAATATATACAATTAAACATTTGGATTTCCACAAATACATTGTTTACTGAATAAATAAATAAATAAATAAATTGTAACAGATGATACTCTGATCTAATAAATGATATAAGATACTCTTTTGAAAATTGATAAAGATATACATTCCCTAACTAAACTATAGAATACTAAACTTGTCCTTTTGTGATTAATGTAACACCCGAATTGGATTTCCATAAATTCATTGTCTCCTGACACAAATAGGCTATAAGAGATACATAGACTGAACTGGTAAAGGGTGGGAGACATATCTCCGTTTTAAAAGAGATATATATATCCTAACCTATACCATAGAAAAGAATACTGTTACATATCCAAAAAATGAGCTTCCGAAATAATAATAATTAGAATATTTAAGTTAGTGAACTACCCAATTGCATTGTTTAAGGATACAATTATGGTATCGAGCTTTGCTCTGGTATATTATTTAGTTTATAAGTTAAGTTAAGAGTCAAAAAGACAATAATGTTAGTATACCGGGAGCAAGTATACTGTATTCAATAGAGATGGATAAAAAAAAAAAGTCCAAGACCATTAAAACTGTAATGCCTTTAGGTCATTAAAATAGAAATACCAAATAATGTTAGTCAGACATACCCAATGGGAACCTAGTATTAAAGAAAGTCCTGTAGCAGTACCGGATCTAGGAAACTTTTGAAGGGGGGCAAAGACGTTAGTTATCGCCCCCTCTAACAACGATCTTTATTTGGGACAAATTTTCTTACAGTTCCAGGGTATACCAGGCATTCTATTTATAGATACTGCATACCCTAGACCTATGTAGAACCAGAATTGTTAAAAACAATTTGAATATGAAACAAATGATTGTTAAATAAAAAGAATTTGAAATTCAAACGAAAAGTAAGATCCATTATAGATCTTAAATGTCGTTTGAATCTCAAACTGTTTTAAAATAAAAGGAAAGTAAAAAATCGTATCATTACAAATACAAAAATTATTTTATTCCAGAGACAGACTTGCAATTTTCATATTTATATATATATATGCGATTATGTGAATTGCAATATAAAATTTCAGAGACACACTTGTATTTTACGATACTAAGAATTTAATTAGAGAACTTACACTTGATTTATCACTTGATTTGTCATTTGACTTAAGATAGTTTCAATTTTACAAGTGTCAAATATTAAATGTCAGAAAAAGTTGTATTAAGTATTAAATTTGGTTCTAAAAGGTTCCTGTATTAATTGATTATGGTCTATAACTAGGGTCATATTGCAATAAACTCGTATACCGCGTACGTTTTTCGCAATTTTAATATTGAGCTCCAATGTACTAACTTCTTTTTGTACACCGAGCGTATACCGAGCTGCTTCTCAGTATATAGAGACAGATTTCGCAAAATACAATATTGAAATTGCAAGTCTGTATCCGCTATTATTAACATAAGGATAACAAATTAATATGAATCTTCTCGGCTAAAAATACTAAAATTTTAAACAGTTTCAAAAAAAAATCTGTGTAGGAATTCTGGCAAACTGCCGTTCAGGTTGAATGGATTTATCCGAGCTTTTACTCAGATTCAAAGGCCTTAACTCCGGCTAAAATGGTTAAATTTAGCTGGCATAATAATAATTTTCTGGTAACTTTGTGCTTGTGCCTACTGTCTTATAATCTGTCTACGTTCGAGGTAGGATTGACGGATGATGGGGAACATAGGGTTGCCAGCCACATTTGTACAATTTTTGAATTAATTTCATATGATACAAAGGTACAATTTGAGAATTTAGCGGAATTTTTAGTTTAATAAGCTTACAGAGGCTTACAGACTTAATTTTAATAGACAGTAAGCTGCTTGACTGTATAAGTATGATATCAGCAAAGCAGCTTTTAGATTCCGGAAAGAAAACTGAAGTGCTAAGTATAGCCTGAAAAAATTTTCCAATTCTTGTAATTAGATTTTTTCTCGTTTAGCTATGGGTTCAGAAATCCGTCGTATTGCCGCCCCCTTAATTTTAGCGCCCGGGCAAGTGCACCCGAGTGCCCCCCATAGATCCGGCCCTATGTACTGAACTATGTGAAACTGAGACTCAATAAAAATACTTTGACTTTGACTTTGGATGACTATACTCAAAAATGTTGTCCTTAGAAAAATCCCAAAAAAGCCTAGACTGTGCTCGAAATTGGTATTAATGGGCAAATAATATGATTGTGTTAACGAAAATCCTTTATGTGCGAATTTAATAAATGAATGAAGAAACCTACTATAACAAAACTGACTTAAAATGCGATAAACCACTCACACTATGCAAATGGGAATAAAAAAAAAACATGAAAAAACTCTAAAATAGATAGACGAAATAAAATTCTACTAGGAATTTAGCACACCACGCACCATAATCAGTCTATGAGGCATGTCTTCACGGAGTATAGATACCGTTTCGGACTACATACACTCTTCAGAGTGATTACCTACAGAATTTTATAATTTTATTTTTTTTCTGCAGTTATACATAGTTTCTTAAGGCTCCTTTATCTAATTATAGTATCGAACCGGCCCGGCCTCTCCGACTTAATTACTTTTATTGCTCCTGGAATCGATTGTGTCCAGGTAGTATGTACACACACATATGTACATAGTAGTTAATGGCCGATGGTTGTTGGCCGTAGCAGCAAAGAGAGAAAAGATAATGGCAATGTGAGCGGCCCAATGGACCCGGGCATTCGATTAAATCCAAGCAATTCTTCGCTTCACTGATTATAATTGACCGATCTTAATTGACTTAGCGGAGATGATGAAGTTTACTTTATCCGGATGACCATTATTAACTCACTTCATTTCCAGCATTGTGATGAATCCATCAGATTTGGTTATTTCATTGTACTTAGGCTATACATAGCTGCTCTATGTGTAGTTCATAGACTTTCGATGGAAGATGGTAAAGTCAAGATACGTCTACTCAAGTACTGTATACTCTGAACACAATGTGGTTTGTCTTTTAGAACACCTCTCTTTCTTTTTTTTTCTTTTTATATCTACATATCTCACTCTCTCTCTCTCTCTGTAATGCAGGCAGGAACTTTCTCTGTGAGATAAAAGTGATTTGTTGCACATTTTAAAGATAAGTGTGAAATTGCAAAGTGCCGTTTATAGCAATTAAAATATTCAACGCGGCCGAACAGAGGACTTTTGAAATACACCGGTAAGTGCGAAGTATTAGAATGACCTTGAAATATTTACCCATTACACAAATGTGAGTCAATTCTTAAATTCTTCGCCTACTTCTAGCATCTGTAGCTTTGGGATTATATACAACATGCTCTCTATGCCCTTCTTAATGTCTTCTTGTATCAGTTATTTTCTGGACGGAAAGCCCTTCAAATCTAACACAAAAAACTCACAAATAATTTGCGAGATTTAATTATTCCGAAAAGTGAAGTGAACCAAAAAGCTTTTGTCTGATGTTGGCAGTGCCCCGGTGCGACGCAAAGGATCTTTTCAATTGACCAGGCACTGTGGATAGATGATCAGCAGTCGCAGTTTGCGCTGCGCATGCACAACTGACTGACATCAATTGTACCGGGCGGCGGCGATGTGAAGCAGATGACTTTAAGCTGAACCGTAAACGCAATACCATTCCAACATTGAATTAAGGTAATTGTTACCCGCCGAGCCTCAGATTTGTTCAGATTATGCAAGGGAAATATATGTATATGTTGCGTTCAAAGTCAACTGACCCCTAATAAGTGGCAGTTTTTATACTGGAAGAAAATCACTTTGGTCGAGTAATGACCATTTATCTTGTCTTAAAGCTTGAAATGAGAAACTTCCGTGATTTTGTGTGATGTGTTGTGGTATGTGAGTTTGGATATTTAAAAAACAAAAAAAAAACAAAACAAAATAAAATTACCACACCAATGCGTTAGTTTTTTACGCTGCTTTGTAGGGACTTAAATTAGCATGCAATTATATATGCCACACTAGATCTGTATAAAATTGCTCGTAATTTACCCGTTTCTTTTTAAAATATCTTCAGATTTCCTTGTCCACGTCCACTTTATATAACTCCCATAAGTATCGCACTATCAAGCAGTCTCTATATCTTTTTACGGTGTAAGTTAATGAAGTTGCCAAGTTTACGCGGGGATACGATCTGCAGCGTATAATAACCAAGCAGCTATAAAGTAATTCTCTCCTGTCCATCCGCCTCTAAACGCAATCTGCACACATCAGTGGGAATCAGTCCTAGTTGATGCAGGTGTATTTGTTGAGTTTAGAGCTCATGACTAGGCCGAGTTATTTCGCGGTTTTAAAACCGAAGACCCTATTATCAAATAAAGGGTTTTCCAATAAGAGGTGTTATTTTAATTAGCCCGCTATTTCGGTAGATGTCACTTTTGGAGCTGTCATTTTTTGACATTTGACAAGTAGAAACTACGCCATTAATAAAAATGGAACGATACACGATTCGACAACGCATTGAAATTATTAAAATTCACTATAACAAGTAAAAAAGTTAGAATTGGTCTAAGACCAATTCTTAGGATACCCTAGATGAATGCCCGTATTAAATTTCGTATGGTCACCGATCTATTCAAGTATTGATTTTGAAGTTGTTTTTCGCATATATTTCTAGAACGGTTTGTCGCACAGACAAAATGATTATAACCAATTTTATAGGATTTCGTATTCTGTAGAAGTTTTTAGTACCATAAAAATGTCTTGGACTGATCGTTTTCAAAGTATGTAGTAATAAAACAAAACCATTCGTGTGCGGCCTGATTTCTGGTGGCCTTTCCTATGCAGTATTTTTGCTCTATTTTAAAAACTAGACATTTTTTTAGCAAAATTCCTTTTTATATCGTTTTGTATTCCTTTCCCCGTTAAAATAAGCCATCTATCGTTAAAATCGGTGAGAACTTATTTTTTGAACGAAAAAAGTGCCAAGGCAGTCCATGCTTTTTCGCGAAATTTCAATCAAAATTTTTTGTCACCGATTTTGACGAATGAGCACTCGTTGGACGCGGAATAATGGGAGGAATATAACTGCAAAATATTTATGACCGGAACTTGCTAGTTTCAGAAATATGCCACAAAAACCATTCGTGTGCGGCCTGATTTCTGGTGGCCTTTCCTATGCAGTATTTTTGCTCTATTTTAAAAACTAGACATTTTTTTAGCAAAATTCCTTTTTATATCGTTTTGTATTCCTTTCCCCGTTAAAATAAGCCCTCTATCGTTAAAATCGGTGAGAACTTATTTTTTGAACGAAAAAAGTGCCAAGGCTATAGTCCATGCTTTTTTCGCGAAATTTCAATTAAAATTTTTTGTCACCGATTTTGACGAATGAGCACTCGTTGGACGCGGAATAATGAGAGGAATATAATGGCAAAATATTTCTGACCGGAACTTGCTAGTTTCAGAAATATGCCACAAAAACCATTCGTGTGCGGCCTGATTTCTGGTGGCCTTTCCTATATGCAGTATTTTTGCTCTATTTTAAAAACTAGACATTTTTTTAGCAAAATTCTTTTTTATATTGTTTTGTATTCCTTTCCCCGTTAAAATAAGCCCTCTATCGTTAAAATCGGTGAGAACTTATTTTTTGAACGAAAAAAGTGCCAAGGCTATAGTCCATGCTTTTTTCGCGAAATTTCAATTAAAATTTTTTGTCACCGATTTTGTCGAATGAGCACTCGTTGGACGCGGAATAATGAGAGGAATATAACTGCAAAATATTTCTGACCGGAACTTGCTAGTTTCAGAAATATGCCACAAAAACCATTCGTGTGCGGCCTGATTTCTGGTGGCCTTTCCTATGCAGTATTTTTGCTCTATTTTAAAAACTATACATTTTTTTAGCAAAATTCCTTTTTATATCGTTTTGTATTCCTTTCCCCGTTAAAATAAGCCCTCTATCGTTAAAATCGGTGAGAACTTTTTTTTTGAACGAAAAAAGTGCCAAGTCCATGCTTTTTTCGCGAAATTTCAATCAAAATTTTTTGTCACCGAACTTGCTAGTTTCAGAAATATGCCACAAAAACCATTCGTGTGCAGCCTGATTTCTGGTGGCCTTTCCTATGCAGTATTTTTGCTCTATTTTAAAAACTAGACATTTTTTTAGCAAAATTCCTTTTTATATCGTTTTGTATTCCTTTCCCCGTTAAAATAAGCCCTCTATCGTTAAAATCGGTGAGGACTTATTTTTTGAACGAAAAAAGTGCCAAGGCCATGCTTTTTTCGCGAAATTTCAATTAAAATTTTTTGTCACCGATTTTGACGACTGAGCACTCGTTGGACGCGGAATAATGAGAGGAATATAACTGCAAAATATTTCTGACCGGAACTTGCTAGTTTCAGAAATATGCCACAAAAACCATTCGTGTGCGGCCTGATTTCTGGTGGCCTTTCCTATGCAGTATTTTTGCTCTATTTTAAAAACTAGACATTTTTTTAGCAAAATTCCTTTTTATATCGTTTTGTATTCCTTTCCCCGTTAAAATAAGCCCTCTATCGTTAAAATCGGTGAGAACTTTTTTTTTTGAACGAAAAAAGTGCCAAGGCTATAGTCCACGCTTTTTTCGCGAAATTTCAATCAAAATTTTTTGTCACCGAACTTGCTAGTTTCAGAAATATGCCACAAAAACCATTCGTGTGCGGCCTGATTTCTGGTGGCCTTTCCTATGCAGTATTTTTGCTCTATTTTAAAAACTAGACATTTTTTTAGCAAAATTCCTTTTTATATCGTTTTGTATTCCTTTCCCCGTTAAAATAAGCCCTCTATCGTTAAAATCGGTGAGGACTTATTTTTTGAACGAAAAAAGTGCCAAGGCTATATATAGTCCATGCTTTTTTCGCGAAATTTCAATCAAAATTTTTTGTCACCGATTTTGACGAATGAGCACTCGTTGGACGCGGAATAATGAGAGGAATATAACTGCAAAATATTTCTGAGCGGAACTTGCTAGTTTCAGAAATATGCCACAAAACCATTCGTGTGCGGCCTGATTTCTGGTGGCCTTTCCTATGCAGTATTTTTGCTCTATTTTAAAAACTATACATTTTTTTAGCAAAACTCCTTTTTATATCGTTTTGTATTCCTTTCCCCGTTAAAATAAGCCCTCTATCGTTAAAATCGGTGAGGACTTATTTTTTGAACGAAAAAAGTGCCAAGGCTATAGTCCATGCTTTTTTCGCGAAATTTCAATTAAAATTTTTTGTCACCGATTTTGACGAATGAGCACTCGTTGGACGCGGAATAATGAGAGGAATATAATGGCAAAATATTTCTGACCGGAACTTGCTAGTTTCAGAAATATGCCACAAAAACCATTCGTGTGCGGCCTGATTTCTGGTGGCCTTTCCTATATGCAGTATTTTTGCTCTATTTTAAAAACTAGACATTTTTTTAGCAAAATTCTTTTTTATATTGTTTTGTATTCCTTTCCCCGTTAAAATAAGCCCTCTATCGTTAAAATCGGTGAGAACTTATTTTTTGAACGAAAAAAGTGCCAAGGCTATAGTCCATGCTTTTTTCGCGAAATTTCAATTAAAATTTTTTGTCACCGATTTTGTCGAATGAGCACTCGTTGGACGCGGAATAATGAGAGGAATATAACTGCAAAATATTTCTGACCGGAACTTGCTAGTTTCAGAAATATGCCACAAAAACCATTCGTGTGCGGCCTGATTTCTGGTGGCCTTTCCTATGCAGTATTTTTGCTCTATTTTAAAAACTATACATTTTTTTAGCAAAATTCCTTTTTATATCGTTTTGTATTCCTTTCCCCGTTAAAATAAGCCCTCTATCGTTAAAATCGGTGAGAACTTTTTTTTTGAACGAAAAAAGTGCCAAGTCCATGCTTTTTTCGCGAAATTTCAATCAAAATTTTTTGTCACCGAACTTGCTAGTTTCAGAAATATGCCACAAAAACCATTCGTGTGCGGCCTGATTTCTGGTGGCCTTTCTTATGCAGTATTTTTGCTCTATTTTAAAAACTAGACATTTTTTTAGCAAAACTCCTTTTTATATCGTTTTGTATTCCTTTCCCCGTTAAAATAAGCCCTCTATCGTTAAAATCGGTGAGGACTTATTTTTTGAACGAAAAAAGTGCCAAGGCTATAGTCCATGCTTTTTTCGCGAAATTTCAATCAAAATTTTTTGTCACCGATTTTGACGAATGAGCACTCGTTGGACGCGGAATAATGAGAGGAATATAACTGCAAAATATTTCTGACCGGAACTTGCTAGTTTCAGAAATATGCCACAAAAACCATTCGTGTGCGGCCTGATTTCTGGTGGCCTTTCTTATGCAGTATTTTTGCTCTATTTTAAAAACTAGACATTTTTTTAGCAAAACTCCTTTTTATATCGTTTTGTATTCCTTTCCCCGTTAAAATAAGCCCTCTATCGTTAAAATCGGTGAGGACTTATTTTTTGAACGAAAAAGTGCCAAGGCTATAGTCCATGCTTTTTTCGCGAAATTTCAATCAAAATTTTTTGTCACCGATTTTGACGAATGAGCACTCGTTGGACGCGGAATAATGAGAGGAATATAACTGCAAAATATTTCTGACCGGAACTTGCTAGTTTCAGAAATATGCCACAAAAACCATTCGTGTGCGGCCTGATTTCTGGTGGCCTTTCTTATGCAGTATTTTTGCTCTATTTTAAAAACTAGACATTTTTTTAGCAAAACTCCTTTTTATATCGTTTTGTATTCCTTTCCCCGTTAAAATAAGCCCTCTATCGTTAAAATCGGTGAGGACTTATTTTTTGAACGAAAAAAGTGCCAAGGCTATAGTCCATGCTTTTTTCGCGAAATTTCAATCAAAATTTTTTGTCACCGATTTTGACGAATGAGCACTCGTTGGACGCGGAATAATGAGAGGAATATAACTGCAAAATATTTCTGAGCGGAACTTGCTAGTTTCAGAAATATGCCACAAAACCATTCGTGTGCGGCCTGATTTCTGGTGGCCTTTCTTATGCAGTATTTTTGCTCTATTTTAAAAACTAGACATTTTTTTAGCAAAATTCCTTTTTATATCGTTTTGTATTCCTTTCCCCGTTAAAATAAGCCTTCTATCGTTAAAATCCGTGAGAACTTATTTTTTGAACGAAAAAAGTGCCAAGGCTATAGTCCATGCTTTTTTCGCGAAATTTCAATCAAAATTTTTTGTCACCTATTTTGACGAATGAGCACTCGTTGGACGCGGAATAATAAGAGGAATATAACTGCAAAATATTTCTGACCGGAACTTGCTAGTTTCAGAAATATGCCACAAAACCATTCGTGTGCGGCCTGATTTCTGGTGGCCTTTCTTATGCAGTATTTTTGCTCTATTTTAAAAACTAGACATTTTTTTAGCAAAACTCCTTTTTATATCGTTTTGTATTCCTTTCCCCGTTAAAATAAGCCCTCTATCGTTAAAATCGGTGAGGACTTATTTTTTGAACGAAAAAAGTGCCAAGGCTATAGTCCATGCTTTTTTCGCGAAATTTCAATCAAAATTTGTTGTCACCGATTTTGACGAATGAGCACTCGTTGGACGCGGAATAATGAGAGGAATATAACTGCAAAATCTTTCTGAGCGGAACTTGCTAGTTTCAGAAATATGCCACAAAACCATTCGTGTGCGGCCTGATTTCTGGTGGCCTTTCTTATGCAGTATTTTTGCTCTATTTTAAAAACTAGACATTTTTTTAGCAAAATTCCTTTTTATATCGTTTTGTATTCCTTTCCCCGTTAAAATAAGCCCTCTATCGTTAAAATCGGTGAGGACTTATTTTTTGAACGAAAAAAGTGCCAAGGCTATAGTCCATGCTTTTTTCGCGAAATTTCAATCAAAATTTTTTGTCACCGATTTTGACGAATGAGCACTCGTTGGACGCGGAATAATGAGAGGAATATAACTGCAAAATATTTCTGAGCGGAACTTGCTAGTTTCAGAAATATGCCACAAAACCATTCGTGTGCGGCCTGATTTCTGGTGGCCTTTCTTATGCAGTATTTTTGCTCTATTTTAAAAACTAGACATTTTTTTAGCAAAACTCCTTTTTATATCGTTTTGTATTCCTTTCCCCGTTAAAATAAGCCCTCTATCGTTAAAATCGGTGAGGACTTATTTTTTGAACGAAAAAAGTGCCAAGGCTATAGTCCATGCTTTTTTCGCGAAATTTCAATCAAAATTTTTTGTCACCGATTTTGACGAATGAGCACTCGTTGGACGCGGAATAATGAGAGGAATATAACTGCAAAATATTTCTGAGCGGAACTTGCTAGTTTCAGAAATATGCCACAAAACCATTCGTGTGCGGCCTGATTTCTGGTGGCCTTTCTTATGCAGTATTTTTGCTCTATTTTAAAAACTAGACATTTTTTTAGCAAAATTCCTTTTTATATCGTTTTGTATTCCTTTCCCCGTTAAAATAAGCCTTCTATCGTTAAAATCGGTGAGAACTTATTTTTTGAACGAAAAAAGTGCCAAGGCTATAGTCCATGCTTTTTTCGCGAAATTTCAATCAAAATTTTTTGTCACCGATTTTGACGAATGAGCACTCGTTGGACGCGGAATAATGAGAGGAATATAACTGCAAAATATTTCTGACCGGAACTTGCTAGTTTCAGAAATATGCCACAAAAACCATTCGTGTGCGGCCTGATTTCTGGTGGCCTTTCTTATGCAGTATTTTTGCTCTATTTTAAAAACTAGACATTTTTTTAGCAAAACTCCTTTTTATATCGTTTTGTATTCCTTTCCCCGTTAAAATAAGCCCTCTATCGTTAAAATCGGTGAGGACTTATTTTTTGAACGAAAAAAGTGCCAAGGCTATAGTCCATGCTTTTTTCGCGAAATTTCAATCAAAATTTTTTGTCACCGATTTTGACGAATGAGCACTCGTTGGACGCGGAATAATGAGAGGAATATAACTGCAAAATATTTCTGAGCGGAACTTGCTAGTTTCAGAAATATGCCACAAAACCATTCGTGTGCGGCCTGATTTCTGGTGGCCTTTCTTATGCAGTATTTTTGCTCTATTTTAAAAACTAGACATTTTTTTAGCAAAATTCCTTTTTATATCGTTTTGTATTCCTTTCCCCGTTAAAATAAGCCTTCTATCGTTAAAATCGGTGAGAACTTATTTTTTGAACGAAAAAAGTGCCAAGGCTATAGTCCATGCTTTTTTCGCGAAATTTCAATCAAAATTTTTTGTCACCTATTTTGACGAATGAGCACTCGTTGGACGCGGAATAATAAGAGGAATATAACTGCAAAATATTTCTGACCGGAACTTGCTAGTTTCAGAAATATGCCACAAAACCATTCGTGTGCGGCCTGATTTCTGGTGGCCTTTCTTATGCAGTATTTTTGCTCTATTTTAAAAACTAGACATTTTTTTAGCAAAATTCCTTTTTATATCGTTTTGTATTCCTTTCCCCGTTAAAATAAGCCTTCTATCGTTAAAATCGGTGAGAACTTATTTTTTGAACGAAAAAAGTGCCAAGGCTATAGTCCATGCTTTTTTCGCGAAATTTCAATCAAAATTTTTTGTCACCTATTTTGACGAATGAGCACTCGTTGGACGCGGAATAATGAGAGGAATATAACTGCAAGATATTTCTGACCGGAACTTGCTAGTTTCAGAAATATGCCACAAAACCATTCGTGTGCGGCCTGATTTCTGGTGGCCTTTCTTATGCAGTATTTTTGCTCTATTTTAAAAACTAGACATTTTTTTAGCAAAACTCCTTTTTATATCGTTTTGTATTCCTTTCCCCGTTAAAATAAGCCCTCTATCGTTAAAATCGGTGAGGACTTATTTTTTGAACGAAAAAAGTGCCAAGGCTATAGTCCATGCTTTTTTCGCGAAATTTCAATCAAAATTTTTTGTCACCGATTTTGACGAATGAGCACTCGTTGGACGCGGAATAATGAGAGGAATATAACTGCAAAATATTTCTGACCGGAACTTGCTAGTTTCAGAAATATGCCACAAAAACCATTCGTGTGCGGCCTGATTTCTGGTGGCCTTTCTTATGCAGTATTTTTGCTCTATTTTAAAAACTAGACATTTTTTTAGCAAAACTCCTTTTTATATCGTTTTGTATTCCTTTCCCCGTTAAAATAAGCCCTCTATCGTTAAAATCGGTGAGGACTTATTTTTTGAACGAAAAAAGTGCCAAGGCTATAGTCCATGCTTTTTTCGCGAAATTTCAATCAAAATTTTTTGTCACCGATTTTGACGAATGAGCACTCGTTGGACGCGGAATAATGAGAGGAATATAACTGCAGAATATCTCTGACCGGAACTTGCTAGTTTCAGAAATATGCCACAAAAACCATTCGTGTGCGGCCTGATTTCAGGTGGCCTTTCCTATGCAGTATTTTTGCTCTATTTTAAAAACTAGACATTTTTTTAGCAAAATTCCTTTTTATATCGTTTTGTATTCCTTTCCCCGTTAAAATAAGCCCTCTATCGTTAAAATCGGTGAGAACTTATTTTTTGAACGAAAAAAGTGCCAAGGCTATAGTCCATGCTTTTTTCGCGAAATTTCAATCAAAATTTTTTGTCACCGATTTTGACGAATGAGCACTCGTTGGACGCGGAATAATGAGAGGAATATAACTGCAAAATATTTCTGAGCGGAACTTGCTAGTTTCAGAAATATGCCACAAAACCATTCGTGTGCGGCCTGATTTCTGGTGGCCTTTCCTATGCAGTATTTTTGCTCTATTTTAAAAACTAGACATTTTTTTAGCAAAATTCCTTTTTATATCGTTTTGTATTCCTTTCCCCGTTAAAATAAGCCCTCTATCGTTAAAATCGGTGAGAACCTATTTTTTGAACGAAAAAAGTGCCAAGGTCCATGCTTTTTCGCGAAATTTCAATTAACATTTTTTGTCACCGATTTTGACGAATGAGCACTCGTTGGACGCGGAATAATGAGGGGAATATAACTGCAGAATATCTCTGACCGGAACTTGCTAGTTTCAGAAATATGCCACAAAAACCATTCGTGTGCGGCCTGATTTCAGGTGGCCTTTCCTATGCAGTATTTTTGCTCTATTTTAAAAACTAGACATTTTTTTAGCAAAATTCCTTTTTATATCGTTTTGTATTCCTTTCTCCGTTAAAATAAGCCCTCTATCGTTAAAATCGGTGAGAACTTATTTTTTGAACGAAAAAAGTGCCAAGGCTATATATAGTCCATGCTTTTTTCGCGAAATTTCAATCAAAATTTTTTGTCACCGATTTTGACGAGTGAGCACTCGTTGGACGCGGAATAATGAGAGGAATATAACTGCAAAATATTTCTGACCGGAACTTGCTAGTTTCAGAAATATGCCACAAAAACCATTCGTGTGCGGCCTGATTTCTGGTGGCCTTTCCTATGCAGTATTTTTGCTCTATTTTAAAAACTAGACATTTTTTTAGCAAAATTCCTTTTTATATCGTTTTGTATTCCTTTCCCCGTTAAAATAAGCCCTCTATCGTTAAAATCGGTGAGAACTTATTTTTTGAACGAAAAAAGTGCCAAGGTCCATGCTTTTTTCGCGAAATTTCAATCAAAATTTTTTGTCACCGATTTTGACGAATGAGCACTCGTTGGACGCGGAATAATGAGAGGAATATAACTGCAAAATATTTCTGACCGAAACTTGCTAGTTTCAGAAATATGCCACAAAACCATTCGTGTGCGGCCTGATTTCTGGTGGCCTTTCCTATGCAGTATTTTTGCTCTATTTTAAAAACTAGACATTTTTTTAGCAAAATTCCTTTTTATATCGTTTTGTATTCCTTTCCCCGTTAAAATAAGCCCTCTATCGTTAAAATCTACAATGTAGTAAAAACATCATGTGCGAAATTTCAGCTCTCTACGTCGACGCGTTCTCAGGTAGTGTCCAAATATATAGCGGAAAACGAAATTTTTATATGGCAACCCCACGAAGGAGTTGCCCGATTTGGCTCATTTTCGAACTTAATTTTACTTTTTTTTTTAAAGTCCGTGTACAAAATTTCAGCTCTCTAAGTATACGCGTTCTCGAGTTATCGTGCGCACAGACGGACGGACGGACGGACGGACATGCAAAAATCGAAATAACTTTTAATATTATGAATGGGTGTCCAATCCATTTTGCTCTACCATCATTATTTCGAGGTGTTACAAACGGAATGACAAACTTAGTATACCCCTATGATTTCATCTAGGGTATAAAAATGGTGAAAATTTGGCAGAAACGGTTCGTAAAACTCGAACATTTTTTGGTCGTCGTGAAGGACCTTGTCGGACCGCAATACAGAATTTGGTAGAAAAATTCGAGCTGTCGGAACAAGTTAGTGATGTGAAGAATAAAACCGGTGCACGTCGCTCAAGAACAGCCGAGAATATTGCTGCTGTAGACGAAAGTGTTGAAGAAAACCCAGGTTTGTCCATTCCTCGTCGTTCTTTGGAATTAGGCATTCCACAAACGTCATTACACCGTATTTTGCATAAAGATTTGGGTCTTAAGGCTTATAAAGTTCAGTTAACACAAGAACTCAAGCCGGCCGATCATCAACAACGTCGAGTCTTTGCTGATTGGGTCCTTGAAATGCATGAAAATGATCCGGAATTCAATCGAAAACTCATCTTGAGTGATGAGGCCCATTTTCACCTCGATGGCTTCGTCAACAAGCAAAATTGTCGCATCTGGGGCTCGGAAAACCCAAGATTTATTGTTGAAAAGCCTCTCTATCCTCAACGTGTGACTGTTTGGTGAGGTTTATGGTCCCGCGGGGTCATTGGACCTTACTTTTTCGAAAATGAGGCTGGAGCAACAGTTACGGTAAATGGATTGCGCTATCGACAGATGATTAATGATTTTTTATGGCCGGAATTGGATATTATTGATCTGGACAACGTTTAATTTCCACAAGACGGCGCTACGTGCCATACAAGCAACGAAACCATTGATCTTTTACGGGAAAAAAGTTTCCGGACCGTGTTATCTCTTGAAGAGATGATCACAATTGGCCACCGAGATCTTGTGACTTAACACCTTGCGACTTCTTCCTTTGGGGCCACGTGAAAGAGAAGCACCCTTATTACAGTTGTCGACTCACCAAAGTGACAAGCTTCGCAGTCACTCTCACTTCACTTCACTTTTCGTATTATCGTTGTCGAACGGTGTGACGTGACATTTTTCTTCAAAGCCGTATTATAGTTGTCACTTAAAGGGACAGGTAGTATCAGGGCATGCGTCAGGGTGTAGATAAAAGTGAGGTTTGTCTTATTTCGTGGTATTGTTGTTATTTTTGAAAGTGTTTAAAAGAAAAAAAATATATAAACGCGATGTATTTTAGCCCTTTAGCTATAACAGGATGCTTCACCATAAAATCTATCATGACTTCAAATTGTTTTTTTGTTATAATCTTTACACTACAATTGCAAAAAAAAAAATTTAATTTATAAAAATCTATTGAATTTTATGTTTTAATGAACAACTTAGAAAGCCATTATAAAATTTATCATTTTCTGCTTGCATTTTCCTTTTTCTTACACAAATCTAACATCTGTCACTTACGAAAACCAAGTGAGTAAAATTGTCACTTACATCGACATTTGTCTACTTAATACGACAACAGTAATACGTCCAAAGTCGTATGTTTTCGACAAATGTCACTTTAAACGACAACCATAATACCATTTTTGTGTCGTAACGCCATTTCTCACTTAAAGTGACAACGATAATAAGGGTGAAGGTCTACGCCAACAGCCCAGCGTCGATTCAAGACCTCAAAGATGGAATTCGTGAGGCTATCGAGGACATAGGGCAGCTACTTTGCGATTTGATTATGGAAAATTTCATGAAAAGGATATGGTCCTGTAGGCGTGGTCGCGGTGGTCATTTGGCTGATGTTATTTTCCGTTATTAACGGCATACCTTCCTCTTTATAATGAAATAAAGATCCGATCATTTATCTCAAAAAATGGCATTTTTCTTTGAATATCAAAATAACACCTCTTATTGGAAAACCCTTTATAAGGCACACAGATAAATTTTCATTACGGTTAAGGTAAAAAGCAAAGTCCTACAGGAAATCATCAGAAGGTAGATCCCACTTAATTTGTGTACCAACTGGGCGGAGAAGGGAGACTCTACTCTGGCTCCCTGCCGAAACTACTGACATAACTTACATTTCTATTTATTTTAGTAAATCACGTAAATAATTTTTTTTATTTTATTTCCTTTACAGAACGAACCGGAAGGAACACCGGACCTTCCAGCAGCGAATCGACAACTATTTTTGGAAAAAGTTCGTCAATCGAATGCAGCCTGTCAAAGTGGAGATTTTGTTACAGCTGTTGCTCTCTACACCGATGCCCTGGCACTAGATCCAGGAAATTATATTCTTTATAGTAATCGTTCAGCGGCCCGTCTGAAACAAGGTCAATTTGCATTAGCACTACAAGATGCAACAAAAGCCCGAGAAATTTGTTCACAATGGCCAAAAGCGTACTTTCGTCAAGGTGTTGCATTACAATGTCTGGGACGGTATGGAGAGGCTTTGGCATCCTTTAGTTCTGGTCTTGCACAGGATCCACACAACAAGCAACTATTGGCTGGATTATTTGAAGCTTCGATAAAAAGTCCACTTAGACATGCTCTAGAGCCGACATTTCAACAGCTAAGGAATATGAAACTAGATCAGTCACCGTTTGTGGTTATATCTGTTGTGGGTCAGGAACTATTACAAGCAGGACAGTATCATTCTGCGGTAACAGTGTTGGAAGCTGCTCTAAGAATTGGTTCATGTTCCTTAAAACTCAGAGGTTCCGTTTTCAGTGCTCTCAGTTCAGCTCATTGGGCACTAAATCAGTTGGACAAAGCTATTGGATATATGCAGCAAGATTTAGCAGTAGCTAAAAGTTTAGGAGATACAGCAGGAGAGTGCAGAGCTCATGGCAATCTTGGAAGTGCATATTTTAGTCAAGGATCATATAAAGAGGCCCTAACTGCTCACCGATATCAATTAGTGCTAGCTATGAAATGTAAAGACACTCAAGCCGCAGCTGCAGCCTTGACTTCTCTCGGACATGTCTACACTGCTATTGGAGATTATCCCAATGCCTTAGCAAGTCACAAACAATGTGTACAGCTTGTGAAGCAAATGGGTGACCGACTACAGGAAGCTAGAGAAATTGGAAATGTTGGAGCCGTGTACTTAGCAATGGGAGAATTCGATTCTGCTGTTGACTGTCATACGCAGCATCTTCGTTTAGCACGGAAACTAAATAATCAGGTAGAGGAAGCCCGAGCATATAGTAACCTTGGATCTAGTCATCACTATCGACGAAACTTCTCACAGGCTATAACATTCCATGAGCAGGTCCTGCGAATTGCCCAACAACTTGGAGATCGGAACATCGAGGCTAGAGCTTATGCTGGGTTGGGTCATGCAGCACGCTGTGCATGTGATTTTGCTCAAGCCAAACGCTGGCATGAAAAACAACTTGAAATGGCCCTCGCAGCTAGGGATAAGGTAGGTGAAGGAAGAGCTTGCTCCAACCTTGGAATTGTATATCAGCTTCTAGGAGAACATGATGCTGCACTTAAGCTGCATCAAGCCCACTTGACGATAGCTCGACAACTGCAAGATCGTGCTGGAATGGGACGAGCTTATGGGAATATAGGAAATGCTTACTCAGCAGCTGGACTCTATGAGGCCGCTATCAAATATCACAAGCAGGAACTAACCATTAGTAAAGAAGTTCATGACCGAAGTGCCGAAGCATCCACTCATGGAAATTTAGCAGTGGCTTATCAGGCGCTGGGAGCACATGACATGGCACTAATGCATTACAGAGCACATTTAAGCATTGCCAGGGAACTGAAAGATACTGCGGGGGAAGCATGCGCTTTGCTGAATTTAGGAAACTGTCTTAGTTCGCGACAAGAATTTGCACAAGCCGTACCCTACTATGAACAGTATTTGATGTTATCGCAGGAGCTAGGGGATGTTGCTGCCGAAGGAAAAGCGTGCCATTTTCTTGGATATGCGCACTACTGCATAGGAAATTACAGAGAGGCTGTGAGGTACTATGACCAAGATCTGGCATTGGCCAAGGACCTTCAAGACAAGATGAATATGGGGAGAGCTTACTGTAATTTGGGGCTGGCTCACCTTGCTTTGGGCAACAGTCAGGCGGCACTAGAGTGTCAAAAGTATTTTTTGGCCGTAGCACATATGACAAACCACCTACCAGGAAAATTTAGAGCGTTGGGCAATATTGGAGACATTTTAATCAGAACTGGGGAGATTGAAGAGGCTGCGAAAATGTACCAGCGACAATTAGCGTTGGCTAGACAGGCCAGGGAGAGACCAATGGAAGCAGCAGCATGTGGAGCTTTAGGACTGGCCCATCGACTTGTTAAAAAGTTAGACAAAGCCCTTGGATATCATACTCAAGAATTAACACTTAGACAGGAAATGGGTGATTTACCTGGAGAGTGTCGTGCACATGGGCACTTGGGAGCTGTTCACATGGCTTTAGGAAACTACACTCATGCAGTAAAGTGTTATCAAGAACAACTTGAACGAGCCCAGGAACTGCAAGATTCAACTATTGAAGCGCAAGCTTTCGGCAATTTAGGAATTGCTAAACTCAACATGGGACACTACGAAGACGCAATAGGTTCGTACACTGCAAATGCGTTATTCTAGTAACAACTTATTTAAAATTCTGTTTTTGTTTTTTCAGGTTATTTGGAGCAACAACTAGGTACCTTGGAACAGGTAACAACTACAACAGCTCAACATGATCGCGCTAGAGCTTTGGGTCATCTTGGTGATTGTTATGATGCTCTCGGAGATTACGAAGAAGGAATCAAATGTCATGAGAGACACCTGCAACTAGCAACAGCACTTCAAAGCTTTAGGGATCAAGAACGTGCTTACCGTGGCCTGGGCCACAGCCATCGTGCACTGGGTAATCTTCAGGAAGCCCTTGTATGCTTAGAAAAAAGATTAGTGGTTGCTCATGAGTTGGGGAGCTATGAAGCAAAGGCTGCTGCCTACGGAGATTTAGGAAATATTCACAGCGCTCTGGGAAACCACGAACAAGCAGTTAATTGCTTAGAACATCAAAGCGAAATAGCTCGTGAGCTGGGAGACCGAATCACAACATCTGATGCTACTAGTGCTCTAGGCAATGTTTACCAGCAAATGGAAAATTTCGAAGGCGCTTTAAAGCTGCACAAAATTGATCTAGAAATGTGTGAAAGCCTTGGTATCATTTCACTCCAAGCGAGAGCATGTGGAAATCTGGGAACTGTGCATGAATCTCTGAAAAGTTATGTGGACGCTATTAAATTTTTCGAAAAGCAGCTGTCCTTAACGACTGATAGATTGTCAAAAGCATACGCTTGCGGCTCACTGGGTAAGCTATCTTTTCTTTGTTTTTTTTTTTTTTTTTTGTTTAATGATAAATTTCTTACTAGGTCGAGTATTCCATCAAATGGGAGAAACTTCTCAGGCCATTAACTTCCTTCGTCAAGGACTTGCCATTACGCAGTCTCTTAACAAGTCAGAAGAAGAAGCTAAAATCAGGCATCAATTAGGCCTTTCGCTTTGTGCTTCTGGTGATAATGAAAATGCCCGGGCTCAAATGGAAACGGCAGCTCAAATTTTAGAGTCTGTTCGATTCGATCAACGATCTCCTGAAGCTAGAACGGCACTGTTTGATTTGCAAACATCTTGCTACCATGCACTTCAACAAATTTTAATAGCAATGACGAAAAATGAAGAAGCCTTGGTTGCTGCTGAACGCTGCAAAGCTCGGACTAGTGCGGATAGCACAAATTTTTCACGGAAGACAATGGTCACTTGCAGTGAGTCGATCTTCGACACTGTAAACAAATGTAAAATTAACGTGATATACTTCAGCTTAGCTGGTGATGAGCTGTACGCATGGTTCTTGCAGCCACAAAAGAGAATAGTCCGTTTCCACAAGGTGAAAATAACCGAGAGCACACTCAAGATACCTCCAGAAAAACTAAAGATTGGAGCAGATGATAAGAATGAGAATAGCAGCTTGCTTGAACGATATATCAACATGGTTCGAGATAGTTTAGGCGTTAACTCAGATAGCGTTCTTCATGAAGGTGATGGCAGCGGGTGGAGATCGTCTTCTGAGAACCTCCTTGATGATTTCTCAAATGAGAGAGCGGGATTCTTACGAATGGTCAATCGCAACCATCTTCTGAACTCTAGCAACTATTCATTGAGTTCACTATTCAGTCTTGGAAGTGTGGGGGGATCTGTCGCCAGTTTACAGGGATCAACAAGATCAATCGGAAGCTTGCAAGGATCAACAAGATCAAGGCGTGGAAATGTTGTACCACCATGGCAAGGCCCCAGCTGCTTACATACCTTGTATAGCCTTCTTCTTGAACCTTTCGACGATCTCCTGCCTTCAGGAGGAACAGCATCCAGACTAGGCCGAAAAGAACTTATTCTTGTGTTGGAAAATGAACTGTATCTGGTTCCGTTTGCTGTTCTTCGTAGTGGCCAAGAAAATGGTGAATACTTGTCAGAACGTTGCTCTATTCTTACCGTTCCCTCATTACAATCTCTTCGCCTTAAGAATAGAATCATTCGCAATCGTGACCAAACGTCGGAGCAACTTAATAGTGCACTTGTTGTGGGTGGGCCTCGTATACCATCCTCACTCAGCGAAACGTGGGGTTGGTCTGAATCGCCGGCTTCCCTGCAGGAAGCTGCAATGGTAGCTGATATGCTTCAAGCAAAGGCCCTTGTAGCATGCAATGCGACTAAAGAAACTGTTATATCAGAGCTACCAACTGCCGAATGCGTCCACTTTGCTGCCAATTTAAGCTGGAAATTGGGTGCGATAGTGCTTAGTCCAGGAGATGTTGTCGATTCACAGTCACAGAAGCGATTTTATCCAAATTCATCAGGAGAGGGAGACAATGAGGAAGAGACCAACGAATTATCCAGCACTAATATGGAAATTCCACCCCTGTCTGATTTTATTTTAAGTGCTGCTGACATCCTTACCATGAAGCTTAACGCCAAACTTGTAGTCCTGAGTTCATACCATTCTATAGAACCTATAAATGGAGCTGGAGTCGCAAATCTAGCTGGAAGCTGGCTATACGCTGGAGCCGGGGCAGTCTTGATATCTTTGTGGCCAGTACCTGAAACAGCCGCAAAGATTCTTCTTCGAGCATTCTATTCTGCGCTACTTCAAGGGACTCGTGCCGCTAGGTAAGAACTGTTTTTATTTTTAAGCGTTCGTCTTTAAACAATTATCATTTTTGCAATTACAGAGCCCTTGCCGAAGCTATGCAAACTGTCCAGCATACCAAACACTTTGCCCACCCTGCAAATTGGGCTGGATTTCTTCTAATTGGAGGAAATGTGCGACTTTCGAATAAAGTTGCACTCATGGGTCAGGCTTTATGTGAACTGATGAGAACTCCTGACAAATGCCGAGATGCCTTACGTGTATGTCTGCATCTAGTGGAAAAAAGTCTTCAAAGAATTCATCGAGGTCAAAAGAATGCCATGTATACTACCCAAAAGAGTATCGATAATAAAGCCGGACCTGTAGTTGGTTGGAAAGACCTTCTGATGGCGGTAGGGTTTCGATTTGAGCCTGCTGCTAACGGAATACCTTCTAGTGTATTCTTTCCACAATCAGATCCAGAAGATAGACTCTCTCAGTGTTCGGCCAGCTTACAGGCTCTACTAGGTCTTACGCCTACAACGCTACATGCTCTTTCAAAATTAGTGAATAGCTCAGAAATAGCTGATGACATAATTGGTGTAATTCGAAGTGTTGTAAGTCAATTCCCCCCGAAGTGTAGTCAAGAAATAGAAACCAGCATCGAGATACCCTTAAGCGTAAGATTGTGGAGAGTTTCAGGATGCCATGAATTGCTGGCTTCACTCGGCTTTGACTTGACGGAAGTTGGCCAAGATCAAGTTACACTTAGAACTGGAAAGCAGGCAAATCGTCGTAATTGTCAATTCGTTCTGCAAGCTCTACTTGCTCTTTTCGGTAAACAACTTACTTGAGTTTAAGAAATTTAATTAACATTGCATTTATATTCTAGATACGCAAGAAGCACCAAAAAGCCTGGGATTAGATTCTAGCAGCAGTTCAGAGTCGTTAAACGATGATGAACGTTCGGAAAATGGAGCTAACCCGTCGAGCCCAATACCCGGAACTTCTCAACAACGCAGCATAAGCCCTGCCGGCACAGTAAAATCGGCAAGTTCTAATATGACATGTCCTCCATTGCCTGTACACAGACCGCAAATTATAAGCAGTGGTGGCGCGTTCATTTCATACGTGCGACGTCGTGGAGAACCTGATGGTGGACGTACTGATCCGGAAACTAACTCAATACCGACATCAACAAATTTGTACTCTACACTAGACTCGAGCCTGGCGAACACAACTGATAGCGAATTATCCGATGGATATACTTCACAGCCGTTGTGCAAAACAATTGGGCCAAAACTTGGATATTCTAGTTTAAGAGGACCAATCAGAGTTTCGCGACCAGGAGGAGGTGGCGAAAGTGATGCGGCTTTTACTCCAAGCCCACCTGTCACAACACAAACTATTGTCGACCCTAACGTTTCACTAGCCCTGGCACATCAAACGCGAATAAGAAATCTCTACTCAAGCTCTGGTATGGGATTTTTAGGAGACAGTGTAATTCCAGAACTTAGTGTGCCGCAAAATATGTCCAGACGACCAGATAGCTCCAGTTCAGCAAGTTCGACTACCGACTGGGAAGGTTCTGGTCATGCGACCGTTCTGAGAAGATCAAATCAAGTTCAAAATTTACCGCCACTTCCACCTCCTCGACAGAATCTTCCCTTAGTAGATAGTCTACGACCATTAGCACCACTAGCACCTGTTTACAATAACCTTGGAAACGTAGTTGGTTCAAATACAGGCCTTCCTACCAGTGGGCTTGAGTCAACAAGTTCAGATTCGGAATTTGAGCGTGGTATGGACTGTAGCCATGCGAATTTAACCAGCCAACGGGGTAGATCAAAAGGAAAAATTGGAAGTCACCAGATGAATTCACGTGTCCCAGACCAAATAGCTTTCATAGATCGTTTAAGTGTTCGCACAGAAGTCTCTCCAGCTGGACCCGTGGCAAGTAGCACGAATGGAGCCCGAAAACCGCTTACGCTTCCTGACGATGACAATACATTAGTTTTTAATTCTTCCAGTCTATACTTTTCATCTTCGGATAATGAAGTCGAAGCCAAAAAGGACATTACAACCGTGAAACTATTGCCAAGCCAAGCCACAGTATCCAAAGATCCTTTGAAGACGGGTGCTAAGAGCATTCAAGACTCAATAATGCGTCACATGAATCGAGAGATGACCCCAACTATTTCAGAAGTGTACCACGAAAGGAATTTGGGTCTTGGTCTTGCTCCGCCGCTTTCAAAGCTACTTCTGAGCAAAACCTATGATGAATCAGAGGCAAAAATGACTCCATCAGGTTGTGCCATTAAAAGTATTGTGGAGGCAGTTAGTGAAATGGAAATATCCAGCGCTTCATCTTCTAGTACAGTATCCAAGGTGACGACAGGTACGGATATTTGCTCTATTTGTAACGAGCCAACAGGCATAATATGTCGATGCAAGTCGGTCACCATACAAAAAAAGGCTTCAGTCAAACCTTGGCTGAGTAATGTTCCCTCGAATATTGTCAAAGCAAGCGATTTGACAACCGCCGACATTCTGGAAAGGCAAAAAATTAAAAGCCATGGAACTATAGAAAGTGTCCAGAACGGAGGAGGATCAAAAAGATCCAGTAGTCCGTTCAATGAGCTTTCAAGACGAGACGAGGGAGATGGACGCTCTGTTGCCGACTCCCAATGCAGTGGAAGCTACAAGACCGACATAAATAGCTCGACCGCTGTACAGCTCAAATGTGTACGGACGAAATTTGGTAGTGGCACGTAGTTTTAAGGTATTTACGCATATTCTAGGTATAACTTAGGTTCATGGAACTGACCACTTTGTCAATGCAAAAAAATAGCAGTTAGTTTTTTATGATATTTTATAAGCTGTGCCCCCCCCCCCCACTGTGTTAATATTTTTCTACTTCACTGCTATCCTGTACGTTTTCCTTAGGCTTTAAGATTGTACTTCATAAGCGTTAGTTTACTAAAATTGTTTTTAATTTTTAAGAGATTTTTTTTTATATTTTTGCTTTCAATTAGAAAAATATTGTAAATACGCCCCTCGTGTACTATACAAGCAATGTGAATGAAATATACAAATACGATAATTTTTTCCATTTTTCCTTTTCCATTCACCTTTTTATAGGACAAAATTAAATAATGCAATAACGCAAATCAGTGCCTTGTAAACACACGCTTCATTCAGAAGAAATATGACTCGTCAGCTTGTGAAAGTATATAAAATTCGAAGTCTCGACCCGAGCCAATGGGTTATACAACAAATGTACCAACACTATTAGAGGCCACAATTGTCAGTGATTTTTAAGTGGATTTCAAGAAATAGGACCATAACCACTGGCTTATAACAATGGACTGAGCGTATTACCATTTTCCTATAAGAAAGAATGGCACCAGTTTTACAGTTCTCTCTTTCGCCCTATGGCAGAGTTGGAGCTACCAACACAAAATATTGCTTACTGAACGTTTACTTATGCCATTTGATGTTTTTATGTTGGCTGCAGATGCAATCACCGCAGAATGAATAAGGTATAGATAGTGATTACCATGCGCCGCGCCGTCTCTCTTGCCCATACGCAGGATTCAGTTAAGAATAACTTTTGAAAATTAAAGTCGGAATTACTTTAATTTCTTATAAGAGTGCTTATAAGCGATTAAATATAACTTGGTCAATAGAAAATATATTTTTTTTAATTTAATTCGATTTACGGGTGTAAAATTTCATATGATTGGTTGAGTTTTACATATTTGTATGTAGTAAAAACGTTTTAAAGGGTGCTCCAACGGTGATATACAGAAACACAATATTTTTTGTGCCACATGAAATAGCAAATCGCTCAGTCCATTGTTATAAGTCAGTGACCATTACTAATAACGGGTGAAAACTAAGCCACTCGGCGAAATGTATTAGTGTGCTCTGTTTGTATTCGTTTTGTCATGGCAATAATGAAATTCTGACATTCTGAAGGGGAACATTTTTTATAATCCAAATTCCTATGTAAAATAAACAAATTTTTAGCTCCCCATTATTTTCAGATAATATTTCTTGGCGTTGTCTTTGTATACCTATGACTGGAATAATTTAGACACCAATGGCAATTCAATTGTAAACAAACAAACCGGCATTGGTAAAATGTGAAATTTTTTGCCATGGCTGTTTATTTTTATAAATATTTCACTTTTATTTTGCTAGAAACACTATAATTAATTAGTAAAGCTATTAAAATTACTTGAAGAATGCTTTCCCACGACAATAAATCCGTTCGTTCTTGCAGCACAGCACAACGCACTTCATTATGATAATTTAAAACTTCGGAGTCTCTATTACACAAAATATCGTTCACAAAAGAATATTTCGCACTTATTTCACACTACTATTACGTAAAAATCACGTTTAATTAGTTATTTTTCACAATATCGTGAATTCAAATCCGAGAACTTATTTTCAAAATTATGAAATGTCAGAATGTTGAACTGACACAAAATAAATGTCATTTCTTCCCCCGACAATAGGTCGCACTGTCATTAAAATTCTTAAACACGTACACAGGATCCTGTGGGTCCTTTTTCCAGACGCAAATGATAATTTTTTCGTCATGCATCAATAGGGTACTGCTCCGTCCCGATCTGTTACAATCAATATTCCTTGCCAAAATTAATTAAAAGTTCAGAAATTTTATTTGAAATGTTTTCTAACGACTTCCGACGGGACAGGACTCTATCGTTGCGGACGATTGCAAGGAACACAAAACTCTAAAAAAATTTTAAAAATATAACCTTGTAACTTTGAAAAAAAGCAATTCTCAAATTTTGATATCGTTTGTTGAACTTTTCCTTGGGTCCTTTTCGGCAATTTATTTGCAGAAATGTTTATTTTTTCATCCCTGTCTGATTCAAATTGAATCGAATCACAAATAGTTATTTACCTTTATTATAGTTGTTGACTCACCGAAGTGACAAGCTCCGTTGGTTTCAGAATGGCGCTGATCCGATCCAGTTACCCCCAGATAAAGAAAAATTTATGGGAGCAAAACAATACACAACACGCAGTATAATTTGGCTGCCTTGACATTGTGTCTTCATCTATTAATAAAAAAAAAACCACCCCCTCCCCCATGGAATAATTGAAAAATTCCCAATTTAGTTATATTTATTCTACAACAATTTTATTGATATTTTCCTTTTTCTTTAAACTTCTGTAGACTGTGTTAATTCTTCAATGTCTCAATTTCTAGTCCATTGTTTCAATGTGCTTCAATTTATATTTATATATTTTACTTAATTTAATCATTTTTACCTCTAGCTTTATTCCCTACCTTTTTACATATACATTTAAATATTCTATTCTTAGTAGTTGCAATAAGCTTAGATGTTATTATTATAGTCGAATTCATATTTATATATATATATTTTTATACTTAAATAGAGATACATATATATATATTTATATTACAATATTTATTTCCTCTGCTGTTTCACTTGCCATATATTTTTTAAGTATTTCCATCTAATATCGTAGCTTTTCGGTTCATTCCTCATCTCTGCTAGTCGTCCTATTTCCTAACCTATGACTCTTTTTAGTATTATCAATAACTACACCCTACACGCGCCTATAGATATTTTCTGCTCTGAACAACCACACTCGATCAATGAAAAATATTTAAATAATTATCAACAAGGCATTAACTTTTTACAGTTTGTGTTTTTTGTATGTTTCTAAAAAATTTTTGCTTTGTAATTTTCTTGAATAAAATAATTTTAAACTGTGAAAAAAGAAAAACTCGGTTTCTTGGTATAATTTGCATTAATTTCAGTAAAAAAAAATGTTGATAAAGTAATTCTCGTAATTATATTATTAACTAGAAGATTATAATATATAATATCCTGCAATTTTAGTTCTTTAAAAAAACAGTTTTTAAAGTTTTAGAATATTCTCCTTCGTTCAGTTAATAATTTGTTTTTTGTTTTTGCTCAATAATAATAACTATAGACAGTTAATATTTATTTTTATGTTGTAATTAGGTATATAATATCCTTTTATACATAACACATACATATAATTACTTGGATGTATTAAAAGATTCTTCAAAATCGCCCACTAATGCCATCATATCCCTCCAATATTTATTTATTTATTTATTTATATTTTATTATTATTATTGATTAGCTTAGGGTATGCGCATAGACAGCCTTAGACTTACGATCATCTAATTTTTATGTTTTTAGTTATGTTTTTATTTAAATAATTTTTTCCGCAATATAATTCTTAATGTGTCTTAAATAATATACTCCCAATGACTACAAATTACTTTACAATAAGGCTGTTTTTAGTTCTTCTTCTTCTTTATAATATGGTTTTTGTTTATCAATTTACATTTTACAATATTATTATTTAGTTAGAATGATCCCACGGATTTTGAATTAGTTTGCAAAATTGTTTTAATACAAAATTTATTTAATAAAAAAAAAAAAAAAAATCAACAACACTTTTAAAGAAGAATAATGTGTATTTGTTTAAAATAAGTTTTCCACCAAAACTGTAGTAAGATCGTAAAAATGTATATACCTAACAAAATATAAATTATATTCTTCTTCTTTAGCGAACAGAAAATTAAGCGTACACGTTTTGTTGATGAAAGCAATAATATACTCCTTAAAACTAAAAACGCTCGTAACCAACCAAAGCGATGAATTCTCCGATTTTATGAAATTTGTTACAACGAAACCTTATTAGATCTGTAGAAAGAATATTGACCGAATACTAGTATCAAATGCCATCAATTCTATCCAACAAATTGTGATGATTTGGACTTGGTAAATTTTAAGAGTTAATGTCGAAAAACTTCTAAGTACAAGTTGAGTACACTTTACCTTTGGTCAAACTCAAATGAATTAAACTTCATACGAATATCCAATATCAACCGAAGTTCCAAGTTCATGGTAAAATATCAAAATTTCAGTTTTTTTGAAAATTCATTTGAGTTGGTGGAGTACGTGTGTACTTCAGATTGTTAAATCTAGCTATAAAATTAATTTTAATTTTAAATCTGATTTACTTGTGGTGGGGTGTTGGGGGTACTTAATATGTGTGAAGTGTTTAATTTTATGCAATTTATGCATAGTTCGAGACCACCGTTTTATTATTAAAACTTTGGTTAAATAATTTTGACTACTTTTACTTGAAAATCTTTTAGTTTTCCGCATTCATAAAATGATACTTCGCAATAAAGTTTGAATTTAAAAGCTTGGGAAAGATTTCGAAATAAGTATCGTACCGTAAATCCTTTCTTTTAATAGGTTAAAAATTTCCATACCACTTCAACTTTCGTTAACATTTTGGAACATTCGAACCAACAATGCCATCTTTATTAGGCATGTTAATTATAAAAGTCCAAATAAATCTCAAAAAGCAATATTAGTAAAAAAAAAATCCTATTTAAAATTTTTAAAAATGCTCAAGGATAATCATTTCAATTGATGATCATTTTTAAAATGTTAAAAATCTTTCACCTGCTAAAAAATTCCAAAAATTTCAGAGAAGCAAGATTTAGCAGCAAACAGCAAATTTAAGTTTTAAAACAATCAAAACTTTATGAGAACTGCCGCAATCGAGGAAGCAAGCAACATTTGCTAATGGAATCAAAATGATTTCTGTTATTCATTTTAGAAAAATTTATAATTTTCTCGCCTGGATTACCTAGTAATAGTAGTACCAGAATGCAAGACGAGACCTAAAATAATATAAATTCGTATGTAAATGCAACCATATTAAGTTGCATGCCTACTTTTGATAGTTTGTTCGCTGCTTGACTTGATAAAATTGAATTAGGCGCGTATTCTTCAAGGAAATTTTATCTTTCGTCTTTGTTTAACTTCTGATAATTAAAATAATATTAGAAATAGAATTTCATCAGAATTTTGGCTAATTCCGGTTGGTCTTAAGAACTTTTCAAACTGTAATTTCAAATATAACTTTGTTCTATACGTTCAAAACTATGTCGTTTTGGATTCCCACCCATTCTTTCCAACCCAATCTAATAAGTATTAGTAGAATAAAAATGAAAAAAATATATATATATATAAATAAACTGCATTTATTTTTAAATAATAATAATATGATTAGAATTTTCTCCTAAATTTAAAACTCGAACACAAAGTCGGTGCCATTCAAATTTACTGCACGTCATACACCTTACTTTCAAACGAAACGAATGTCTGATTAATTCAAATGAAACCAGCCTTCGCTAAAACTACAGATCTCTATCTCTCTCTCTTTCTCTCTCTCTGCCTCTCTACCTCTACTTCTCTCTATCTTTCAACGAACACCAAAAGCTCTTATTTTTAAATTTTTTAATTTATGATTTTGCTTAATTTATTTCACATTAGTATTATTACTATGAACATGGCAGTATTGATCAAGTATGAATAAATTATAAAAACTATTAAATGGAATAATAATTTATAAATATGTAATGCAAAGTTTAATTTGTTCCTAGACCTTAGAAAACGATTCTCAGTGAAAGCCAAAAGTGTTTTATATTTGTAGAGTGACGCGAGCTCGATGTGAAACTAAAAAATATAATAGCTGGTGCACAAACAATTACTATGCCGCATCGATGCAAAAGTAGCTGAAATCAATACAATACAGTAAAGCTGGGCCGTATTTGGATTATCGATTCGATGTTAATATAGGGAATATTGTACTCGCGACACGAAATCAACTCAATCATTCAATTAGAACCCACACTTCTGCTGAGAAAAAGAATTATTTTCAAAAATAAAATATATATAGGGTAAAATTTTTTTTATGTTGATTTTGGAAAGTTATCAAGGATTCATTAATCACCACTACACTTACGTGTACACACAATTTCATAGACTCTTTCTTAACCAAATCTCTATATCATTGGAAATCGGAATAAAAGATGTCTATAACATGTGGTCATTTTAATTATATAATAAAGTTTTGTGCGATAAACGATAAAGTTACAATATCACGTGAAATCCTTTAAGCTTGGGAAAAAAATCAAACTCTGAGATACTTTTCAAAATTAAATACTATACTGTTAAATCTGTAAATCTAAATCCAAACGTCCAATTTTTCATTATGCTACTATTGAATAAATAACTAACAAGCCCAGCAAACACATATTTATGTTCTGGAATATAGAATACGTTTTTTTGAAGATATCTCCATCTTCTACGATACGATTTTGGCGTGATGGCAAGCAAAGAGAGGATAAGAAAGAACTTGTGATGCGTCCACAATACAAAATAGATACTTCTTCGCAATTGCTTATCAACTCGCTATTTTATATTACTATTTTCGTATTATGTTTGTTTTCCGTTCTTCTCGATTTCTTAAAATTCAGTTATGAACGACTCCAAATAATGATTGACTGGGGGTATTTTTGAATATACATCCACTTGTCTTCTTTCTGATATACTCGCAACAAAATTATATCGACTCTTCATTAGAAGGAAAAAAAAACATTTAGATACATATCTTTCTTCTCTTCTTGTTATCCCCACCACGAATTTAATCCTTAGCGAATTTTTATGATCCTTGTAATTTCCCGAACAATAAATATGCAACAAAGCTACGATAAATTTTTCGTATGGAAGAGATCGCTACCTTTTCGTCGATGAGATCTATCGTCCAAATGTTTGCTAGGCAACTGTCAAATCTGTTTACATCAAAGCGTCAAATTTCCCATTATGCTACATTGAATAAATCACTAACAATGAAGGAAATTTTAAATGTATTTAGTGCGCAATAAATTTGAAAAAGTCGCTAAACTCCCTGAAATTTAAAATGGTTACTTTCAGAAACTTCAAGATCTCACTTATTAAATGAGATCTGGACGTCAGTGAGTGACTTATTCACTCAATATGCCGCTTCCTTGTGAGTTATTTATTCAATGTATCCCAACATGAAAGATGATACGCGAATGATTCGCACATCTTATTCCGGAGAAGATAAATTTCACCGCGGAAGATTATCATCTTATTGCGGATGTCACGTCCTTCGGGAAGAAATGTGCCCCGAATCACGTTGAGAATATCGTCATGGAAATAGAAGAAATTAGATTATTTTGAAATACAACTTTATAAATTAGAGCAGTAAAGTATTACATATATGTTATATATGTAGGAAACTTCATTATAGCTGTGTTCTTTTGTATCCGCAGAACACAGCAGAATAAAAGATAAACAAAAGAACGCCTCATACATATTCATAGAAGATTTATAAATGAAGCGAACAGTGCAAATAGCTCGCTTCAATAGACAGAACAATTTGTTCTCTCCAGTATAACAAGGTACACAAAAGAACACAGCTTATATCTTACTTCAAATGCTTTACAGAATGAACAGACCTGAATTTTCAGGTAAAAATCAACATATATATTCCGAAGATGATAACTGGAAGATATCCTCCAATCAAAACGCTGATGACTTTTCATCTCAATATTATCTGGGATACTACTTGGCCTCTAGAAGTTAAAATGACTTTATTTGCACAAGTATCCGTTGTCTGTAATGACGGCCATATTCATATTTTTAGATACGGCAATCAGCAAAATGAATGCAAAATGAAAGCAAATATGTAACACGTTCCAAAACTTGAGAACAATTATCTGTAGTAAACTAGTATTGTCGTTTTGAAACTTCAAGGTCTGTTTAATGAAGTCGAAAAAAATTAGAGCAGGGCAGGGGCTGGATTGCGCAACTGTGAACAATTTGCCAGTGTAAACGACTTGAAAAACTCACCGTGAATTTCAAGCGATTCCGTAAGTAGCTGTGTGCACTTTGCTGAATGTTGTTTGAAAACTATCACTGAGAAAATATTCTTTTTGAAAAAGTAAAGTTATAAGAGATAAATTACATGAATTCGCTAGAGAAAGGTAAAGATAAATTTAAAAATTCATTATATTTGAAATTTTTTAAACATTCTAGACAACATTTGATTATAATAAGAAGGAAGTTCCAATTAAACTTAACTAAAAAGTCGAAAAATTCCTATTTTTTCATTATTCGCAAGAAATTGTTAATTTTTTCTTTGGCTTTACGAGAAAAGCACTTTTCAATGTTTTCGTTGAATTTTCGTTCAGAAAAACAATGAAATGTAATTTTATCGAAACACAATGTACAAAATTAAAAATTTCTTGCGAATAATGAAAAAATAACAATTTGTCCACCTTTTAGTTAAGTTTGATTGTAAATATTCGCTGTTGTGGGATAGAAAAGTGAGTTTTTCGGTTCAGCGTTTTCGTTTTCGTCTTTCGATATGCAAACGGCCTAATTCTAATTTTTTAATTCTTTATTCCTTAATTCTTTAAAATTCACGAACAAAATGCCCGTGAGAAAATATCGGTTACCGTGTACACAATTTTGCCGAATCGGAACAAGGTAATGTACATAAAATTTTGTGTACATGCGGCGTAAACTCATAGTTACAGCATCCGGTCCCTGGGCAGCTCACCTTAAGTTAACTGTCAAATTAAAAGAGAGCAGAAAGGAGTAGGAAGCTCGTAAAACGCACTTTTCTGAAATTTCTGAAAGATTAATATCAAGAAACTTTTTTTCCAAACAAAAATACACAATTATTTAAATTATTCCAAGAGAATAGTAAAGAAACCTTTTTTTTCACAAAAAAACCACAATTATTTGAATTATTTTTCAGAAATGCCAACACATTTACAAATGTCAAATACCTGCTCTAGTTGCTCCTTCGAAAAAGTTAGAGCATAAAATCTTGCTTTAAGTCACTCCAGTTCACTTCAGAGCAGGCTCATGAAACACAGTTCAGTTCATTTTAGATTACTTTACAGCAGTGTTCTGAATTCATGAAACACAAAGTACGTTTTCATAAATACTTGAAATATACTTCAAGTAGAGATCAAGTAATCGAAATATCATGTAATTGCGCATTGACTTAAAGTATATTTGAGTTAAGTAAATCACAAAATTTTTGTTCAATTTATTTGAAAAAAAAAAAAAAAATCATGTAAACGCAACTGCAGTATGCACTTTGAACATTTTTCATGTCTGTGATTATAAAAACGGTAAAGGGGAACAAAAATAAGATTATTGTTGACAATTCAGGTTGTGATTTATGGTAAATTTCAAGTCAAGTAATTGGAATTAATTCAACCAAAAACTCTACTTGAGTTTCAAATGGATTTCAAGTCAAGTACTCAAGTATTGTCAACGTACTAACGGTTTTGTGCTCTCCTAGGCCAACTCATTAAACAGACCTACTATATACCATAAGTCAACTGTTCCTAACTACACTCTAGAGCAACTTGAGTTAAATCAATTAACGCACATTATATAGAGAACAAATTCAGATGTATAGTGTTTTGGTTTAGATTTTATACTCGTTATTTAGTTTACAATTAGAATTATTTGGTTCAAATTGCATAAAGGTAACTGAATAAGATGTAAAAATTTATTATATATTTATTTTTATTTACTATTATCAAATCCAGAAAAAAGTTCACTGTAGTTTTACTCTGACATGACTTTTGACTGTAGCGATGTTTTTGAAATGTGCTAACATACCTTTTTTGAAAAATTATTATTGAATAAAAATCCCATTAATGTCCATTTAGAAAGTGCATCAAAAATCATAGATATTAACATTAATTTTTATCGTATTCCGTTATAGGCCCTGTAATTTATCTTATATTGCACTAAATTTTCATTCAATTTACTTAAGGACGTTTGCCTACAGTTTTAAGTGGACACTAAGCCACCAAGTGGAATATCCCTCACTACAACTCATTACAGCATTCTCAATGGCTAGTGTGGATAACTCATTTGGCAGGAGAATACTCATAATTTTACGTTATCCATTACACCACCGATGCGTAGCTTTGATGCTTTGATAAATACATGAATAATTTTGTATAGTTCTTGAATGTTTAAACACTGAACGAATTTCAGAGAAACATAAAGAGATTTGAAAAAATTCAAGCTACTTAAACCTAAATCAAATATTAAAATCCAAAATATTTACATACATTTCTTCATCACTCTGCCATGATCAGATAATTTGAAAAATAAAAAAAAATGTTAAAATACAAACTTAAATAACTTCTCCGAAGTAGTAGTTTTTTAATAACTTGCTGATTTTTTGTTTTTTTTTCACAGCGCATACATTTTTGTGTTTCATATTATTTATCTACAAGAAAGCAACTTATTTTAGTAAATCATTTAATTTACTAGTACACAGTGCAATTTCAAAACAAGAGCAAAATAAGGCGTAAACAGAAAATAAAGTAAACAATAAATTAAAACTACTAGTAGTAGTAACAAGAAAAATAAACATTAATTCAAGAATTATTCAAGAAATGTGTGTGAAAATATTCGTTTGCTTTCTATCTGCATTATCTTTTCACTTTTATTTCTTTAATTTGTTTTTTTTTTTTAATTTTTTTGTGTTTTATTTTTAATTAATAAATATACAGCTATAAAAATGTGTTTGTTTTTTGTTCTTTGTTATTTTATGAACAACATTTTTTAAGACTATCAAAAGTTACATATTTTTCGATTTTATTCTTTTGTTAATAAATTTTGGTTTATTTTTCTTCTTTTTTTGGATAGTACTAAAAAAACAATAAAATCGTAAAAATTTCTCTAAGGAACATTCACAAGACGGTGTATGAAAAAATAAAAAAGATCAAACGGAAAAATAAATTCCAATATTTACAGTTTCAATTAAAATGTTAACAACAAAGTTTTAAATCGTGCCTAAAGTACATCTTAGACCTGAAAAAAATACTATATAAATGTACCTTCAATCGATTTGTGACCTACAAAAGCTTATTGAATTTTCTATGTAAACACTAATCAAAATGGAAAGCTCGAAGAATCACGTATGGTGAACCATAAGGGGTGCAACATTCCTACCTATTATGTTCTATTGAAAGTCGGCGCAGTGGGGGATGGATGCACGTTATACATTCATATATAAACCAGATAAACAAAGATTAACAAGATTAAGATATTTTATAAATTTTTCTGTGTAATCAATATTTTAAGGAACATCCCACCTACCCCAATGTTTTTATTTGAAACAAAATATTCAAGTATAAGCTTAAAAAAAGCGTTGCCTACTACTTCAATTCTTCATGCTTTAAGTAGCAGTCGTTCTGTACAGCAGATTGCAGAAAAATTACACAAAATATGTAGGTAGCTTACACATTGCAAAGGAGTGACAAGTGTAGTGCCAAGAATTTGACGATAATAGGTCTGTTCGATGAAAACCCCGGGCTACACCGAGCTACAATATTTTGTTTTTTGAAAAACTTAGGGCTAACTTCGAACTTACACTGAAAATTTCTTGGGGTAATGGTTTGACATTTTTCACTTGAAATTTATTGCTGATTGAGGAATATAAATTATTTCTTAAGAAAAAACTAAGCAAAAATTGGAAAAAAAGAAATAGAAAAATAGCAAGAGCACATTTTATTTGTCTTCACCCATTTTATAATAAACTTTTACAATTAATTATATCCAGAAGCACTGTCAGAGAAATGTCATTATACTAGCTTTACCCGGTATTTTAAAAACTTGTTCAGTGAACGCGCAAACCCCTGGGTAAATATTGGAGGGGAAAATTTACATGATGTTTTCATCGAACAAACCTAATAGTGCGACTTGCTCTTAAATGGAATGGTTCTTGACTTTATTAACAGTCTAAACATAGAAAAGGAGTGAATTAAACGAAAACTCACACTAGATTTTTCAGGTCGCAGTGAATGCGAGGCAAACGCCTGCACCACCCCTCCACAAATCTAATCTAATCTAATTAAATAGAATTTTGTGCATATTTTAAGTTCGAATTTAATTTCAAGTGTAAAAAAGCGGTATATACTTTGCTAACACTACACACTGAAATGATCCTGAGCGAATTTGGTTCCAATTAGATGGTCTAGAGCTCAAGAGACCTAGTTCTAGTAAAGAGACCCCCAGCTTGAAATTGTATTTCTTTATCATTTATATAATTTCCCTTAAGTAACTATCAATTACCGTGACGTTTTTGCGTCAACTCGCATCAACTTCTTATAACTGAATTATCTACATAAGAAAATTAACGTGAAATTCAGCTAGAATATATATTTATCCACTTCCACCATAGGCATTTTCCTTATTCCGTTGATTTAATGCACTTAAGTCGGGGGGATTGAACCATACAATTTCTTTTAAGCTACCTCGACCGTTAATGTTACAAGTGTGTTGCTTTCCGGTGTTAATTAAATTATTTCGAAATTATATATGCATTAAATAAATTTTTCTTTCATGTGCACCTTCTTGAATATTATGTCATTTTCGAGGCAAGCAGGAACACTCAGTCCATTCCATTCCCTCATTCTCATTATGCACATACATGATATCAGTACGTAAATTACTAAAAAAAAAATGGGGCCTGTATTATCAAGTCGGCACATGAAATGTAATCCTGTATTGTCTAAATTCTGAAGATGCGCGTTAGTAATGTAGAAAGCATAAAATGGGCACATAGATATGTAGGTATAGGTTAATTTATTACTCACATAATTTTTATCGTACAGACCAGAACACAAACGAATTGAAACTAATAAAAATGAATGCGCATTCATTTCATCCATCACTAGCTTCAAAAAAATCCTACTTACCTACCTATCTATCTACCTACGTACTTAGCTCTATCTATCCAATACTAGAATTTAATAAAAAAGAAAAATAGAATATAATGTCAAGGAACATTTGAATTGGTAGAAAGTAAGAAGAAAAATCGTAAATTAAACTATCGAAAACATCGATTGTGATTATTCGACAATTTCATCTTGTTTTATATGCCCGTATTATATATAGCTAACGCCTCAGATATACTTCCTTTATATTAAAATTTTACAGATTGTTGTATATTTAAATTCACGTCGTTTTTCCCCCGTTCTTTCTGGTTTTCTATGGTCTTAATTCTTGACGACGCGTTTGTAATTTGGTTATAGCTTATACCCTAGCTAGACAGATGACGTCTCCTCAAATACTATATACTTCGCTGTCAAAACGATGTGGGGTGATACCCAAAATAAATTAAATCTAAAAATAAAACTATTTTGTATCACCCATGTTTATATTTAACATTTCTGTGCTGCCAAGAGACAAGTGGGACGCATGTAAACTTAGTTTCGTTACACATCAGCACCACAAGCGAAACTGTGATAGCACTAAAAACTCAATTAAAACTAATTCAAATTTTGATTCAATCCTCTGTAGTACTGCTTGCAGGAGGCAACATCATTATGACGTCAGGAACTAGCTCCTGTCTAATTAATAACGGATATACGTTAAGTGGCATAGTTTTAAACATTTACCGAAGTGGGGGGAGTGATAGTTTTTTTACTTAAGTATATGCAAACGAGATAAATTCTACTTAAATGAGTGGTATGAGTCTACGTTAAAATCCATAATTTTCATTAATTTCAGAATATCACATAAATAACGAATTTCTTACAACGTAAATGGATGAATGAAGCGCACTTCAATATTATCTCAACTAAATGCATTAAAAAGTAATCCATAGAAATTCTTGGTTGATAAATCACAAATTGCCTTCATATTTGCAGAATCTACTTTGTTTTTGTTTTGTTTGTAAAACGATTTTTTTATATATATGTATGGACCTCTTAAACTTTCAGTTCAAGTTATCCAAAAATTTTAAATGTTTCACCCCCTATGCAAATAGTTTTAGAAATAATGTAAACGAAAAATGTTCTTATCAAATGTACAAGTAACTCTTAATTTTTTAAAATAAGTCAGTTAACTACTTTCAATGTTTGCTTTTGAATTATTTTTAGCTTCGTATTTATATATTTTTTATGTATGTATATATATATATATACATATATATATTTTATTTAGTGCCTACCTAAAGGTTTTTTATATAAATTCTTTTTTCTTAATTTCCATGGTTGCGCTGTTTCTGTTTCTTCCTTTCGGACTAGGTCCAAACTTTTTCTAAATACATGCTGCTTAAGGAAACAATTTTATCTATATTCCCCCCTTTAAAATAGGGGAGGAGAATCTATTTTCCCATTGAACGCGAGAGTAATAATTCTACCTTTTTTAGCTTACTTGCGCTTTCTTTCTCCCTTTCTCTCTTCTGTTTTCATTTACAGTTTCATCACCATCTCGCTTTTCTTATGTAATATCGTTATTATTAATATTATATTATTATTTTTCATATACATAGTAATAGCATTTATTAAACTTTGAATTATTGATAATTGTTTTTGTTTTTTCAATATATAATTTAAAGATTGTTTTACACAAGCGCTTTTTATTTATATTCAGAGAAAGTAAAAGAGCTAAAATTCAATTTTAGTATTTTCCTCTACTTTTTCTTGCACAGAGCACACACATACATACGCACCAAACAAAAGCAATCATACACTTCTATATTGTTTCAAGATTTGTTTTTTTTTTTTTAATTCTTTTCTTTGTATATTTCGTAAACTAAATTAAGAATATGATAATTCTATTTGATTTCTTCAAGTTTTCTGTAATAATTACGCTTTCTATACTCTTCTTTTTCATCAAGCAAATCTTTGAGTTCTGTTATTGAAACATTTTTATTGTCCATTGTAAAATTGTGTTCCGCGATTGATGCCATGTGAAATCTCCTCCCAAGCTGAAAAAACAAGAAAACAGCACGATAAAATTAAACCAAGTGCCATACAGACAAAATAATCTTGCTTTAAAGACTATATAATAATAAATTTAAATTTTATTTGATCCCGGAAGGGAATCGAACCCACATTTAATAGAATCGGTCAAAAATCGTTTATTTTCCTGTTGTAGTTATCATTTGATTTAGAATCGTTGAAAATAAAAGTATTTAAAAAATTCTTCGATTCTCCATCTTTGATCGATCCTAACAAGTGTGGGTTCTATTCCGTCCGGGAAAAAATAAACAAAAATTGAATTTACAATTTATTCGTGTGCTTTCATCGTTACTGGTTAATGTCAACTGAAAGCAACGCGGCTTAATAGAGTAGTTACAAATTAAAAAATACAAGATGGAAATGCATCTGTCTCGTTAGTTCGTGTTAAGAGCAGTCGTCTGGAAAGCGGAAAGTCCCGGCTTCAAACCCCAGACGAGGCAGTTGTTTTTTCCTCTTGTATTTATGATTTGCTTTAGAATCGTTAAAAAATAAAATTTCTTAAAAAATTCTTCTATTCTCCAACTTAATTTAAAGTTTCTCAGTTATGTCTCCAATGAAGCTACAAACGCAACATTATGTATGATCCAAGTGGTCAAGATCGACAGTAACAGGATAAGTAGGTACAGTTCTTCAAAATAAAAATACCTTATCTTATTTTGGAAGGTAGTTTTGAAATATTATAAATTCTTAATTCTTATAGGAAAGAGGCGAAACTCTGAAACCAAAAAAAAAAAAATCATCAGAATGAGTACTGGAACAATGGTATTCCACAAATCTAATATAATTCCCTTAAAGTAAAGAAAAAAAATCTAAACTCAGCACTGCTGTTCGAAACGGGAGAAAAATTAAAAGAATAAAAAGAACAGAAAAATATTATTTATGCCTTATTCCATGAGGTTAACTTAAATAAATAAATAAATTACAAACCAAAAACACATTATATATTCTCAACAATATTCCTTCGCTAATAAGGCTCTTAACAGTACAAACGAACGACGAGAAAAAACTCTTCCTATCAGGCAATGAAAAACTGCTGTTGACCTTGAAATGTAATTGTTCCACTTTTAATAAGAATGACGAAACCAGAAAATTTAAAAGATCATTCTGTCTAACAAAATTAAAACAATATCAAAGATCACCTAATAAGAAGCAAAAATCAGTGGAACAAAATTGAAAATTATTCGTGTTCTTAGAGTTTCTCTCTCAATTCATATACTTTCTTCTTTTGCATTAAGGGGGAAAACGCAACGAGAAATTTCGAAATTTTCGATTTGTTTTGTTTGGCTTTTCTTCAAGCTTAACCTCTTAAGAATGTCTGGTGAAAGGCGCATGCAAATATTCGAAAAAATAACGGGGTTATGGCCGATCTAGTCAGCACCAAGCGGCCGAACGAAATTCAGGTAGAAATACGCCGTCGGTTCCTATTGTAACATCGTCTGCGTAACCGGGCGTTATATCGAAAATTTCGTTCGGATATAATATATTCGGTGAAAAATGGATAAAAAAAAAGGTTCTCGAAAATCTCAGAACCATTATAAGTATTGGCCAAAATGGAGTGGATGATTCTATGTAAATTGAAGAATTTTGCGATTTATTCACTGTTCAACTTTAAAACGCGTTTTTCTCGAAATCATGTTTTCGAAGATATCTCAAAAACTAATGAACCGATTGCAATTTAAAAAAGAATTGGTCTGATTACTGCTATAGATTGCCTTCAAAAAATCCAGAAAAATTGCTTTTTTTCGCGCCTCTCGGTGTGTTTTCCCCCTTAATGGAGGACAAAACTTGCTTGTAGTGCGACTGAGGCAAAGAGTTGAAAATGAAAATTGAGAGAACGTAGGATTACCCAAATGACAAAATCTTATTGAATACCTTCAAAATCATTTCTAATTCATAATAATGTACATCAGGTTGCACTACCTCAATTTTTTAAGAAGATAAATTTCGCTTTGGCCAAGGTGCTGAAAGGAGATGTAATTTTTCGCAAAAACATCAGAGATTACAGCATGAGTTTCTCCCACTTAATCTCTTAAGAACAAAACGTATGTAAACAATATCATAGGAATGTCACACACCCATGCTTAATTCCTTAAAGCTGCATACAATTTTTTCTTTCAAAATTTGTATTCATTTTTTATTTTGTTTTTTCAAATAACATCCTACTCTGGTGGGTAATCTTTCTTTTGAACAGCTGTTCAAAAGATTTCTCCTGAATAATAACGGTCGGCGCCCAGGAGGCTCTTTAAACTCTGTACAAACACTATTGAACAGATAAATTTCAAAGCCAGTCTAAAAATTAATCTAAAAATTAATCTTGAATAAGAGTCGAGTGAACTAATTAAATAGTCTATAGTCTGGAATGAAATTCAACAACCTTTTATATGAATTTTGTTTCTTGTCTCTAGATCCAAACAGATATAGGGACAAAACGTAAACAACGACATATTGATCAAGTATAAAAATATTTTTTTACGTAAAAACTGAAATTAATTACTTTAAAACAAAATTAATCATTAACTTACCCAAACCAACGAAATCAACAATTTTCTCAAAATTGAAGGAATTCAATTCTCTGGATGCGGGTGGCGCAACAAATCGGATGTTAAATTTCTTCTGATTGCTTGAAGAAATAACGTTTTCATCACCACTAGTTGGGATAGTTGTAGCAGCTGGCAAATTATCAATAACTGAAGAAACGGAAGTAGCTGTAGCATCTGTTACAGGTAGAGTGATAGTGGTTACGGCGGTGGTTGTGACATCATTGCTATTTGCATTTATCTTACTATCTAACAACAATGACGGTGAATTATCATTACTGGACGACATCCCTGATGTGTTGCTTATATTACAATTATTATTGTTACTTATGTTTGATGATGATGACGATGACGATGATGCTGAAGACGCTGATGAGTTGACTAAGATTTGATTCACTAGTTGCTGTGTTTTTTGCTGATGTTGAACGCTGCTTTCGCTATTATAAATAATGTTACTCTTGTTTCGATTAATATCAACACTATTCACAGCTATTATACAAGGATCATAACTAAGTTCACTAATGCTATTACTATTAATATTAATACAACTAAGGTCTACTTTAGCCGACGCAACTATGAAATTTGTCCCTAAATTTGTCGCCGTATTTGGTGCTGGTGGCGTCGTTTCTACTGTTGAAAGTATCATTTGACTTTGTAAATTTTTACAGCTACTGCTACACCTTTCAGCGTTATCATTGTTGCTAGTGCCGCCGCTGTCTGTTGCTATAATTGAAGGAACACCCTGAAAAGTTGCCCGGCCCACTTCAGTTCTATTGCACAAACTACTATCTGCTGATTCAGATAGAATGCTGCGATTATTTGATGAAGAGTAACCGTGATCAGAGTGTGGTGATAGATGAATTGTTTCATCATGCGGTTGCGGTGTACAGTCAACTGGAGCTAATGTTACTACATCCTGTACATTTTGGCTTAAATTGAAGTGGCCTGAATCGTCAAACTGTTGATGATGTTGATTGCTATCGAATAAATGCAGTTCTTCTTCATTAAAGTCTCCAAATGTGAAATCGTTGCCAATTGACAGTGAATTATCGGTTGTGTCATTAAGAATAATAACAGCTGGACGATTTGATATTTTGCTACTACTATTATTACTATTTATGGTACTGGTAGAAATTGATGCAGTTGTCATGGTTGGATCACTACTACTGCTGCTATTATTTTTCGTGATATTGCAATTGGTACTGCTTTGATAAATTTTGTCCTTTTTATTTTTTCGGCCGTGCGGATTATTTGCACCGGACACCTGTTGTTGTTGAAATAGTACAACTTCCGATTTGACTTTTTTGTTATTATTTACATTATTGTTATTATTACTGTTAAGTTGATCAGCCATAGTCGAAGCCGAAGCCGTAACTGTAACCTGTTGAGGTGGATGTTGCGGTGGCTGCTGCAACAAAACTTGCTGCTTATTTTTGGCATTATTATTTTCCACTATTGAGGACGTAATAATGTTCTGTGGGCTCTCGGGATAAGTAAATTTGGCATTCGATTGTTGGGGTTGTGGTTGCTTCATCTTCTTACTACTTAGATTACAACTAACGTTAGATGAAGGATTTGGAACAGATACATTTTGTGCAAAACTAATAGCGTCCACATTATTACATCCTCCGATATTTTCAACAGTCGCCAAAGACATGTTTGACACAATCGTTGCTGAACGCTGATGATTCTGATGTTTTATTGCACCAGCAAGAGATGGTAATTGAGATATATTTGAAGTCACATTTGGCAATTTATTATCATGCGCAATTGGTTGGAGTGTGTGTTTTTTGAATGTTTTTTCTAGGGCTGGATAATGATCCATGTTGCTATAATAGTTATCACTTTCAACACTTTTCGATTTTTGCAATGTTTGCTTTCCATCACTGGATTTAATAACATCAGTTAGTTTAGTACCAATTGATGTTGTAGGTGATTTGGCGCCACATACAAAGTTAGCACACTTATCATCACTAAAACTATGTGAGTATGATGATTGTTTAACTATCGTGCTCGTACTACTCGAACTGCTGCAACTGGAACCTGCATCATTACTAGTAATTCCCTTATCCGATACCAAGAAAGGGAAGTCTTTATTTAAAGACTTTTTATAATTCTTACTTACTGTACCTTGAGTATCAGTAGTAGAACTGCCAAAAGTGTGTGATAGACTACCCGCAGTACCACTATTACTGCTATTAGAGCTGGTCGCTGAATATGACGAAACAATTGGCCATTTATCCATCTTATCAATTGGGGGCGAAGTAATTGAATTGTAGAATTTATTAGCGTTAACTGTACGAGCAATATCAGCATATGATTGTGGCTGAATTTGATTAGATGATGACATTACTGTTGCAATTGCAGCAGTCATTGTTGCTGAGGCTACAACTCTTGCCGCTGCCGCTACTGCAGCTGCTGCTGCTGATGATGATACCAAATTTCCAGAATTATGATGTCGATTGCTAGTTGATTCAACAGGAAGTGAATGAACTGAATCTAGATCGCTTGAATCTGATTTTTCTGAGGGTGGAACAGATGATGTAGATTTTCGACGCGTTTCGTTTGTATTAAATGAGCTAAGATAAACATCTCTATCGTTGGTAAAATTGGAACTAGGATGATACTTTTTGTGAATATGACTTACTCCAGACGAAGAATCTTTCATTGAAACATTTTTACCTCCGCCTGAGCGTGTTTCATCAGCTTGTTGACGTTTTTTAGGTTTTTTCTTTTTTGTAACAACATGAAATTCAGCAGATTCATTATGTAAAGTTTCTGATAGCAATAGAGTGGAATGGAGAGAAGAATCCTCCTTTTTCTTCTTATTAAGTTCAAACTTTTCAGATTTTTCGTGCTGCTTTTCAGTGGTCTCTTTGGATTTTTTCTTTTCCTTTTCTTTAGCTTTCTCTCGAACTTCTTCAATTGCATTATTTTCTCCTAAATATGTCAATTCCTCAGTACCCCAAGATCTTCTTTCCCCTCTTTTATTATTTTGTTGTTTAAAATTCTCTTTGCCATCACTTACTACTGAATTGGGAGCAGTAACATTAGCTTTCTTACCTTTATTTCTCAACGTAACCGGATTATCCAGCTTTTCATCTTCATCAAGCTTTGTACAGCTCCTCAATTCTTCAAGTGAATTACTTTTCTTAACTTTATGTATCTCTTTTTTGTTAACCTCTTTTTCTTTTTCCCTCTCTCTCTTCTTTTCTTTTCTCTTATTTGAATTAAAATTTTTATCGTTCTTTTTCGTGTCAGTGTTTTCAATAAACTTCAAGAGCTCTTCCACCGTATCTTCACCTCTATAGCCAGGAAAAAATTGGACATTAAGCGTTGTAGTATTCCTCTCAGATTGTGGTTTCTTTTTCTTTGTTTTCGATTGCTGTGATTGACTTGAGTTGTATGGGGAATTCAAAGAATTGCCATTCTCATCACAATGTTTCTGTTGAGATGATAAATTTAAAAACAACTAAATTTACAGCAGCTAAAAATTAAATTGTATTAAAAATTTCTTACCGTACTGGTCCTTGTATTCGAAAAGATTGCTGTTGGAGGTTTCTCAATTTCTGCTTTGCCCCCAAGAAGTGATTTACATGCATTATAGCTTTCATTTAAATGTAAGTATGTTGCCTCAACACTTTTACCACGCTCCAATGTTGGGAATGTTACCGAATCATCAACATAGTGTTTTGGTTCAGCAAGTGAACATTCAAATTTTCCTGATGATGATGATGCACTCATAACTGAACGCGGTGGAAATTTTTTTAGTGTGGGTAATTCAGTTCCTTCCTCACAATCTAGAGGCTCAGATATGCCCTTACAAATTGAAAATTATTATATTATAAAATATAATTTATTAAACAAACAAACAAAATAATACCTGGGCTAAAGAATCATGTGCTAAAAGATGCTGTGTATCATCCGCAAAAGATTCATTCATATCAATAATTGTATCTCCTGAAGAATTTGTATATGCAACATCCTTCACTTGGCCTCCAGAGATTAATAAATCCTGGCCTGTTGATACAGTTGAAGATGTTCCAGACGTACCACTGGCACAACTAGTTCCAGAACAAGTACGTTCGTTTTTGCCCATTCGTTTATTACCTTCTTCGTTTAAAAAGGGCTGTTCGCAAATACTTAAATTGCAATTCGAGACATTAACATTGCTTGGTAAACTTCCCCCTTCTCTTTGCCGAGAGGAGACTGAAGAATATTTTTTTGGACGTGAGTTATGATGATGTTGATGGCTCCTATTGCCATAAACATCTATAGACACTTCATTATGGGCAGCCTTCACCAGATCCTGTAAGGAACCGCCTTGCTTTTGTCTATTTGTTCCTTGAGTATATCGTGATGAAAGTGATCGAAGTAAGTACTCACTTTCTTCCTCCTTACGTTCAGCTTTTTGTAATAGTTGCTGTAAAAATAAGAAAATTGTTCAAAGATAGAAGTTTAAAATTAAAATGAATAAAGACTTTTACCAAAAATGTTTCACTCTTATTTTCTCTGTCTTTGGGGCTTCTGTAGCGGTATGCTTCGTCTAGAAGAGATCTAAAATTGCAATCATCCCAATTCTTCAAGTTCTAAAAAAAAAAACAAAGAGAAAAATATTCTAATTATCTGGAATCTTATAATTTTCAGTCTTTTTAATAATTATTAGCTATAGACTTTTGAAGTTCTGATCTGATTTAGAGGGTGGCTGTATTTATGTACGTTTTGTGAAATTAGCAGTGGAAAAACTTGTATTACCGATTTGTTTCTTCTCAGATTATGACAAAAATATTCACATAATTCGATTAGGTCTTCATTCCTTCAAATTCATTTGATCCCGTTAAATAGTTTTTTTATTACGTCGCGTTTGCCCACATTTAATACTATTATTGGTTTTACTTCACGCACTCATTAAATTAGACAAATTATTCATCGATTATCTCTAGTCCGATTAAATAATATTCATAAAGCACGTGTGATCTTGTCTAACTCAACTTCTAACAAAAACCAAATTACAGATTTTATACAAAATATAAACCTCACGTTGTAAAGTCCAGAGCGTTTTTTTTTCATCTTCTGTGCGGGAATGACACAAATAGTGGCTAACTTAGAGAAATAGCGGCACATTTTCGTCTCGGAAATTTTTTGTCACACTTGCACTTGCCTCACAATTTACAAGGATTTTTTTTCGATTTCAGAGATTTCAGATTATAACAAACACACCGGACATAAAAAAAAACTTATTATATTTACATAAAATTCCCTACTTACGCTTAATAAAATTAAACTCTTATCAATTAGCGGCAATAGCTCCTTTATTCCTATCGAGCAACTGGGCAACGGTTTCTTGTTATGTTTTTAACAGAAGCTCTTTTACTTGGTGTAGTGCTGCCACCTTTTAACAATCACCAATAAACAACTGTGAGTTTCAAATTTTTCAGCTTTATACAGTGAACAGAGATTTTAAATTGCGCACTGTTTGGCAGTGTTTCTTACCTAAATTAATTTTTTTCAGGCATTCAAAGAATTTTTACATGTTAACTCGGTAATGGGTGGTAAATGTTACACTAAGCGCGATTTGTAGTTTTCGATTTAACAGAAGGGTTTTATGAACCATCATCATACACTATCATCTACTCAGTTATGATGAGGAGTAGAGGGGCGATCTACGTATCAATATATTAAGGGAGAAATATCCTCTTATCATCGCTGACTTACTTGAAAACACAGACTAATTAGATTAAGGGTTATAATATTTAAAAAAAAACTCGGATTAAGAATTAATAATTTAAGCGAACAATAAAGTATCATAGAGCGCCTAGCACGAACATCGAAAAAAATCTAGCGCAATATGACTATCAGAACCAGCTTAACACATGCTCGCTGCATGGACACGTTTAATAAAATAAACGGTCAACAATACATGCGTTTTATCCCTTAGTCGGTGTTAGTATTAGTATGTTAAACTAAACATAGCCCAAACACCGAATGAGATGACATGCAATGCGACATGAAAACAGAAAATTAAGTATTAAATAGACTTTTTTTAAAACATGCTTTGATATGCCAATTTTGCCAGATTTTGCTAAGTAGTAGGGGAGAATCAATATTCGCGTTTAAGAGTTGATGCACAAAAGTTACATCGGCAACCATACGACGTTTTTCAAGAGAGTTCATATTCAAAAGCTTCAAGCGATCCTCTTAAGGTGGAAGAATCAATGAATTATTCCAGGGTAGGTGCCTAAGAGCGAAGCGCAGGAAGTTCCGCTGAACAGACTTGAAGCGGTCGATATGTGTACCGTAAAATGGAGATCAGACCTGGCTAGCGTATTCAAGGAGAGGTCTCACAAAACAAGTATACAAGCGCAATGTTATGGTGGGATTCGAGAATTCTCGAGACTAACGTTTGATAAAGCCCAGCATAGAGTTACTCTTAGATACCATGTAGTTAATGTGAGAGATAAAATTCAATCTATGGTCACATTTGACACCCAAGTCACAAACAGCACCCTCGCGACGGCAAATCGTGGAATCCGAGAACACATAATCATAAGTGATCGGTTTCTGATTGCTGTGGAAAGTTATAACCTCACATTTGTAGATATTGAGAGCCAAATTATTGTTTTTGCACCAAACGTAAAACTGTGAATTTCATCCTGTATCAGTTCACAATCGTTAACAGATTTAATCTGAGCGAAAAGTTTAATATTGTCAGCATAAATCAATACTTTGCAGTGCCTCACAACAGAGACAATGTCGTCAATAGCTAGAATAAAAAACAACGGGCCCAAGTGACTCCCTTGAGGTACGCTGGACGAAGCTTTCAGGACTCTAGAGATGGAATGACGGAATAATTTTTGATATATTCTGTTATTCAAATAAGACTCCGTCCATTTTATAAATGTTGGGTGAAACCCAGACTTTTCCATTTTAAAGAGTATCACGGAGTGAGATAACTTGTCGAACGCTTTACTAAAGTCAGTATAAATACAATCTGTCTCATAACCTTTTGCAAACCCGCCAATGGTATCCGAGACAAATTCCAACAAGTTAGTGGTTGTAGATCTGCCCGAAATAAGCCCATGCTGGTTTGAAGAAAGCAAATTCTTACAGGAAATTGATAGCTGAGAGTAAATGATAGATTCGAATAATTTAGGCATACAAGACAATTTTGCGATAGGCCTATAGTTAGAAATTTCACTTTTACTACCTTTTTTGTGGATAGGTATGATAAAAGAATTTTTCCGTAGCTGAGGAAAACAACCACTATTAAGTGATTTTTGGAAAATAATTCTCAGCGGAGCTGTAAGGGCATGGCAACATGACTTATAGAAAGCTGGAGGGATGCCATCAGGTCCCGTTGTGAAGTCATTTGGAAGGTCGTTTATATGATCGAGTATATCCACGTGCGCAATTGTAGGGATAGTGAATGAAACATTATGAGAATCGTTCATATGACTAAAGTTGTCAGCGATACCACTGACATATTTATATCAGTGAGCGATACCTTCCAAATGAGGATTGCTAGGATGTACGGGATACATGTGTCAATCAATCAATCAATTCATTTATTTCGACTTCAAAGTTACATTTGTTTTTAATTTATAAGATTCATAACTATGTTTACATGTTATGAGCTGCAATGTATTGCTCAATAGATTTTTGTTATATGTTTTACATTTTTTTCATACAGCCGAGCGAGAGGCGTATTGCTACTAGCTATAGAACCGTGTTATTACTAGGCAATGTCAAAAAATTCTACAACGCACACTTGCGACCGGTGTGACCATTACAATATCCCGACCTGTTTTTTTTTATAACTTACAAACTAGTGGAATACAAGCCTGAGGTATCCAGCCCCCAATACTACATTTGACTTATTAAGAGCTGCTAATCCAGTATTCTATCACAGGGAGCCAATTACAAAATCAGTCTCTATTATTATATATCAACCTAGGATTAAATTTTTAAATTTAAGTGTTAAATGATGTAAATTTGGTTGCTATATGGGCTAATAAAATAAAATAATAATAATAATAATCCATTGAATTACATTTTGTACTTTTTAATCTTAAATTAATTTTTTCGATACAAAATAAAACTCTTATCTTCTATTTTGGTTAATTATTGAGGCTATTTTGTAGTATTTAGGGATTCTATGTTTAATGCTAAAGTTTTGTGGTAGGTCTACGGAATCATTATTTATAAGGCTAACAGGTGAGGGGTAGTAGCTATCCAATAGTCTCGCGTTTATATTCTCGTTGTAAATTTCGTTAATCCGGATATTGTTGAGATTAGGGAGGTTAGATAGGAATTTTGAGTTAAGTGGTTATGTTGGATATTCTATATATAAATTCATTCGAGAACATTTTTGTTTTTGATTGGAATTGTTTTCCAGTACAGAGTCTGAGGATGCTTCTTTCAAGGACCTCCATCTGTTTTGCAATAGTGGGGGATATTGTGAACCAGGATATAAATCCATAGGTAATTGTAGGTCTGATTAGTTGTTTGTAGATAAGAAGTTTGGTGTTTGTATATAGGCTGTTGTGTTTCAGCAGTGGTATCAATATTTTTGCCTTGATTACTAGCTTTTAGAAGCTTATTGAATGTAACACCTAGGTATTTAATATTATCTTTAACTGGGATTTCATGTGTTTCTATACTAATTTTTAAATTTTTAATTTTTTTGACTGCTCCAGCGGTTCCTCTGCCCGATGCGTTTCGGAAGCATATTAGTTCAGATTTTTTTCATTTATTGTTATTCCCCATGACTTGTAGAATTCATTAATTTCCTCGGTATGTTTTCTGACTTTTATCGTGACTTTTTCAGGGTTTTTATCTTGGGCATATATGAGGGTATCGTCTGCGACTGCGTGCTTCCGAGTTGGTTCATTGAGATATGAGGGAAGTCGATTAGGAAGAAGTTGTATAGTTTGGGGCTCGATATGGAGCCTTGGGACTCCTGAAAATATTTTGATGTGGTTTGGGGTTTTCTCTTCTATGACTATTTGCAGGCTTCTATTTCTAAGAAAACTATAGTACAACCTTATCAGGAATGGGGGACCCCGTATAGAATTATTTTATGTAAAAGACCATTGGTCAACACACTGTCGAAGGCCTTTTCTAGGTCCAACGCACACGTTGTCGTGCATTTACGCTGTCTCAAATTTAAGGTTACATCACTATGTAATTTAAGAAGGGCATGGTTAGTGGACATGTGTCAGAGTGTATCGATCAATATGAATCTTTGAATATAAAGTGAATTAAATTTTTCGGGGCCAACATGCCTTGATATAACCGCATCACTAGTGGCTAAGTACTATAAAAACAAATCTCCATTATTAACCAGTTCTACCCACAACTACCAGTACAATTTTTTTCAAAACAAAACTTAAAATCCAGCAGCAATTGAATCTGTCACCACGATAAGACGACTGGTTATTTCTATTAAAGAAGTATTTTTTTTACAATACGTAAAAAATTATTCGGTAATCAGTGTCCGTAGAGTGGGTGGAACGAAAAAAGTTCGGAAAATCTTTAATGCATGAAAGTACCATACGATACCAACGATACAACGTTTTTCGAGCGAGTACTAGTCCATACCTATATTTTAAAATTTTAAGTGAACTTGTAAATTCGAAGTAACAACGAATAATTCCAGGTTGAATGGTGAATGCCTAAGACCGAAATGGGGAAGAATTGATACATAGACTAAACACAATCGAGGTATACATATGTGCCATAATATGAGGTTTGGACCGAGCTGAGAACTCTCGAAACCATCGTTTTATGAAAACCCTCATAGAACAACTTTTTGATATCATGCGGTATATGTGAGGGATAAAGTGCAATTAATAGGTGCTCATATTTGACATTCAAATCATAGGAGGTAACAAAGCATTGAAGCACGGCTAAGACTGAAAAGATTCCATCGGGATCCGATAAAAACTCACTTGGAAGCCCGTCAATATAATCGAGTATAGATGCGACGTTTTGGTCGACTCCAGATATAAGTTGCAAAGATGTAGGTTACTAAGCCTAATAATACGGGATGTAACTTTTCTAAACTTTTGTTATTACATAGTATATCTGATAAGACCCATCAGCAATCCCTACGTCAGTTATCTTATACCTTAACCTCATTGGATGTTTTATAAATTTTCCATGCTACTGCATTGAACGCAGCGTTAAGCAAAATCATATAAAGACATCAAACCGACTCTAAAATACTTCGTTTGCAAGCTTTTGTAAATTGTATTTTTTTTTTACTCGAATCTTCTATGATATGTACGCTCTGCTCTCTCCACCCATTTTTTGTATATAAATATAAAATATATTTAATTTGATTTAAACAAAAAATTAACTTACTGTTGAGTTCAAGCTATTTGATCCTGGGGTACTTCCATATGACGTATTTTGACTAAAAGCCCCAGTGCTTGAAGAACTTGAAAAAATTGCAGGTGTTGACGTTGTTGTTGCCGATGGTGCAGCAGCAGCAGAATCTGCAAGTTTTACATGTTTCGTACTGGCTTGGGAATTATCATCGAAGGTATTCATTTTGGTGTCGCTGTTACCACTTGAATCATTATTTGGGTTGTATCTTAAATTATTTTCACTTTGAACATTGTTACTGTCAGTCGTCGTCGTCGTCGAAGTTAGGGATGTTTTATCAGGAGCTTTTGGTTGCCCGAGCTCTGGGGAAGGGGCCATAATTTCCTTGACAGCAGAAAGCTCAGATAAATGATTTATCGGCTCTACTATTCTCAACTAATAACAAAACAAGTTAAAACCTTTCGAAATAAAACAAATTTTAACCCAAGCTAACCACACGAAACAATCAATACAATACAACAGGAAAAATCTCGAAAATTTCCATAAAAAGTTTAAGTGAACTTTAAAAAAAAATATATTAATTGTCCAGAGTCGTATTATGCGCGGATGTTTTTAGTTTCTTTACAAGAAAAAAATTATTTATTCAATCACTTGATGATCACATACATACGAGCAAAATGTCAAAATGTTTCTTATTCATGTTCTAAAAAAATATTTGCTCAATCATTTTACATTACACCATTTTAGTACTGTTCCATAAATGCATGTATTTGTATAATACGTGAATTCGCCACATGTCACACACATCAAAAATATGCGAATATGGACAGAAAAGGACAAAAAGTTTTACACACCAGCCACATTTAAAAAAATATGTATATATATATTTATACGTGCACTATACCGTCACAGGCTTTTTTTAAATTTTTGATTAAACTTTTAGGAACAAAAATATGCTTAAATATTTTCAATGATATTTTCACCGATTAACAGAAAAACAACTTGTTCACCTATTGGAGAATACGGCAACAGGAGAGAGACAACATGCGTCTTTCTCCCTTGTTCCGTTCTTCTCTTTTTACATTTTTATCGATTAAACCATAAATGCAACATAGCAGAATACACTTCGCGTTAATTTGTAATCTTTCACAATTTAAGAATTTTATTCAACAGTTCAATTATGTTAGATTTTTCCTTTTTTGCCCTTTATCTACGTAATTTTTCATTGGGGACGTCCACGCCATCTTAATCACTATCCGATCTTTAAACCACTACCACTTCAATTCACACACGTCTGCACATTGGAGAACCGCAGAGCAATGATGAATGACATGATACATGAAAGTAGAAAGTATTTTTCTTTCGTTTGCCTCTTGCCTACATTTTCTCATCTGTTTTTCCGATCAATCGTTTTTATATATTTTATCGAAACGCCTCAAATTTTTAAGTCAGATAAGATCTATGTTAAAGGCAATAAGACGAAATTCCAAATTCACGACACCACAGCCCCCGTAAATCAACTTCGACGGAACTTGCTTTGCTCCACAATATGTCACCACACTAGCTCACCACAGTACAGAAAAATTTTCACTTTTCTTTACGAACTAACACTGTAAGGGAAAGTTCAAAATTTGTAGCAAAACGCATCGAAGTTTAATTGCCCTGCAATGATAGTTTTTTCAATTTATTATAATAATTCCCAAAATGCAGACGGCAGACAAGTTGACGATAGAAAAATGATGTTCGGTTTATCATTGATAGGTAAAGTGTATTGTAGTTTCTTTCTCTTACGACCGCAGACGCAAAGGCGTATTCACTCCTCAATAAAAAGAGACCAGAGCAAATCAAAAGTGTCTAAAAAAGCTTCCACTGAACTATTCTTGTTGAATCGAATGATTCTAACAGCTGTCATCATTCAATGGATGCACTCAAAAAAATTGATAAACTCAAATTTTCTCGGTATACATATTTTATGGCAATTCCACTTTTGAAATACTTTAGAGTAGCAAATTATTAATAATGAAATGTTTCTGGCACTAAACTCAATATCAACAAACTTGGTTCCCGAAAAGTATACTCAACAACTTCTACTGCTCAAAAATTTAAGAGTGCGTTTTAACACGTTAAGCGTCATAAGCATCAGTATGCCATAGCCCACACAGGGGAGGATATTGGCACATTTTAGGGCCGACCCAGACGAGAACTTTTTGGGAAAGGAAGGAGTTTGGCTTAGCCGTGCCAAACTTGTTCCTCGCGTAGTTCCTTATATGATTACCGAAATTAATTGTGTGCGTGTTCAATTAAGTCACAGTTTTTGATATAAACAATTATTATATTATCACCTCAAATTGCAAATAAACATCTGTCCGATGAGAAATTTCAAAGTGGCCGGCTTGTTGTAGCATTGGGCTATGTTCAAATTTTGGCTAGAGTCGGCTATAGCCAGAATGGCTGTAGCTAGGGCTCTTATTTGTGTGAGAAAATGTCAAACTTCCATAAATTGTTTCAATTTCATTGTAAGAATTATGTCGAGTAATAAAAGTAAATTAGTTGCTATAGCAACTATAATAAAAGATTGGATTAATTTCCTATAAAATAAGTGAAACCTATATTAATAAATAATTTAATCACCGCGCAAATGTTCAACATTACCGTCCTTGTCTGTTAATAATAGCACATTATTTTCGTATATAATTTCAATTTTGGTATCCACACAGAAATAAAATTGAGACATTTTTTTTGTCTACTTGACATCAACAATTAAACAAACAAACGTCAACCTACTTTAGCTTCACCTCCAGAGCACTAACCAATTTGGCTATAGCCGGCTACAGCCAAGAGTTGAACAATAAATTCTGACAATTGAGCTCACATATACAGATATGATTTTTCATCACTTATAGCTCTCATTTTTGGCTCAAAATTGGTTATAGCCAACAACTGAACGACCTCATTCTGGCTATAGCCAGCTCTAGCCGGTTCTAGCCAAAAGTTGAACACAGCCTTGGTATGCTGCCCGTACTCCGATCGAAACTTGGTACCACGGACTTTTTCCTACCCCCGAATACTTCTCACCCGTAAAAAGTGTCAATATCCTCCCCTGTGTGGGTTATGGCTTGGTATGCTGACCGTGCTGTAGTTTAGAAAACTGTAGCACAGCAATTTTTTTCCCCCTTCTCTAAGCATCTAAGCAGCGTGTAGGCCCTACAGGCACACCACACTTGACATATCAGATCACATATGCACCTAGAAATACGAAACAATAAACAAAGGAAGAAGAATCAAATCAGATATCAGCCGCGACTCATGAGAATTGAATTGAATAATTGAGTCCAGAATTTTGAATTTGGAGCATTGAATTAATAACTAATAGTTATTTATTCAATGATTTGGAGTGATCCGAAAAGAGCTCAATCCGAATGGTTTTGATTTAATGGATAAAAAATACAGGGGAACAATTGTTTTATAATTTCAATTCAGTTTTTGATTTCATCGCTCCCGGAACGTGAAACAAGGAAAACAAGCAGAGATTATTTGCTATTGTCTTCTATAAAATTCTTCTGTGCGATGCTCTGCCTGCGCGCGCTGCCGCAGTAGGGCTTTGCATTTTCGAGGTTGTTCCTAACAACATCCTAGTATACCTTCCTCTGAACTGCCAGAATCATTCAAGCTACAGTGTGTTGCACGTATAAGAAGCAATTATTATTTCAATATTTCTCAATATACAATAATTATCTCAACAAAATGTCAACGAAAACCCAGGAAAATATTTTCTTATTCGTTCCAAATTTGATCGGTGAGTAATTGGCTGTAATGCAAGTAAACAATTTTTGCATAGCAGCAGCAAATCAAATTAATGGCGTCTTGCAGACCAATTATTACTTTATCTTTTCAGGATATGCAAGAATAGTTCTTGCCATTATTTCGTTTTGGTTTATGCCGACAAATTATATTATATCCGGATGGTGTTATATCATTAGTGTATTTCTTGATTCCATTGATGGACACGCCGCTCGAACATTTGATCAAAGTGAGTATTGCTGTTTTATAATATAAAATAAAGAAAATTAACCACTTCTCCGTATGTCATCATCTTAAGATGGATTTTCTCCTTTACTTTTTACATAGTCTTGCACATGTATTCCTTATTTCTATTGTTCAGGGGTTGAATCTAGAATGACGTCACAACGACGTAGATTGGGATTTGTTTAAATTACATCACTTCTGTATTTCTGGTTTGATATTAGTTTACTCTGACAATTTTCAAATCCAAGCATTAGTTGCAAACACGCGACTACGAAAAATATACTATAATCATAAGTATGAACCACATATACATATGTCCATAATAGGTTTAACAGTAGTACAGCGTTAATTTTTTTGGTTTGCTTCTATATACATATTTCAAGTCTGGCTAGTATTTGGTTGGATTCAAAAATTAAATTTACAGCAAGCTAACCTGATGGGCCATCCCAGACGAGTATTTTTGATGCAGTATCCAAACCGATTTTTTTAGGAAGAGGTGAAAAGACGCAAAGAGAATCTCCTTGCTTCTTTTCACCTCTGCCCTAAAAAACCGGTTTGCATACTGTATCAAAAATACTCGTCTGGGATGGCCCATTCAATGCAATTGGGGAAGTTTATGTTGGCTCAGTGATACAACTTGGGTAGGCTTTTCCACAGCATAATTCTACGATCTTGGCGATAGAGGCATGCAAATATTAACTGCATAACATTATTATGATTCAGCTATTTGAGCCAAACCAATATATAGCTTAATGCATACATATATTTATGGAAAACCATACTGGCGTGGAGACTATTGAGTTCCACAATATTAATTTTCTTCGCTACCACTTACTATTTATTCTTACAGATAAATGTAGAAATGTAGCTATAGTCTATTTTCGAGAGCTAGCTGCATGCTAGCCTTTAACTCCCACTTCTAAAATGACAAAAGAAACCTTAATAGTTCTATAGGAAGGTTTAAAAAAAAACAATGCCTCTTACAAAAGAGCTTTTGAATAATTATTTTTGATGACATTGATTTACGCGAATTTATTGATTATTATAGAACAACGTTTCAGTATTCAGAAAAAGTTCCTAGATATTAATTGCATTAAGTATCTTCGAAATATTAAAGCCGTTTAATGTCTTGACTGAAAGAATGTTGTTAGTTACATTCTTATATAAAACAAAGCAATTCTTACTTATAACTGCTGGATTATGTGGTTTGTTTTTTACAGGTGTTAAGCAGATGTGAATTTTAATCATTATCTCATTACATATTCGCATCTTATAGCTTATACATTTTACAGACAGTGGCGAATCCGAGGGGGGGGGGGGCATAAATCTGAAAAAAAAATATTTAATTAATTGAGTTATTTGAAAAAATATTTCTTATTTTATATTTTTTATTTATTTATATAACTCAACTTCAAAAATAAATTTTGATTTTTTTAAGTTTGACCCCTATTAATGGTGCCACTTTTTTCCTAACGTATGTGGTATGCTGTTTCCAGGGCAAGTTCTCATCCATTAACATACCCAAATATTTTATGGTATCAACTCTTTGAGTTATCTTGAATAATAACGTAAATAACTTGAATAATAATGTAAATTTTAAAGGTGAGCAAAATGATGCTCAGTCCTAAGAAGAATTGCCAAAGTAAGGGGAAAGTCCAGCTCGTGCGTTGTTTTGTTCAAATGATTTATGGGAATTACTCCAGCCAGGCAGAGTTTCCACTATTATATTAACATGAACCAACAGTATGACATTGCTACTTTATATTTACATCATTTATTTTTTTATTTATTATCATTATTATTATTAGTCTTAGTTTCCTTAATACACTTAAGCCTAAGCCTAGTGTTGTGCATGTATATTGCTTTCTTTCTTTCTCTCAATCCTGCCTTCTAGTTGGTGTAAGAAAGAGGTTGAAATTCATTTAATTTAAGTTTAATTAATTACACTCTTTTTATTCCTTGTATATTACCTAAGCTCTACATTCAACTATATTTCACGCTCTAATTGCATCTATACTTCATGTTCTAAATGCAGTTACATATATGATTTCTTACTTTTTTTGTAAGGATGTTTATACTCGACATGTTTTTAATTTTAAATGGAAGTCCGTTGAAGATCTCACTGGATGTCGCCAATAGTCCCTTACGAACGCTTTCTGTTCCTGCTGCTTCCACTCTTATATCATTTCTCTGTGTTGTATTGTGAGTATGGAGATTTGTTGAGGTTTGTTTTAATTTTTTTGTTCTTCAAATTATAGACAAATTTAGCTTTCTTCACGAAGATTATTTGCTTTAGTCTAAGTTTTTTCGTTCTTCTTAGTAATTCCTTTGCAGATGTTAGCCAAGGTATATTATATTTATATTATTATATATATAATATTATTATATTTATATGAGTGTTCCATCTTAACTGCTCATCTAGGATAAGCGTAAGATAATTTATGTCCTTAACTCTATTCAATCTCATGGATCCAATTTTTATCTGTGGGTCAATATCTTCCTTATTGACTTGTCGAAATATTATGAATTTCGTTTTTTCTTCGTTCAGCGAAAGTTTTTTTTCCATCCGTCCTTTTCTTATATTTATTTCATGTTATCTATATACATACATATGTGTACATTTTTTTATATTCAATAATGACAATTTAAAAGTATGTATATCACTAATTGTAATTATTCTTATTCATTACTCCTTTACCCAATGCGTGCTTCTAATCTTACTCGAGCCAATTACATTTCCTAATTTATTACCTTCTATACTTAAATTACCCTCAGTCTACTAAAAGTAGGTATAAGAGGTGTTGCTTATTAATGTTTTCAATTGTTGACTAAATTAACCAATTATTTAACTTGCGTCACCATTTCCGGTTGTAGAGACGATCGTGGTTATCCTCGTGAATTTTGCTAAAGTATTGATGTTTTTAATGTCATCTCTTAGTTCATTGAATAGGGCAGCAGCGCTGTTAACCAGGCTTTGCTTTCCTCGTTCAATTCTGGTTGAAGTTATCCTCAAGTGATTACTTATTCTGGTATTATACGTATGTATGTCCGAGTTAGTGAGATATGTTATGTTTGGCTTAGTGAGTCCATGTAGTATTTTGTAAATGAATTTGAGCTTATCCTTATAAATTATTTGCTCAATGTTAAAACGATTTAATATCTCATATACTCTTTTCGTTGGTGTCCTCCAGTGTAATTTGTACAAGGTTTTTAGCGCTTTGCTCATTGTTCTTTTAATTTTTACTAAGTTACTATACGACGTATGTGAGCACGCTATGATTCCATATCTGATTTTCGATAATATATGTGCATCATAGATAAGATTTGTGTGTCTTGCCAGTTTACTACATTTTCTCAACGCTCCTACTAAAGGTGTATTTATGTCTTAGATTAGCTGTATTTGTTTGTCCCAATTGTGTTTGCTGTCAATAGTGAGCCCTAGATATTTGATGCTATCTGTCCTTTGCAGAGATAAGCCTCCCACTTCAACATTAAGCTAAGCGGGACTATTATATATTTAGTTTTACTGGTATTAACCGTTAGTTTATTACCAGCTACCCAATCTTTAAATTTATTCAAGTCCGAGTTCATTATTTCCTGTAGTTCGGTACCATTAGTGGCTTTATATAACAGATTGGTGTCATCTGCAGATATTCTGTACTCTGCTTTCAGTTTCACGTTATTTATGTTACTTATATATATCAGATATAGTAGTGGCCCTAGTATAGATCCCTGTGACACTCCTTCCCTCGTTATTATAGGCAGGCTAAGTTCCTCCTGAATTTTCACTTTGACAATTCTGTTTGTCAGGTAAGTTCTTATTAGATCCTCATTCATAGTTCTTTGAAGGACTTCTTTTATTTTCGCCCCATATATAATGTTTGTGTCATCAGTATATATTTGATAGTCTCCTTTAATTCCTCCGTTCTGTATATTGTTTATGTATAGCAAATAGAGGTTAGGTCCCAGGTTGGAGCCTTGTGGTTCACCAGTGCAGAGTATTACCGGATCGCTATGTATTTTTTGTACTATGGTAAACAATTTCCTATTGGTTAAATAGCTGTACACTAGTTTATTGGCTATAGCCCTTATTCCAAGTTCACCCAGAAACTTCAGAAGAAGATTATGGTCAACTGTATCAACAGCTTTTCTAAGATCTACAAAAATGGTCCCAACATATAGTCCTTAATCTAAATATTTGTTGATGACACTCATTGTCTCAGTTGTGGCTGACACTGTTCCGCTGTATTCCTGAAAGCCGAATTGTTTCTGATCATATTCTCCAGTTTTGTTGATAAAGCTCCTGAGCCTTTTTTCAATTATCTTCTCGAATATTTTTCCAACACAACCTAGAGTTGCAATTGGTCTGTAAGAAATTGAAATTGAAATTTATTGGATAAAATCCTTGTTTACATTACAATAAATGTCTAATATTTATTTTTCACTATATCTATGATGCTTCTCTTAAATCTATTCCGACTTGTTTCGTTCTTGCATATATCTGGTAATTCATTATTCATTTTTAGTCCTTTAATTAGTAATGTATTTTGTGTACTAGTTTTCTTATATTTAACCACTCTGAAATCATTTATATTTCTTAATTGATAGTTTGTAACTTCATGTACATATTCAACAAAGTCCACTAAATAATCAGGTAACATATATTTTTTTAATTTAAAAATAAACATCAGAAGAACCTTGAAGCAGATCCTTTGATACACAGTCATCCAGATTAAGTCACGCAGCATATTAGAAATTCTTTCAAATCTGGTTCTCTGTAATAATATTCGCATAGCCCGGTTTTGGAGTTTTTGCAACCTGCGAACTTCTCCAGCGTTACAGCAATATATAATAGTTGCGTAATAATCCTTGTGTTATATACACAAATTGCAGTATCTGTGTCCATGTTTTTTCTTATTCTTCTTAATAAACCAATCTTTTTTGCTATTTTCGCGCATATTAAGTCGATGTGGGAAGAGAATTTCAATTTGTTATCAACCATTACTCCCAGATACTTGATTATATCTACCTGGGAAAAATCTTCATCATTTAATTTTAGTCTTATCCTGTTAACATTATTTAGCACCATACATTTTGTTTTCGACACATTTAGGCTTAGTTTATTTATATCCATCCATTGCGTTACTCCATTTAGTTCCTCTTGCATTATTCTTTGACATTGATGAATGTCTTTCCCGATTACATATAATAGTGTGTCGTCTGCGAATAATACTATCTTTGCATTTTAGAGAGTATTTGGCAAATCATTTATGTATAGTATAAAGAGAATGGTAGATAAAATTGTACGCTGTGGTAATCGGGTTTGATTTATTCTTATCTAATTTTGTTATCTGAGTGCGATCAGATAAATATGACTTGAACCACTCGTTTTCGGTTCCTCTGATTCCGTACTTTCTTAGTTTTTTATGAGTATTTCCCTGCTGATTATTTCAAACGCACTCTTTAAATCAAGGAAAACAGCCACTATTGTATTACCATCATCTATCAAGGTTTTCCATTCCATAACTATGTAATTTAATTGCGTTTCACACGAGTGTTGCTTTCTAAACCCTGATTGATGCTTATTAATAATTTTGTTTTCCTCCAAATATGCTTCTAGTTGCATTTGCACTACTTTCTCTATACATTTCTCAATAATCGGCATACTGTTTATTGTGCGTATATTTTCACATTTATTTATTCCCCTGATTTTTGGTACAGGCGTAATCAAGGATTCTTTCAAGTTACTTGGAAAACTCCCTCAATTAGCGACTGGTTCACGATCTTTTCTATGATATTACATAGATATTGCTCAGCATCTTTCAACACTTGGACATTTATTAACCACGAATCATATTTGTTTTTAAGTTTCGACAGCACATTTAATATACTATCTCTATCTACTAGTTTAAATTTGAATTGGGTATGGTATTCATTGCCTTTGAACTCAAACTTTCCACGAAAAAGATATTTAATTTTTCACATATTACTTCAGGTTCTTTAATGACTTCATCTTTATATATAAGTTCCCGAATATCATTTTGTTCTTTATAATAGGTATATCATTTCTTTCAAGATTTTCCACATATCTCTCTGGTCTCCTTTCGCATCTATAATTTTACCTTTTATATAGTTTTTTTTTTTCTTCCTTTGTTGCGTATTTATATTTATTCCGCTTACTTATGTATTGAAACCACTGTACTCCAGTGTTTGTTATTTTCGCTCTTTCATATGCATCTATCTTTTCATTTTTTAACGTTTGTAAATATCTATTAAACCATGGATTATTCAGGTCCACTCTTATTTGCTTTTGTTTTGTGAAGCTTTGTCCAATATTTGTTAATACATTTTTTAGTGCAGCACTTATCGAATCAACACTCCGTAGTTTCTTTCATACGACAGTTTATACAAGAGAATCCAGTCATTGTGCAGTTTGATGACTCGTGATTTTCACCACAGTTCTTGTATATATCTCTATTTGCAAAATTTTTTGATGAATAACCATATTTGTAGCATTGAAAGCATCTCATTATATTGAAGTCCTCATGTATATAGTGTGAGTTCCAATCGATGTTTACGTATTAATCTGCCATACGCTTGTATGTGGATAAAAAAATATGGTCCATTTATTTGTGCGTCTATTTAATTAGCTGTTTACTGAAAGTAAATCATGAAAAACACTGTAAATAGTGATACTATACCAGGAAAATGACTGTTTCTTGTATGTTACTTTATACGAAAATTGGCTGCGATTGTATAAAATATATATAGAATGAATCCCAAGGTCTACTTTCAATAGCCAAACTTGTAATAGGTTGTTTTACTGATAAAGATATTGGTCATTATCGTTTGGACTACTATCGAAGGGGTTAAAAACTCCCATATCTCGCGTTATAAAAAAAAAATATTTGTTCTCACCAAAGTTTTCCAAAGTTGAGCCAGACCAATGCCTCTTTTACCAATACATTTTTTTTATTTAGTTTAATTTTTAAATAATCAACCAATTTCAGTTATAATTGAATGTTTCAATGATATACTAAAAAACTAAAGTTAATTAAAATATGCTTCTACACTAGGTACAAAGTTTGGAGCCATGTTGGATCAGTTAACTGATAGATGTGGAACAATGGGACTCTTGGTGACACTAAGTTACTTTTATCCGAAGTACATGTTTTTATTCCAAATCTCGATGGCCATAGATATTGCCTGCCACTGGCTATATATGCAAACGTAATTGGTAAATTTGTGAGGAAGGATAATAAATACGTTTCTTTGTTTTTTAGGAGCGTTATGGTCGGTAAAACTTCCCATAAAGCTTTCGATGTCAATGAAAATCTTATCATGAAGCTCTATTATCAGAAGGACGTTTTGACCTTTATGTGTGCTACAAATGAAATCTTCTATGCTTGCTTGTATTTGCTGTATTTTACATCGGGACCAACAAGTAAGTAAAACGATTATAATTTACATTTAATGTTTTTCTATGAATAGAATTTAATTAAGCGGATATTCATAGATTTGAATTGCAAACTTCCGAAAAGTTCGTGTACCGCAGGAAAACAAAAATATGTTTTTGTAGAGTTGAGTTGCGTGAATATGATTGCGACAGGACACTAAATTTTTTTAACATTCGTGCCTGATTAGGGTATTTACGAACTGAGTATCTCACAAATGGTCATTTTAATATTTTTATTGAAAATAATGTCTGCTAAAGGTTTAAGAAGGATCTTCAAGAGGGCCAGGCATTTTTAAAATACCAAAATGGAATTTTTTTATATGAAGGGAATGATGCGGCGACGTGCCTTTAGAAATCATGATTTTGACGTAAACCAAGAACTTACCTTCAGCGGTTGTAAAACCACTTTCTTGGAAAACGAAAACACACTCGAGTAAAACACTTTCAATGTTTTTGTTAATGAAATTTCAAAAGTCAAATTATTAGTTCAATCGCAGTTATTCAGTGCATGTTAGTTTTAGTTTTTTTTTAACCCTATGATGCAAAGCACAGCAGGGCAGGAAGGATATAGTGAAAGGAAAGAAGAGTGGCGGAAGTGCCGATGAATGTCGCCCTTAAAGAAAAGACAGTACATGGTAAGCTGTTCCACATTCGCACAGTGCGGGATAAAAAAGCATCACGGAATTATACTGTACGGTCAAAGGTAATTTGAAGGATGAAAGGGGATGCGCTGCTTGCAGCGCCAGTATTGTGTGCAGGAATTATTCTACAAAGGATCGAATTAGATATTTCATCAGAATATTGACCATGGTTGTAGCGATAATGGAGCGAAAGGCATTCAACATTGTGGCGGTGCTCGAGCGAGTCGATATGACAAGTAATAGCCACATCACCAATGAGCTTGAAACTGGACAATATCTAATGAAGCAAAGGCTGTGCGACAAGCCCCAGGCCATATATGTATGGGAATTGTATTCCATTCTAGGTCTGATGTAGGACTTGTAGGGGAGCGCTAGATTTGACGGGCTGAAATATTTCTCACGTCTTTTCAGAAATCCAAGACATTTCGATGCTTCTTTGGCAACACAGAAGATGTGATCTGTCCCAGCTTAACTTACTGGAAATATTAAGCCCGAGAATGCTTAGTGACGATGAATCAGAAATTAATGAACTTACCTACCTTCAGCGATTATTTTGAAAACGAGAATACAATGTTATCGTTAATGTAATTTCAAAAAGTCTGATTATTATTTCAATCGCAGTTATTCTTGAAACAAGTGCAAGCTAGGTGTTTTTTTTTAATAAGAAGGTTCAGGTTAATGTATATAAACTTATTCAATTTTATAGTAAGGTAGCAATTATTCACAGTATGAAGTAAAACTAAGGCTGGGGTAGTTAAGTTTATTTATGTTCCTTAATAGAAACATAATAAACTAAAACTATTTTCAAAAAAAGTTTATAAAACTCCATCGCCGTATTTGAAAAAGAAAAATTATAGTGTATATTTTCAGAATAATATTTCTTTCGAAACAAATTCAGTTACAATATTTTTCTTATAGGAGGAACGTTTTAAGATTATGAAACAACCAGATACACCCGTTAGAAGTTCAATCAACTTTGTTTAATCGGGGTTTTCCGCGCTAACCAAGTGTAACTTGGAAATAAGAAATGCGGAACGTGCAGAGCTTCCTAAAACTCATGAAAATCTCAAGAATATTCCACTTATCCATTCTGATCTCCTTAATATCACATCCATATCGGACGGCATATGTAAATCCTTGTTAATAATCCATTTACTCTCTAATGCCACAAAAAATGAAAAACCACAAGGGGTATCACTTTTGCTGCTAGTTTGTATTAATTTTTAAATTTTCTCTGATTCATTCCAGTTCTTGGGTTCCCACTCTTCAAGCTGGGGGCAATATTGTGCGGCCCATTTGCTGTCATAAAGTCTTTAATCTCTTGCTTGCATGCCTACATTGCTTGCAAGGATCTCTCTGTCATTGATATCAAGGAACGAGAGGAATTACGAAAGAAGAAAGAAGATGCTAAAAAGGCTGAATGAATTCAGTAGAAAACAACTGAATGACGTATTTTAATCTTGAGTCTGTGTTGTCAAATTGTCTCATCATACTAAAAAAAAAGACAGAAAATCCTGACGAGGAAGAGTTGAACACACTAGGTTTATTCCATATTATAGTGTCTAATAGAAAGTAATTTCCTATGTCGAAATATATTTTGTTGTTTTTTCGTTGTTAACATAATAATAATTAAGTTTAAATGTTCCTTCGCCTTTTTTTACCATTCTATGCTGGGAATTTAATGTAATCTTGTAATACGTTGAATCTGTATGATTTCAACAATTCCTAAGTTAGTGGTATGTGATTAAAGCTTTTATATGGGTAAAATTGTATATTTCCAATACTTCTAAACTGTCTATCAGAAAATGTATGGCATATTCAAAAATGTAGTTTACAGCGCTGAACGTTGGAAGCTTAATTGTAGCAGTGCCGTAGAAAATGCGTTTTTGGATACGTCTGACAGTATTCCAAATGCAAGAACTTGGCAACTAAGTTTATTTTTAAGAAATATTATTAAACCTTCAAACAAATTTTTTGATACTTTTTAAAAATTGAATGCCAATCGAATGTAAACAAAAATATTGCAAAATCGTAGACTTTATGTATTGTGATTGTGAATAACATCATTATGTTCATTAATAAATCAATTAAGAAAATATTTGTATATCCTTGATAAAACCGGGCATCGGATTGTTTTCCAAAATTTTTAGATTGTCTTCATAATGGCTAATCGCTGGAACAGAATGCAGCCTACGAATACAACGTAGATTTTTACAGTACTACGTCAAAGTTAACTTAATGAAGGAGCAGTAGAGCATAATTGAAAATTTTTTAGTGTTTTTTTTAGAATGAAACAAGTAATTTCATATATTTTCGTCTTTTGTATTAATGGGGAAAAAGAACTTGGCTATGCACTATTGTTGTGCAATTTAGACAACGAGTTAAAAACAAATATCGAGGGAACGTTGGATTACCCGAACGATAAAATCCTTTCAACATATTCATAATAATGTACATAAGGTCGCACTATCTCCCATTTTTAAGAAAGATAAATTTCGGTTTGGCCCAGAAGCTGAAAGGAGATGTCATGTAAAGTTCCTCTCAAATAAAATTCTCATTTTTCTCGAAAATATCAGAAAATCCATCATGAGTTCTCCCACTTAAACTCTTAATAGCAAAACGAATGTAAACAGAAACAGGTGCTGTTCAAATATCATAGGATTACAGCACCAACATGTGACAAAACACTACCAATATTTCATGAAAACCGGTTTTCACAAAAGCCATTTATTTACGAAAATGAAACATTTGCCATTCTGTTTCGTTGCATGCAGCTTGCGCTTTCACATTTTTTATCTTTATTCATAAAAGTTTTAAAGAGAGTTTGATTTTTTTTTCTTGCTTTCTTCCTTTTCTTGCCGAGTGCATTTAAATGTAAAACACTCGGAAATCTATCCTGCTTCTTAACTTGCCATGCCACTAAGCTAACTTTGACTCCGTAGCTAACTCTCAAAAAATGAAATATTGCCCAGAACGTAATTACCGTAACTGCGTTAAATGCCAACTCAATGCAATGCTGTGCGTATGGATTTTTTATATTTTTTAAAGTTGTGCGATTAATAAGAGCAACATTTGAAATATCCCGCACCTCAGTAATTAATTTAATAATTTTACGTTACAAATTTCATTCGAAAGAAATTTTTTTTCAGCTGTCAGTTTCAAATTTTATACATTGAATAAATAACTAATAAGGAAGCGGGGTTTTGTGCGAATGCAGTTACGTGAGTAGGCAATTCAATGACAACAGGGCTGGTCGCTTTGAAAATTCTGCTTGATTTCTGACATTTTAGATTTCATGAAAAGAAAGTTCGGTTTTAATTTTGAGATAAATAGATAATTACAAGTATTTTTGACTTAATAACAGAAATATCTTATTGATATATTGTTTTGTGAACGTTATTTTATATAATCGAGACTCCGGAGTCTTGCAATTATAGTGTTGAAGTGCGCTGTGCTGTGCTGCAGAAACAACCGGAGTTTATGTCGTGGGAAAGGATTTTTCAAGCAAGTTTAATAGTTTTACTAATTATTTATAGTGTTTTAAGTAAATTTATAAAAATAAAGAGCCATGGCTAAAAATTCAACATTCCTCAATGTTGGTTTGTTTGGTTACAATTTAATTGTGACAAGTTCCTTAAATTATCATAGGTAACGCCAAGGAATATTATCTGAAGAGAAGGGGTCGCTAAACGTTTGTTTATTTTACTCTAGTAATTTGGATTATAAAAAATTTCTGCCTTTAAAATTTCACGGTTTCACTACTGCCATGACCAAACGAATACAAACACGGCACACTAATGCATTTCGCCGAGTGGCTTAGGTTTTCACCCGATATGCCGTTTCCTTATTATTTATTCAATGATTATTACATTATTTGACAAGATCTTCTATATACCTTGGATCAGCTAAGACTTCCAAATTTTAGAATCAACAGCTTTAAAAATTCAATTGTTTATAATAGCTTTAAATACTTTAAGGCCTGAAACACTTGAGATTTGTTGACAATGTAAGGCGTGAATTACAATTACGACTGCGACTTCGGCTTCGACTTTGCTCAAATGGTAAATACATGTCACAAGATACAATGCAACTTCGACTGCGACAACGACTGAAACTATACTTTGCTCAAAGTGCAAAGGTGGTGTCGCCTGTGGTCAACTTCAGTTCAATCACAGAAGTTGGGACTGCTGGTTTGTTCAAGCAGTTGAAGCTTTGATTTAATTACAAATTCTACCACAGCGTCGACTTCGACTTAAAATCAAATCGCTGTCGAAAGATCAGTCGTAATTGTAATTCACGCTAGAAGACCACAATTGGAGCTATAACTTTTTAGCCAGCTTCAAGTCAATACTATAGCAAGCCGGCCATTTTGAAATTGCGAAATTTCTCTTCGGACGGCTGTACAGATGTTTACTTGCGATTTGAGCTGATAATTTAATAATAATTAGGTACGTGATGTGAATTTGTGATACAATTATTGTTTATATCAAAAACTGTGACTTAGAACACGTCTAAGCCAAATTCCTTCTTTCCCTAAAATATCCTCGTCTGGGTTGGCCCAACGAGCTATCATAAAACATATAAAACTTTTAACCTCAATTATATGAATTTGTAAAAAGGTATATCAATAGCAGTTAACGCTGCTAAATAAACAAATAATCTAACTGATGTCGTTTTCGTTTGAACATCCAGGTTCGCTCTGCAGGCAACCCCGTTCAATCGAACGGTTTCAGAGTGCACCTGAAAAAGTTCGCTTATGTATGTATACTAACGTCAAAGTAGCTATGAACTTTTTGCGAAAACTGGTTGGTAATTTGTTTGCGGAAAATATTTAAGGATAATATAATAATAGTAGAGGTCTTAATAATAATTTTTGACTTTAAAATGAATTAAATAATATCAAATCACAACTAGACTTTGTTTGTGTGAGTGAACTCATAGTGTACCCGAGGAAATTTTCAGAGTGAAACTGATGCTTTTTGGGTTGCCACCAGAGGCAACCCATGACGACATTTTTGCTTCAAACGAACGCTTTGACAGCACTTAGGTTGCCTCCAGGGGCTGGATTCTGATAAAATTAATATGACAAATGACAATGACAAAATGACTTCGAAGGAAGGACAATGTCACTATGCCATAATTTGGAATTCTGATTGTTGGGTGACATGACATGTATCTTAAATTATAGCAGTGACAATTTGACAATTGCGCTGTGATTGAATATGTTCCGAACAAAAAAGTAATTGAGCACATCTTATTGCGAAGGCGTATCCAAAGAAGGAGGCAGTACGTAAAATAATTGCTGAAATGTTATAACGAGTAACTTATCCTTTTGCGGTTTGCTGCTAAAATCGATTTTTTTTTTTTCATAATACAATGCATAATAATATAATAAATACAAATATTTATTATTTTTATAATTTACATCTTTGATATTACTGATATTATTTGTTGCTATGACAATAGATCTGTCTGTTTACTCGAAAGGTTTTACTCGGTGTAAAAACTTTTACGCATTTTTACTCACAAACCGTCTGTTTACTTTTAACTAGTAAAAATCGAGTAAATTTATTCGTTTCTCCTCTTGCACATTTTTACTCATGATTAAGAAGATGTGTAACTTCGATATGCAATCAGCTGACTGTCAAAAGTATTAAATTTGACGTTAACACGCTTGTTGTGATATGAAGTGAAAATTAATTTGATTTGTGATTAGAATACAACTGTCGCTTGTACTATCACTGCTACTCCGCCAGAATGACTATAGCGACCTTTTAAGCACATTTTTTCCATTTTTTAATTAAATTAGAGAAAGATGTTGTACTTAATCATAATTATTATTTTCAAACCTTGTTTTGCATAGAAAACTTTTTTGACACACGGCAAGCTCAACAAAATTAACTCGAGAAGTGTCTGGTAACTTTTCTTGAGTTATCCCCTCTACCGCATAAAAGTTTTTACTTGATTTTTACACAAAGATTTTTACTCAAAAGTAAACAGCCATACCCAATATATATATATATCACTTGAATATGACAAAAGTCACAGCGGCAAGGAATAAGTGACTTTGGTTGCAAAAATTGTCACGAAAAAAAGTCATTTGTCATGTCACCCAGTTTTTTAGGAATCGGCATTTCGAAAATAAGTCATATTTTAACGCCAAATGTCACTTTTTATGGATGAAGTCATGGTGTAAGAATCGCATTTTCGGAAAAAAGTCACGAAGTCATTGTCATTTGTCATTTTTTTCTGATCAGAATCCAGCCCCAGAGCGAAACTGATGTTCAAACAAAAACGACATAAATACGTAACTTTCTGAACGCTTTTTGACGTTCACTGCGAATTATCAAATGTCAATTTTGACAAATAGTGTTGAGTGCTGAGAATTTGTGGGCAGATTTTATACTAGGCTATTTGCTGTTTATTTTGCTGAAATGCAAGTAGTTACTCTAGAAAATCAGAACATTAAAATCTGTAGAGCATGCATGGGTAAAAGTGAGAGTTTACAACATATTTTCGATATAGAAGTAAATGGTATACGAATTTCGACAATGTTCTCACGCACTTCAATGATCACCATCAGTCCAATGGATGGGCTCCCAGAACAAATTTGTAATCGTTGCATGAGTGCACTCATAAGTGCATTTGAATTTCAACAAATGTGTATCAATTCAAATGAACTACTGAGATCAACTATCCCCATAATGTATAAAACTGAGGAAAAACTAGTTTCTGTGTTGGGAATTGCTGATGTATCAAATTCAGAAAATCCAGATCTGCCCAAAGTAAAAGATCTCGTAACTGATCAATATGAAGGTAATGAAAACAAGCTGGAGAAAAATGTTGAGCAGCATATTAAAGAGGAGGATTCGTTGTCCAATGATAATATCTACATGTGCCAGCAAATAGATGCTAGTCCGGACCAAAAAGAAAATACTACGATTGAGGATGATGAGGATGAGTAAACATAGCTTAAAATATTTTAACTACTGTGTAGATATTTATATATGTAATCTGATCCTTTCAGGTCAAACAAGAGCTTACTAGTACCTCTTGGCCTTGCCGAGTGTCCTGTGTGCCAAAAAACATTTGATCGATTATATCGCCTAAAACGGCACTTAAATGTGCACAACCCCGAAGGTAAACCGTATGAGTGCGAAACATGTAAACAACGTTACGCTTCTGAGAGTCTTCTCAGGAGACACTCAATTGTTCACAGTGATTTGCTTTCACAAATGGCGACAATCAATAAACCTGGTAGTTTTAAGTGCACAGAGTGTCCCAGAATATTTAAAAAGCAAGAATCACTTTCGTCTCACATGCGTACACACAAAAATATGACTAGAAACAAGAAGTACCCTTGCGAATATTGCCCAAAAGTATTTTCTAAACTGAATTTGCTAACAAGACACGTTAAGTCACATGCTGAAATGAAACTCCATAAGTGCAATATATGTGAAAAGACATTTTCCTTAAGTTCGCAACTTATCGATCACATAAACAAGCACAACGGTTTTAAGGCTCATGTATGTCATATTTGTCAGAAAGGTAAAGTATATTTAAGTAGCAGAGGCAAATAAAAATTATAAATTGGCTCGAATATTCTTGAAAGCAGGTTTTCAACAATCATGCACTTTAAAAGATCACCTGCGTACACATAGTGGAGAGCAACCGTTCCTATGTTTTGAGTGTGGAAAAGCCTTTAACAATGGAAGTAATTTGCGCCAACATCTTATCAGACATACCGGAGTTAAACCTTTTCACTGTCCAGAATGTCCTAGTCGATTTACATGCAAAGGTGGCTTAAAGTCCCACATGGCCACCCATTCCACAATTAAACCATTTATTTGTGATATATGCGGTGCCGCGTTTACAAAACCATATTCCCTGGCGAAACATAAACGTATTCATACTGGTGAAAAGCCATATGCCTGTGAAGTTTGTAACATGAGGTCTAATTTAAGGCGTATTTTTTAAACTAATTCTATTAGTTAATTAATTATTTTTGCAGATTCAACTCATCTGATCATGTGAAACGACACATGAGGACTCATACAGGAGAGAAACCGTATCCATGTAAATTATGTAATCGTGCCTTTGCCCAAAGCAATGATTTAGTAAAGCATATGAGATCTCATGTTGGTGAAAAAACGTACCAGTGCAAAGAATGTCCGGACGCATTTCGATTACACTCAGAACTAAAAGCTCACAACCAAGAACATTTCAAACAGCAAAGAATTACAGCGGGCTCAGACACGAATTCAAATTCACAGAGCAGTTTAGTTACAAGTGCAGATATTTCTGTGCAAGTTTTTGATGAATTATATTGAAAATAGTTAAGTGAAGATCCTTGTGGGGATAATATTTTATCATATTTTATTATACATGACAACTGTATGAAAGAGCACTTCATGAATTTATACAAAAATTTACAAAATGTTAAAATATAATAATTTTTACATAATATGCATTGTGTTAAAGAAATTGATATTTTCACGAAAAGGAGTTAAACAATAACTTATAGTATCTTTAGCTTAGTATTTTACTGTTCTGGTAGCATACGAGTGAGTATACTTCGGATGTCAAGTCCATTCTGACAGCTCACTCTGTGAGTTAGTGCAGTGGGTTACCCAAGATCTCCCGCTGTCACAGCCCACATACAAAAAAATTCGTGCCTTATCCAAAGCGAAAGGCAGCATCACATCCGGTCCAGAAGGGACCCTCACACCACTTACCTTACCTCACTTTGAAGGACATCGATTGTACACCTTCCACCCAATGACACTGTGGGCACTAGGTTTAGCAGTATCCCTATGATGAGTAGCGAACCTTAGTCAACTTTCATTGTAGAGTGAAAGAAGAAAAAAATCTTTAACGAATAATTACGTTATAAATGTCGGGTGTAATTCATCAATATTACAAAATCAGATCCAATTCAAATTCACTATTATGTTAGGTATACAAAAATATCAATATGTACTGAATTTTCAGCCGCTATAGGATGAGAGTTACTGAGAATATTAGTTGGAAACATTTGAGCATCTCGAAATAGATATCTCTATGATATTCAAAAGTAGAGTACAAGTGTTGGCTCTAAGCCTGCATTTATAATATTAATTAAATCGCTACTGATAATACACTACTAGCCAAAATTTTCGCTTAATGCGTGTAAAAACTTAATACTCTAATGACCAATCTGGCCCCAACGTAAACGAGCGATATCTCGGAGGGAGGCAACCCAAAGAAATAACCACAGTTAACGAAATTCTTGTTGTACTTATATGTCACAAGTTATCTTTTATAGAAGGCCTTCTGGAGCTTCATATTTAGTGTACTGAAATTAAAATGACAAGAATAGCAAGGAAAGTAAAAGTTATAATGTGGTTCCCTGGGGTTGGACTGTAACAAAAATGTATCTTGATAAAATAAATTTCTTATTTAATATATGAATATTGACTTAAATTGTCATCTAATAACCGTGACCTTTCATTTAACATTTCGCAAGAAAAGAGTCATCGAATAATTGATCTCTCATTTAAAATATAGCATAAAATTTCTCATCTAATTATCTCACTTAAAATAATAAAGCGTCATTTAATCATCTCATGAAACGTACGGATTATGACCTAATATGTTATCTAACTATGTTGAAAGCTATGAATAACTAATAAACTACTACTACTACTACTACTACTTAATATCTTATTTACTGTATAGAGGTAGGCTCAACGATGTCTTGTAATTACAGATTACATTCTTAAGATACCCTAGATGAATCCCCGTATGTAATTTCGTATAGTGACCTATCTGTGCAAGTTTGACGTCACAACTCTAGTGTCAAAATTTTAATGAGAATAACTTGTATTCTATATACCTTGCGCCTAAACTTCGACAAAAGATCAGAATCACCTCCAAAACTGGAAAATGAAAAAAACTAGCATTTTTTTCGGAATCAAGATATAAACCACTCTGTCGCCGCCTAACTTCGAGCTGTTGCCATTAGATAGAGCGCAGCAGTGTAAGGTAAGTGTCAAAGTGACATCAACGAATTGAGTAGTGTAGTCGGAAATGGTACCAGTTAAAGTAAATAATTTAACCCGGGAGATCTTATCTATTTAATTATTAACTAAAAATGAGTTTTATTAAATTTGAGAGTGCAAGCGAAAAGGAAAGACTAAGGCAAGAACTTAGAAATGCACGAGAGGAGCTATTGAATAAAGTAAGTTAAGTTTCTTTACTGTTATAATCTTAATGTCAACTTTAATTTCATATCAATTTCATTTAAAAAATTACTGTAAGTCCTCTAATTCTACCACCTCATTTATAATTCTATTACTTGATAGTTTCTGTTGCAACGAGCTTGCCCGCTGTGTTTTTGTTGTTTTTCTTGGCTTTGTATACTCAACTTATAATACTATTATCTATTTTATACTCGATGTACCTAACGTTGTAACGTAGCTTAGGCTGAGGTTCTTTAATAAATGCTTTTTCTATTCTAAGTTGATAATTCTGTTGCTACCAAGAGCAACAATTTAATTAATATTTAAAAATTATCTATATAGGCTAAACAAAATGCTGAAATTCGTGCCAAGGTGGAGACTGACCGAAAACTCAAAGGCGAAGACAACTGGATGCTACCCTCATTATCACAACAGATAGAAAAACAATCGGAAGCTTTAAAGAAAGCGAAAAAACAAAAAAAAAGTTCCAAGGAGAAGAAACATAAACATGGAAAAAAGAAAAAGAAAAAATGTAAGGAGGAGAAAAATCATAAAAAGAAAAGTAAAAAGTGCGAAAGGACAACAGATACTGACAATAGCTCTGAATCAGACAGCAGTCTTGGAGCTGAGTTCTCCGATGATGAATGGATTGAAAAGGAAGTAAAAGTTCCTGTCGAATCTGTTCAGCGTGATAGCTGGATGACAGGCTCTTTTCTATTACCTACTTATTCCAAAGTTGCTGCAACTAATAAAGAAAAAGAAAAGTCTGTTATTGATACCTACGACCCGGCAAAGAGTACAAGAGAGTTGAATCCTTATTGGAAAGATGGAGGAACTGGACTCCCCGAATTCAAAAAACCGAAAGAAGATGAATATTACTCAAGAACAGCTCATTCACATAGCCGACCATCTTCTGGAAATTGGCGAAAGAAGGACTCAAGTCAAAGTGTCCAAATGTCTACAATCAGTAGAAGTGACAGGATTCCAAGAGAAATGAAAAAGTTTGATTTGGCAAGGTCCGACTCGAGTAGTCCAGAACATGAAAGTACGAAGAATGATAAAGCAATGAAATCTGAGGGAATCTCAAATTTTCTAACGGACCAACAAATGAACGAGCTTGGAGCTAAGTTGATTAAAGCCGAAATCATTGGAAATGAAGAATTAGTGACACAATTAAAGGAGAAGTTGGAAAAGGCACGAATTATAAGAAGCCAACTGAAAGAGAATAATGAAGCTAAATTAACGATAAAGTCGCTGCCTAAGGGGAAAAGTGAGCACATCTTGCTTACAACAACCGACAATAGAGGTATGACACGACCATTACCTAGTCGCTCTTCAACGACATTTGATCCATATTCCAGCAACAAAAAAGGAAAACGTAGAAATATTGACACACATGCGGATGGAAAGCGTGTTAAGTACTTTCCTGACGATGATCGTTATGATATTAAACAAATGGTAGGAAAAATTGCTCAAAATATTATTATTGTTATTAAAATATATTTACGCTTACAGTTTGAGCGTGAAAAATATGCAACAGCCAGCGAATCAGATGCACAATTTGCTGAAATCGCAGGAAAACAAAAAAATACAAAAGATGATTTGGAAGATATTTTCGCCGATAAAGTTCGTAAAGAAATTTCCGAACAAGAAAAAGAAGAAAATGAAAAGAATCGGGCAATACGGGAGCATGATCAGCTTACAAAAGTATTGGATTCTTGTGATAGATGCATTGATTCATCGAAGATGGAAAAACAATTGCTTGTGTCGATGGGATCCGCAGTGTATTTAACACTTCCCTGGCATGAAGGACTACAGCCTGGTCATTGTATGATAATTCCAATTCAACATATTTCCTGTTCCACACAGCTGGACGAAGATGCATGGAGCGAAATAAGTGATTTTCGTAAAGCTTTAACTCGAATGTTTGCTGCCCGTTCGCAGGATGTAGTGTTTTTTGAAATTGCACGATATTTAAATAGGCGGCCACATATGGTTATTCATTGTATACCGAGCAAAAACTTTGAAATGGCACCGTTTTACTTCAAAAAAGCCATCCAAGAATCAGAGTATATGTGGTCCACGAATAAGCAGCTCATTACTCTCAAGGATAAGGACGTGAGAAGAGCAATACCGAAAGGATTGCCATATTTCTGGGTTAATTTCGGAATGGACAATGGCTTTGCACATGTTATTGAAGATCAAGAAAGGTTTCCGGCAAATTTCGCGCAAGAAATAATTGGCGGCATGCTTGAATTAGATGCAAGAGTATGGCGGAAACCGAGAAAGGAACAAAACTCTATACACAAAGTTAAACAGCTGGCGGATTGGTGGAAACCATTTGATTGTACCAACTAGATTACATAGAACTTTTTGTTTTTACAAGTAAAATTCTTTTTTGTCGAAATATGTATTTATCACAAGGAAATATATTGACATTGCCGATTGTCGGTATACAGTTGAACGCATGGATTCGCTCCCTCCGGACGTTATAGCATCCTGTTAGTGTTTCCACTATGACCCGCGGAATACAGTACCCTTAAATCAATAAGTATCCAACGACAAAATATGTTCGCAAGTATTTATGAGACGGATAGCTTTAATTGGTTGGGGGGTGTGGGTATAAATAAATCTTTGTAATTATCAGGAAAATCTATATTTTTATAATTGACATTTATTTTCAAGATATTTATCAAATCTAAACAAATAAAAACAACACAATATAAAATATACAAAATAATACTATAAATATATATTGGAATGTTCATGAGAAATTAAAAACTTGTCAATTTTCAGTTTTGCTTTAACCTTTTAAAAGTTAACACAAGGCTAATCTGATACATAGCTGCACAATACTTTTCTCAACAGTTGAAACTGTGTTTTCCCTTAAAATAATGCTTAAATTAAAACAAATTGTAGATATCGGTTACCACAAATACTCCTTGATAAATATAAATTTTGCTTATATAATGCAATGTCATGCTCCCTGTGTATATACATACATATATCAGGAAGTCGTTCAATAATAATAATACGTTGTCGAGTTATCTTAATTTCAAACTTTATCTAGGTATTTCGTTTACTACATTTTACAAATATTTTCTTTTCATGCTTCAATAATCGTGTCTAAAGTATACCTTATGAAGAATATAAACAAAATCTTAAGTCAGAATCACTCGCATTGTAGTAAGGCGGAGTAGGTGTCATGTATTTTTAAAATAGAAGGCCTCCTTTTTATTCACATAAATGATTATGGTATATATCTTGCAGCCTTGTATAAATTACACTTTCATTCTTAAAAATTATCATTAAAATTGCAAAACTTAACAAACAGAGCCGTGTTTGTATTAAGTACAAAAATCGAAATAAAAACAACCCATTTCGTCATTGGTTAAAAACCTGCCTGTTATCTTCGGTGTGTCTTCATCTGCGCAAATTACATAAATAATATAATTCTAGAGTGCATGTATGCATGCAAAGCACACAGTTAATTATGTTGTTTAGAGTTACGCATAAGTGGGACAAGTAACGATGGTGGTCCGGCTTGACGAAGGAAGGGATGAGTGAGTAAATCAGCAGCTGTAGCTCTTTGCGCAGGATCTCGGACCAGCATTCGATCTAAAAATGATTGTAATCTTGGCGATACCTTATGAGCATTCTTTAAATTTGGCGGTTGCATATCTCGTATTCGGCGCATTGCTTGCAGTGGTGGTTCATTGAAAAATGGTGGCTCACCATCAACCATCTCAATTACCATTATTCCAAGTGACCAAATATCAACTTCTGGACCATATGGAAGACGGGATATTACTTCCGGTGACATCCAATATGGTGTGCCAACAAGAGATTTTCTCTTAGGCAATTCTTGTGAAACTTGAGCACAGAATCCAAAGTCAGATAATTTAACTCTTCCATCGGCAGCCAACAGTATAGAATCGGATTTAATATCTCGGTGTATGACACCCTTAAGAGTATATGTATAAAATTATATAAAATGCTGTTCAAGAAAAGGAAAACAATTTTTTCACATACCTGAGAATGTAAATAGGAAAGAGCCTTAAGACACTGTTTACAAACAGTCGCTATTTGTTCTTCATCCATCCTAGAATGTGTTACAATGTCTGTGAGGGCACCACCTTCCAAATATTCCATAACAACCCATAATTCATCGTTGACAAGAAAACTTGAATACGTTTCTACAATGTTCGGATGGTGATAATCACGCATAATAACCACTTCATTGAAAAGTAATTCCCTTCGCTGTTGTTTTCGTAAATCCATTTTTTTAACTGCTACTTGACGACCTAAAATATGAATTGTTAGTTTTATTTTTTCTAAACAATTATGCTTGTATTTCGGTGAGTAGTTAAATAATAATTATATAATACGATTTACCATATAAAAGTTTTTATTGAAAATTAGGGCGTAAATTTTTGGAATTCGTTACAAAGTTTTAATATTTTTGAGCAGAAAAATCTCATGAGGCCGCTGTAAATATACACAAATCCTCGTGACAGCTGTAAAAGTTAACATAACCATAAAAATCCATCACCTATCCCTCCCATCCATCAATCAAACGTGAACATCGTAGTCTCCAGTTCTAAATAATTTCCTCATATAAAATGTTTAATCCAAAGGACCACGGATTAGAAGACGATTTCCGTCTTACGAAGTTCTCAACCCTTCGAGGTTGAGGTTGTAAGGTCCCTCAAGATGTTTTAACCAAATATCTTGTGGGAACAGATATTCTCCAAAAAATTGATAGCATATCATTTTCATCTACAACAGACCAACGAAATTCTATAGGTCCATTAAAAACATTGAAAATGTACATTTTTTTAATAGTGTTTTAATTTTAGGCGTCGGAATGGATTCAGCCGTTATACCTTTATCTCGTAACAAGGGTCTTTCCCTTGTACAAACAGTCGACTTCTTTTATCCACTGGTAGATCATCCAAAAATTATGGGAAAGATAGCTCTAGCTAATGTTTTAAGTGACGTGTATTCAGTTGGGGTTATTAATATTGATAAGCTCAGCCTTATTATAAGTTCTCCAACGGGATTTACAGATACTCAGCGTGACATTGTTATTCCTATGATAGTGGAAGGATTTCAAGATGGCGCCATCGAGGCTGGCTGCAAAGTTGGAGTTAGAAATGTTGCCTTAAATCCTTGGTGTATTATTGGTGGAGTAGCAACTTCTGTTTGTGCAGAAGATGAAATAATAATGTTTGTTAGAATAAACATTTAGAAAAAATGTCGATTGATGATGGCTCATTTATTTTATAGGCCATGCAACGCAACTGTAGGTGATTCGGTTATCCTAACTAAGCCAATCGGAACGCAAATAGCTACTAACGCGTACATCTGGATGCAAGAAAATAATGAGAAATTCCAGAAGATTTGTGAAACTTTTACACGACAAGATATTGAAGAATGTTTCACCGTGGCCATAAAGTCAATGACTCACCTTAATAAAACGGGTAAACAACAAAAATAAGAAAATTAAAAACAATTAAATTCCATTATAATCTTCAGGAGCTCAATTAATGCACAAATATAATGCTCATGCCGCAACTGATGTCACTGGATTCGGTCTCTTGGGGCATGCACAAAATCTTGCACAGTTTCAAACAAAAAAAATCGACATTATCATAGATAAGTTGCCCATAATCAAAAATGTTAAAGAAATTGCAGAAGTAGTTGGTCAAGATAAAAAATTAATTAGTGGACAAGCTGTGGAAACATCTGGTGGATTGCTTATATGTCTTCCATCGGAAAATGCTTTGAAATTTTGTGAAGAATACGCAAAAGTAAACAGTAATCAACAGGCATGGATTGTTGGTAAAGTAGTAGAGGGAAATGGTAATGCGAAACTTTTCAATAACGTGGAAATTTTAAGTATTTAGTTTCAGTAGCAAGCAAAGGGAGGAAGCAATATGGTGGCTAAATTCAGTGTATGACAAATATTCCATAAAAATCTCTGATTGGGGAATATTTTGAAGTTTTTCTGATTTGACATTTGTGCTCTCCTCCCTTTGATGGCACTTAGTTATCTTACTTTTTAATATTATACTAGTGTAAAAATAGGTCAATTCTGTGCTGACCCCCCTAAACTGATAAGTAAAATTTATTCTCAATATTTTACCTGTTGATTTATCTGTAGCTATGCAAACTGTTCCCGTTGATCCTTCTCCAATTTTCATGAAATTCTCAAGGTTTTCTCTTGGATCCCCAGCGGATACGACCATTTGTAAAGCAGCCCGAAACTTGGAGAAAAATTATGATTGAAAGTTAAAAAAAATGGTTAGATGATCGTTGAACATTACCTGTTCATGAGTTAAACGCTGTTCTTGCTTTGCTGGCGGTGCGGCTGGTACAGAATTTGAAGTTTGTACCACTGAGCTGTTACCCCCACTAGAACTGGATGCTCTTGAGCTGGCTTTGGTGCTTCCACCCTGATTCGATGTAAGGTGATGTGGAATATGTGAGGGATTGTGGGAAACTTGTGAGTTTTGTTGGTCAATAATTGGCACAGATCCTCCTGTTGCATTTACGGATTGTGCAGACCAGGTATGCTGTTGGACATTTTGATTTTGCAAGTGCAGAGGTATATGATGTGCTGAATAATTTGTATGCGGGAGAGGCTGAGGTGGTTGTGTTTGCTGTTGATTATGTTCAAACTGTGGATGAGGTGGCCTGGTTGAGCTGGCAATTGAACCAGCCGGTGAAGATTGCGGTTGTCGAAAATGTGATCCGCTTATATCTGCTGTATGTACCGCAAGCAGACCATTTCCGTTTAGATTTTTCTGATATTGTCCCTCAGAATAAAATTGGCTTGGCGGAGGGACCATATGAGTAGCTCCAGTTCGCATATTCCAATCATTCATTCCAACATTGGGATTATTCATTGCGGCAGCTTGTTGAGGCTGTGGTTTAGATGCCATCACATTTTCTCTTCGCACACTTGAATATTGTTGAGATATTACAGATTCCTCTGGTACAGCAGGAGGAATGTTTGCATTACCTCTTAAATCTCGACGAATACGTGGTGGACTAGAGCTCCTTAAAGAATTTGATCGGGCCACATGTGAAGTTTTTGGAAGAACAATCCCATTCCCAGGCGTTGTTTGTCCTGTAGAACTGCAATTGTCTTCGATTTTATTATTATTGTGGTGTGGACGGACAATTGTTTTTAAGTCAAGAATTTCCGTTGGTGTTATTTCGGATGGATCTACTAACGGTAATGGACGATTTGTTGATTTCAAAATTTGATTATTTCCTACAATTGAAGCCCACTGCAGTGGAAGTCCTACATATCGCCCTTCTCTTTTATCAAAGCCTGTGTGGACTCTATGCTCGAAATTGCTTGGCATAGATATTTGAGGTTTCTTCTTCTTTTTGGAAAACATTTTTCTTCTTTTTTACTAAAAAAAGGCAATGTAGTATCAACACTACGCGTAATTACTTTACTTTCACTAGTTTTCAAATTTCATGACCAAATCACCAGTCTTTCTTTTCCCTTTGAAATGACCTAAATGTAAATAAATCACTAAATAACCACTTAATGAATGTTACGACGTTCGATTAAACATTAAAAAGTTTCAGGCATGTAAAGCATTGAATTTTTTCACGTAAAAAGAAATTTAAAACCGAAAATCACGTAAAATTATGGAAGACGGAATGCTTCTGTGACACTTCACTTTCGTTGGCATTTTTTGACGTTTTTTAAGTTTTTCACATGCGCTCCACTTTCCTTATTCTATTCTTTTCAAAATATAATATAGATACAGAGCATAATTGTCGGTAATTTGTAAAACATCCCAAAATAAAACAAAAAGTTTCTGGTTAAAAAATTTGCTTTTAAAATCGTAAACACAGGATGAACGAAAAATAATGAAGTGGTGTGTGTGTGGGTTTGCCACTCGTTAAAAATCATGCTAAATGTACCAAACTGCTGCGTACAGTACTTACATGCATGTCAGTGGTACAGTCCCATCCTACCAACTTCACCAATTTCCTTCCAGAGGAAGTTCGAAAAATGTCCGTTTTCGGGGCATTTGACGTACACTTTTTCTAGCAGTGCAGGTCAATGGAACGATTTCGGTGTAACCCTTCTGCTAGAAAACATGATCAATGGAAATCGGTTTAGTGAAATTTTGTGAGTGAGGTAATTAGTCAAAAATTGGTGTTTGTTTTTTCCTTAGAATATAGAGCAAACAAGAATGGTTGAATCGTGTAAAATTCGTGTACATGAGCGTAATTTGTCAAGAGCAGGAGGTTATACATAGGAGTAAGTGAGATGCTGGGAGGAAGATTTGTCAAAGCTGGGTGCAGAGTTGTCAAATGTGATTTTGTTTTGTGAACAGGTTTACGCAATTTAAAATTCTTTTGTGAAATTTAACAAAAGTACGGAAGTAATTCTTTTCAAAACTATTTATGTTTGAAGTTTATTTTGTGCAAAGTTTGATAGTGTCACTAGCGCCTGTTAAAATCTTCATATCAATTAAAAAATCAGAAATGAAGTGCTCGGTCAGTGCTTGCAAATATAAATTGGATTATAAACTAGGCAGTCCAGTTTGAGGCAACTGCACTATCTAAATTATCTTTTTTGTTAATAAAAGCAAAGTTTTATATTAATTAATTATGTGAATTGTTTCAAAATAAAGCAGAAAAAGAACATTTTTTACCACAGATGCTCCTCTCAAAACCTTTGTTTACTTTTTGCAAATTGACAAGTTTAGGGATGGCGTGTAAATACATGTAAAAATGGACTACCAACACAACCAGAAATTCATTACGCAAAATCTGGCTTATCACCATTCCTGTTTGCTCTATATTCTAAGGTTTTTTCTCTCGAGAAATAAAAAAAAACGAAAAATCGAATGCGGATAAGCGACCGTGGAAACTGGAATCTGGAAATAACATAAATGAACGGCGATAAAAAAATTCTTTTAAAAATCTAGTATTTTTTATATTTGTTTATAGTAACAAAATATTATTAAAATACCAAAATTATAAATACGCGCAATGTTTGGAATATTTTAAAACATATGCGGAGGCGTATACGTCGAATCGACATACACGTAACGCTTATATAGGCCATAGGGTCTAAAATAGCAAATAATTGCACTATAATAGTCAACTAACTGACCTACTTCCATTCCAAAGGCATTAAACTAATTGAATTTATGCAGCAGACATTATAACAATCGAAACTGTTTATTCCCTGTTTCCTTTTTTAATTTCACACTATAACTGATTTATTGTCCAAAACAATTTTCATCCTTTCAAATGAACATATTTAAAATAAGCGAAATAGGTCATTTCCCGCCCTTTCAAATGTCAAAATATAGATAACCTAAAAGTTCAAGCAAAACAAAAAACTACACAGGCAGGAACGAAATGCGACGATTTTAGTGTTGGGTGCTCAAATTGTTAGTTTTATTTAAGTGCAAGTGCCCTGAAAATGAAAAATACAATTAACTTAAGTGATCTACACAACCTACATTATTAAAGAAAGGAAGAACACCGTAAACTAAATTCATGTTGGATTCGATTGCTTTCACAAAATGTTTATCCAAGATATAAAAAACGATTTTTACAATATTCTTATTGGGAAACGGATTTTAATTATAGTTAACTACGATATTGATGCAATATGTGCCAGTAAAATTATTCAATCGCTATTAAAATATGATCACACGTTATACTCAGTTGTTCCCATTATGGGCCAAGCAGGCCTGCAAAGGTCCTACTCAGAAAATAAGGAAGATGTGAAATATGTTATTCTAATTAATTGCGGCGGCAGTATTGATATAGTAGGATTCCTCCAGCCTGAGGAAGATATACAATTTTTTATTTGTGACTCTCATCGGCCTTTTGATGTTTGCAATATATACAGTGACAAACAGGTAGTGATAGTTCATATGTGCTTTCGATACAATTATTAAATTTAATTTGTTTTAGGTTTGCATATTGGCAGATCCTGCTGCAGAAGAAAATATTCCTTCGTTCGAAACTATTTTTAGAGATTCTGATGATGAAGATAGTGATGGTGACACAAGTGACGAAGCAAACGAAATTCCAACCATTTCTAGAGCAGAAAGACATGAAAGGAGGATTCTAAAGCAGCGTGAACGTAGAATATGGAAACAGGAATGCGATCGAATTATGTTTGAATACACACAATACAGTTTTTATGGACGAAGTGCCGCTCTAACGATATTTGAATTGGCTTGGAAGCTATCTAAAGATTCTATAGATCTACTTTGGTACGGTATTATAGGTACAACGGAACAATTAATTTTAGGGAAAATTGAAAGTTCTACGTATACGTTGGAAATTGATAATATGCAAAGTCATGTTTCCCGGTTAACTCATAAAGCAGCTGACCAGAATAATCATAGCACCGCGAAGATAATCTTTGAAAATGATTTACATTTGGCCCTTTATAGACACTGGAGTGTCAAAGAGTCTATGAGGTAAGTCATTTTTAATATAATTTTATATTCTTCTTACTTCATAAACAACACATTACCTCTTATGATGCTTAAAACATTCAAGAATATGCAATTGTTCCTTGATAAGTATGTTCTATCCTCAAATCCTCTAGTAAATTTGTACGAAATCATTAAAAATAAATGAATTACGTAAATATCCTTGCACTATGAATATTGATATTAGCTACCAACAAAAAATTATATAATTTTATTCCATCAGGTATTCCATGTACTGCGCTTGCAAGTTGAAATTATGGACTTTGCGTGGCGAGAAAAAACTCCATGAGCTTTTGGTTGAAATGGGTCTGCCACTAGTACAAGCAAAACAAACATTTAGCTCTATGGATCTAGTTCTTCGACAGGAATTTTTTCAAATGGTGGAGAAATTATCAGAAAAATACGGAATACCGGATATAGTTTATGGATCTTTCACTCTACAATATGGATATAGAAATCGCTTTGCTGCTGCTGATTATGTCTACGCAATGCTAGCAATATTAGAGTCTGTGAAAAAGGATAAAACAGTGGAAGAATGTTTTCTAGAAGCATTAGATAGCTTATCAAGAGATAACAGACAGATTCTCGTGAATGGCATTGAATCTGCTAAGCAACTACTTTCCGCCGTTTTCAGACAGGTACAGAGCAGTTTAGAAATGCATCAAGTACATTCGGCTGGTCCATTTTTGTACTATATCCTCAACGAAGAGAATCCGTACTTTTCGTATCCATATGGACTTACGTTGTTGGCAAAATTTGTTCTACAAGGGCATGTATCAATATCACGAAATCGTCGGGCTCCGGAACTTCCACTAGTAGCAAGTTGCCCCGTAGATGTTGAAAGGGGTTTATGTCTTCTTGTAGGAATTCCGCCTGTTCGGGAGGATTCACCAAAAAATTTCTTTGGCAAAGCTTTCGAACAAGCTGCCAGTAAGAGCAACTCAGTTATTTTACAAGACTTTTTTGATTCTTCTCTTATTCAAATAAGACAATCAGACCTTGCTAGATTTTTAGACGCTTTGACTGTTCTATTAAGTTAATAATGTAGTTTGTAAATGATTTTTTAATGATATTAAAACATTTTTAAAGATAGAACTTTTATATTTATTCGGAAGACCAAATATATCAGTTATTTTTAAGAAATTCCTTATTCCAATTTGTATCCTGACAAGAGTCTGCCAATTCGTCAGTTTTCAAAATTCGTGCACATCCCAAACATTCCCCTTTAAGATAGAACACAGCATATTGTCCAGGTGTTATTGCCCGCAAATATTTATCTAGTACAACTTTAAGTCCATGTGGAAGCACTTGAACGGTACATGTAACTAGTGGTTTCGTGTGTTGAAATCTGAATTCACACCGTAAGTTTCCGGGATCTCTACTTATCCAAGATGGTTTTTGAGTTACAAAAATACGTGTCCAAAGTGCATGATGGTTAGTTCCAGCGGCTACAAGCAGGGTATTTGTGTCAACTGATTTACGGGCTATAAAATATGGCTTGGCTAGTCCTGATATACGGCATCTCTGACCTATGGTCCAGTGATGTATGCCTTTATGGACTCCTACGACTTGTCCAGTATCAATATCGATAAAGTTGCCCGGCTTATGTTCCAAGTACTGGAGATGAACATGTTAATTAAAATAATACAAGAAATTAATTTTTTTTTCTACTTCAGATATAAAGTTTTGGAAATTTCTATGTCCGATAAAGCAAATTCCCGTACTTTCTCGTTTAGCGGCGATTCGGTGGAGATTTTCTTCTTTTGCTATTCTCTTCACATCACTTTTTAGTAGATTTCCGATGGGGAACATAGTGCGTCGCAATGCTGTTTGTTTTATATCGGAAAGAAAAAATGTTTGATCTTTCAATTCATCAGTAGCTTGCAAAAGTCTTACATCTGCCGGGAAAGAAAATAAATGATATTATTAGAATAAAAATCTAGTTGTACCTGCATGCGGATGGTAATATTCCAAAAACGAGCCAAAAGATGTTTTGGCATAATGTCCAGTAGCTATAGCATCAGATTTTAATTGGTTGACGGAATATTTAAAGAACTGATCAAATTTAATATGTCTATTGCAAAGAATGTCTGGATTTGGAGTCAAACCAGTCTGATAATCTTCTAAAAAGTTGCTTAAAGGTTTATTACTTATTAACATAAAAGTTATGGGGCAACATTTTTTATTACCAGAACACGCTGTTCCAATAGTCTTTGACGAAATTCACCTGAACAATAGGAACATCAATTTTTTCACAGACATATTGCGCATCGATCCAGTCCTTTTCCCCTGTACATTGTCCGCTTTCATCAATTTCATCCCAGTTTTTCATAAAGACTCCACAAACATCAAATCCTGAAAAACAAGAAATACTTTAATTTGCCAACTATTTACTACTTTATGTAAGTCCTTCAGTACATAATGGTGAGCCGTACTCAAATTAGACTACCTAAACTTTTTCCACCCACAATATGCAACCTAATTTAAATATGGATTGTACCAGGTGAGTTAATTTTTTTATACCCAGAATTACATTGGCCTGACAGAAGTAACTTTATGCATTTACCTTTTAATAAGACCGCAGTGATCCTAAGTAAATTAATAGGTAAGCAACACTCTTGTTTTTCAAGAGTTAATGGATAAAGAAATGAATAAATTTAATATTATTAACACATAAATTATCTACATTATAATGTAAACTTACGATAAGACGTTATATACATTCCACTACTAATCTCAATTAAGTATTGTTATACTGTTTAAGTCCTAATCTTATAAATCTCTCTAATGTCTTCATATCCTATTCGCTCTACCCAACGAATACTTGCGTGGTGGTCCGGGGCTTGTAATAAATAAATTTTGGATTTGAATATTAACTATTATTTCAACTAAAACAACGCTTCTTAAAGCTAATGGTGAAGATGCTGTTGTAATTTCTTGAATACATTTTTTGGTCATTATACATGTACAGATAGTTTTACTGTCCATTGAGGGTTAACAATTATATCTAAGGGCCGCAGTCCCAGAACCAAGGAATGGGGGTTATTCCAGATTACACCAATAAAACTATTGCTGGATAGGTTAAATTGACTTAAATATCAATTTAACTATTCTCCCATATTCATCTTCAAATATAAAACTAAAATGCTTCCTATACATTGCAGGAAAATCTAATATATTTGTATTGTTTGCCATTACCTTTTCGTTTAAGCAAAAGTGCACATACCGCACTGTCCACTCCTCCAGATATGCCAACTACAACTTTCCGAAAGGTCATATTAAAGATTTGTTCACGTAATTCTTGGGCTACAAAATAGTGGAAATGTTATCACATAGGATTTTTTTGGCGGAAAGCGAAATGGAAATTGTCTAAAGAACTATTTGCAGCGTGACTTTATTGCAGCTGCTTACTCGCGACTCGTGGTGAGATTTGCACGTGCTTTGCCTTTTTTTTAACCAATGTCAAACTATTTGTTTTGACAGATCCATGTTCCAATTGGAAGAAGATTACGAACGTTTTGATTCTAAACGAAAATATCTGTACAAAAATGCCTCTTTTTGAGACGGTGATGCAGGAAAAACCACCAGTCGTTTTAGAAATTGGATCAGCATACTCAAAGTAAGTTTTTTCATATATATGTATTTTGTTCATTTCATGGATGATGTCATTTTGCAGATTAGGGTTTGCTGCAGAAGCATTTCCTAGATTTATAATTCCATCGGAAGTTTGCCTTTCTACAACAGGAAAGATCAAAAACTTATTGGATTATAATACAGAGCTAGAGTTATATGACCATTTCGTCGATTTCTTCCAAATGATTTTCTTTAAGTAAGTTGTTGTAATGGCTAAAATCCAAATAACAGAAACGGTTGTGCTGCTTACTTATCAAAACATGTACTCATCATTTTTGTTAAATAGAATTAAATTAAGGTCAATTTTATATGTAATCGAAATTCAAAAATCAAATTACGGACAAACAATCATTAATTTTGCCAAATGCACGCCAGTAACACATTTGGTATGAATTTTGAGATAAGTACGTAAAGCGACCGTGCATATCTGCTGATATAAAATTATTGGGGGCTCAAGGAACAAAAATATTTAAGAATTTCACCAGATAGTAACCGCGGCTCATTGTTCGGCTTACTTTTATCCCATTTATAAGCTGTGCGTAGAAAATTAAACCGAATTCTCAGCTTTGCTTTATCCCATATAAATTTATGAGTAAAACGAATTGCAGCCCTTGTTATTTTATTTTCATTCTATTAAATTAAATCTTTCAATATAGCAAATTTCTTTCCAGGCATATTTTGGTTAGTCCAAAAGATCGCAAAGTTGTAATTGTCGAGAGTATCTTTTGCCCAACACAAATTCGCGAAACAATGGCAAGAGTTCTATTTCGACACTTTGAAGTAGCATCCGCCTTCTTCCTTCCTACTCATCTAGTAGTCTTGACTACTTTAGCCATTGAATCAGCATTAGTTGTAGATCTTGGTTATCAGGAAGCAACCGTAATACCTGTATACAGTGGTATTCAAATCCTGCAAGCTTTTGAAGGACAACCCTATGGTGCCAAAGCAATTCATCAGGAAATAAAAAAACAATTAATTGAAGTCGGCATTAAAGAGGACTACTTGACCCATCAAGTGATTGAGGATATAAAAGGTTTGTTGAAGTATTATGACTTAGAAGGCACAAGAACTAGATGTTGCATGGCATACTAGAATAGAGTATACAGATTCTGAAATGGGTACTGCATTCTGGAATGGACCATAACATGCTTTAGAGCTTGCCGAAAGCAAATGTTCTTATAATAACAGTTTTGTATACATTTGATCGACTTCCTCAATACTTCAGATACGAAAAAATTTGAATCACTCGACGTGTCGATGTTGTGGTCCATTCTGGAATGGACCAGCCAGCCATATAAATTTTGTAGGAAAGATGTCTAAATCAATAATTTTTTATAGTTAGGACATGCTTTGTAACAACATTTGAAAGAGCCAGGAAATATCGAGAAGGAAATCCGCCACCACCCTGTCCAGATGTTGATTATCCAATAAATGGAAAAGAAGTAATAAAGATTCCTGGAAAATTAAGGGAAACAGCTATGGAAGTTATGTTCCCAGAGGATAATGATAATTCTGCTCTTTCCTATATTATATTAAGCTCAATAATGAAGTGTCCGTTAGATGTACGAAAAACTTTAGCAGAAAATATATTTCTTATTGGAGGAGGCACTATGGTAATGGGTTTATGTGCGCGGCTAAAAGCAGAGTTATTGAACCTCTTCGAGAATAATTTATATAAAGAAAAGTTGTATTTGAAGTCAATTCAATTTCATAAAGCTCCAGCGAAACCAAATTTTACAGCATGGCTAGGCGGTTCAATTTACGGGGGCACCGACTTAGTATTGACTCGATCTCTAACTAAAGAAACTTATAGCCGATGTCCAAGGGTTCCAGATTGGTTAAACTTGGACGATAATAGGGGTTAAGCGAATCAAGTTTGCCCAATTAATGTTATAATTATAATAAAATATATATTCAATTAATAATCTATTTAAAAATATTTTTATGCTTAAAAATCAATGACTTTTAATATAAAGGTCAATATTTTACCAAATGATTCCTCTCGTCCAGACAGGGGGGGTGGCAAAATATCATCCTGTATGACCTGAACAGGTTAAGAACTAATAACTTTTTAACGGCTACAGTTAGTACATAGGGTGTTGTAGGTTAAATTAAAAAATTTTTGTTTGTGAAGGTATTTAAGACAAAAGAAAACGGAAAAACCGAAATTTAGAATTTGAAGCGTCATAACTCTGTTGTCGAGAGGGGTACGGGGGTAGTTGAGCAGTCGTTGGAAAGGCCATGAAGATCTGTATACAATGCCATCTTAAAATAGAGCGTATAGCGTGTACTTTTGAAGATATAGGGTGTTTAATGAAAAAAAGAATATTTTACTAATCACCCTGTAACTCGGCTGGGTGACACTGCCGCCCCCTGCCATACAATTTTAGCTTGTCTGGACGAGAGGAATCATTTGGCAAAATATTGACCTATTAGTCTGGGACACCCTGTATATGGCCTTATGCCCCAAAGATGATACCCATAATCGAATTTCATGTCATGAAGAGAACTTGGATAGTGATGTCAAGGCAATCACACGCAGACTTCAGATTAGCTTGCTTCTTCCTTTTTATTTTACTTAGAGGAACACGGTTACTCCAGAAGGCCTTCGTGGAGGACAGTTCTGGTCAAGGTAATTAATATGAAAATAACTCTGGTTGGGATTTGTCTCCGAATTTATGCCTCTAGATTCTTATGTAGTTATGCGAATTGTTTTTTTTTTCTTAATTAGTTTTTATTGTAAGTTAAAACAGTTTGCGGTATGAAATCAAAATCCTACGGGGGTGAAATTAAGCGAAAACTCATGTATTATCTAGAGGTAAGATGCTCTATCTATTGAAGGATATTGATAGCACCTGAACAAACAAATTGATCGTACGTTACAGAATGAAGTATTCGACTTTTTTTGTACCTCCCCTCACTCTTCCGGAGCCCCTCTCAGGTGAAGGTTTGAACAGATCCAATTCTCACTTACAGGTAATCATGGAAGGCACACTGAATAAAATGACTGCTGCCCTCGGTGTCATTGGGTGGATATGGGGCAATGCAGCTGAAGGCCTATCATCTGCGGCTGTGGTGTAAAGGTCTCTTCTGTACCGGGTATGTTGCGGCTTTTTTTTTAGGCACGAACATTTTTGTATATGGCAGGTGACAGCGGCAAGTTTTCGTGGAACCCCCCTCCCTAACACTCTCCGCCAATAGCCGAAGCGAGCTAACGTCCCGCGTGCTTCCTGCACTTCAACGCTGTCCACCGAGTGAGCTGGCAGTCTGGACTTCACGTCCAAGCCAATCACTAAGCGTAGTTTCATAATATGGCGTGAAAATGTTTGGGAAAGCAAGGTACAGAGAACAAAATACTCTCTGCGTTCTCTCAGTCTTTCCTATAGAAATGTATATACATTAGTCACGAAATTACGTCACAGAACATGTGCCAAAATTCAATAAAACTTTCGTAGCACTTTGTTTTGATCCGAACTGATTTCCCTGAAATGAGCTTTAAACTAGCAATTCAATGTATACTTATAGTAAAAAAGTCATATTATATTTATTACAACATTTTCAATGGATCCAGTGAAATAAATTTACATAAATATTATCACTTTATTTTTCCCGTTTTAAAAAAGATTCGTGTGACGTCATACGCAACTGTTTATAGTCGTGGACTACAGACAGCTAACCTTCATGTTTTGATTTTTGGACCAGTTATAAAAGCTTTCAGTGCAGGCAAGAACAAGAGTAGACCATTTTTTAGACATAATTTTTATTTCTTCAGTGACTTTTTAGGTGATTCAACTTGAGCTCGTGCTGCAATACTAGAAAGTTCGAATCGTTCAATTGAATAAACTGAAAGAAACTATAAAACTACGAAAATGGCTTCAATAAGTTTATTAAATCCTAAAGCCGAATTTGCAAGGGCTGCACAAGCTCTGGCCATCAATATTACGGCTGGAAAAGGGCTACAAGATGTAATGAAAACTAATCTCGGCCCGAAGGGAACAATGAAAATGTATGTATTATTCTAAATTTACTCTATTTTACTTGATTTACTTTTCATAAATCACTTTTGAGCTTGTTACTTTTGCTGGGTATGTTTTTTTTTTTATATTTATGAGAATTTAATAGCAGATGGTGCCTCCCTGCATATTTGAGGTTATGGGTGGTAAGAAAAATGTTTTTTTTTTTACCGGAACATTTTTGGTCAAGATGTTTTTACTTTGCTTTATTTTTTAAATGCAAATCTTGTTTTTTTTTTTTTTCATAAATCCAAGAACATAAATATCTTACCTTTCATGTGTTGTGTCTTGAGGTGTAATACAGCTTATGAATTTCGCTTGAAACTTTAGTTATGTACAATTAACAATTTTTTTTTTATTTCATGCAATAAGTTTCATAAGTAAACGAAATTTTAACAAAGTTTGGCGTTTCAGGCTTGTTTCTGGAGCAGGAGATATAAAAATCACTAAAGACGGCAATGTTCTGTTACATGAAATGCAAATTCAGCATCCAACGGCATCTATGATTGCTCGAGCAAGCACAGCCCAGGATGATATGACTGGAGATGGGACAACTTCAACTGTCCTTCTTATTGGAGAACTTCTAAAACAGTCTGACATCTACTTGGCTGAAGGTCTTCATCCACGCATCCTCACAGAAGGCGTAGATCAAGCTAAGAAGAAATCTCTAGAACTATTAGACACGATGAAAGTTCCAATTGAGATAGAAAGGAACATTTTAATGGAAGTTGCTCGAACTAGCTTAATGACAAAAGTACATCATAGCATTGCTGACCTTCTGACGGAAGTGTGTGTGGATGGTATTTTGTCCATTCGCCAGGAAGGTAAACAAGTCGATTTGCATATGGTTGAATTGATGGAAATGCAGCACAAAACTGAAACTGATACCTCTTTAATTCGTGGCATTGTTATGGATCATGGGTCTCGTCATCCAGATATGCCTAAAAGGCTTGAAAATGCTTACATTTTGACTTGTAATATTTCCCTTGAGTATGAAAAGTCCGAAGTCAATTCGGGTTTTTTCTATAAAACAGCTGAGGAAAGAGAGAAATTTGTTAGTGCTGAACGTGATTTCATCGATCAAAGATGTAAAAAAATCGTCGAATTAAAGAGGAAACTGTGTGAGGGAACAGATAAGAGTTTTGTTGTTATTAACCAGAAAGGTATTGATCCAATGTCATTGGATATGCTTGCTAAGGAAGGAATTATCGCCTTGCGCCGAGCTAAGCGGAGGAATATGGAACGTCTATCATTGGCTTGTGGTGGGGTAGCAATGAACTCTGTCGATGATCTTAACGAATCAAATTTGGGGTAGGCTTTACAAATTATTCTTACCTACTTGGTTTCGGGTGGATTATCAATTAATTATTATAAAACTTGATTTCAGATATGCTGGTCTTGTTTATGAGCATGTTCTTGGTGAAACAAAATATACTTTTGTTGAAAAGTGTAAGAATCCGCAATCTGTTACAATTCTTATCAAAGGGCCCAACAAGCATACTTTAAATCAGATCAAGGATGCAATTAGGGATGGACTAAGAGCTATTAATAATGCTATTGATGATAAATGTGTCATTCCAGGAGCTGGAGCTTTCGAAATTCGAGCATATAACCACCTAATGAAATTCAAAGATACCGTTAAGGGAAAAACTCGTTTGGGTATCCAGGCATTTGCAGAATCTCTCTTGATTATTCCAAAAACATTGGCGGTTAATAGTGGTTATGATGCACAGGATACAATTGTTAAGCTTACTGAAGAGGATCGCCTCAACTCCGATCCTGTTGGCCTAGATCTATCGACGGGAGAAGCTATGAAGCCTGTAGACCTGGGCGTTTATGACAACTACATAGTAAAGAAACAAATTTTGAATTCCTGTACAGTAATTGCTTGCAATCTTCTTTTGGTCGATGAAATTATGCGAGCTGGAATGAGCAGTTTGAAGGGATAAAGGAAACCGTTTACTTCATTTTGTCTGTTGACATCTCATTCTAACATTAACATTGTCCGAACAGTTATTGCACTTCTACTCAATAAATTTTTACTCTGCTTAATACTAAAATCTTTGTTTTACTTTGTAAAAACGAAAAAAAAGGTGTAAGTTTACGCAACTCAATTTGAACACTAAAAACATGTTGGCGTTATTATATTGCTCGAAAGAAGTTTGACAGGAGGATATTTGTAGTGAATGATAAGGGAGATTTTTTACACCGAGAATTAAAAGTATTTTTTCTTTAGTTTATTTTGTTTATTCTTTATTGAATATTTAAATATTCGAATAGAATTTCTATCTGTGTGTATGTGTATAATATTTTAACGTACAATAAGGGTATTTAATTTAAACAACTGACTAGATCACATCGATCTTACAATAATTATATTTTCAACACTTGTGTTATTCTTTTATATATATTTTTTTATAATTCTTAAATTGAAAGAATTCGCATTAAATATTATACTCGCTCTCTCTCCTTCAAAGACTACATAATTTTTTAATTTTAAGACATTGAAATTGTAATAATTATGGTAATTCATTAGGGGAAGCAATTTTTAGGAGGAAAAAAAGTTTTGAAACAGAATTTTATCTTTTGGACGATAGATTAGGTATTTCAAGTTATTCCTCACTTGGACGGTACTCTAAATTTCAATTAAAGGCCAAATATTATAATAACAATAATTAGAAATACAGATTTAAAATAACAATTTTATAATTTTTTATTGTATAATACAGATTTACATTTCCTTCTTTTTTTTTTTTAGATTTCGAAATACATATCTGTATTTGCTTATCCTTTCATCAAAATATTTATTAATTCCAATTAATATAATCGTTTATACATAAGAACGGACACAAATGTACACAAAGTGCATCAATTCACATTCATCTACATTGGAAGTTACGCAGAACTTGTCACTATCAAGGTATGTTTAGGAAATTTTTTATTACCTTAAATTGATACTCAGAAGAGCTAAAGGTGTAATATGCTGCGTTAACGTAGGTGTATCTATATACATACTTTTGATCTTGACATTTTAGAAGTGAGAAATTTAACTGTGAATCTGGATAAGTTCTAAAATGCTGTCCGTACTAGTTCAAAATAATAAGTAATAATGTGATTCAGGTAGAATAAATTCTTTACTCATAAAATTTGAGCAATACAAAAAAAAAAAAAATCTGAAAACGTTTCTATATTTTTGAAATCGATGCTAGATTACGTTACTTCAGTTCTCAGTGAGATTTTTAAAATTGCGTTCGAACTGAGATTTCAATAAAACATATATATATTCCGATAATGAATTTATGCATGTAGATGGACGAAAAAGACACTCAAAAAACTCTAGCTTAATAGAATTACTTTTAATAATGATAGCAATGATTGATGAGTCTACTAGCTATGATGTTTAAAGAGATACGATCGCAGTAGTTCGTTATAATGTGCTTTATTTAATGGAATACAGGCTAAACTTAGATTTTGGTGTGACTCAAATTCACAAATGCTAAACGCATGTGCCGCTCCATAAAGAATAATTGCTCAAACTAATATAATTCAAAATATATAACCCTTAATACGTTCGAATAAACCGACGATACGTAGAAATTAAATAAATAAAAAAGGACCTTCATTATAAATTCAATTTTAATTGAAAAGTTTTGGTTTTGCGGTTTACTCATTAATTTGATACCAGTATTTCAAATGTTTTTAAAAAGTACCAACACTTACTATACATAAACTTCAGAAAAGACAATCACCCTTATTATCGTTGTCACTTTAAGTGAGAAATGGCGTTACGACACAAAAATGGTATTATGATTGTCGTTTAAAGTGACATTTGTCGAAAACATACGACTTTGGACGTATTACTGTTGTCGTATTAAGTAGACAAATGTCGATGGAAGTGATAAGGAAAAAAAATGCAAGCGGAAAAAGATAAATTTTATGGTGGATTTTTAAGTTGTTCATTAAAAGATTGAATTGAATAGTTTTTTTTATATAAGTAATTCATACCCTGACGCATGCCCTGATTCTATGTCACTTTAAGTGACAACGATAATAAAACTTCGAAGAATAATGTCACATCACACTTCGGTGAGTCGACAACTATTAATAAGGTTGAATGCGTTAAAATTTTCATAAAAACATATTTTTTCTCCTTCTGTATTTTTCTATCCGGAAACCAAACTGGGAATGTTATTCTGGATCGAGTGTTGTGGGGTTGACATATGATAACTCCAAAATTAATGTTTTCAGTTACAGTCAGTACAGATACAATAAAAATATTGTTAAAAAAAATTTTTGTTTAACATTCAAATATTTATTGGAATGAACTCAAAATGTAATCAGATAAAAATATAGAGCAAATATTTCATATAATTGGTCTTAACAGAAAAATGCCAATTTTGGAGTTATCAAATCTAAACCAAACATCACCAATATGTTATTCACTTTAGTTTTTCGAATTAATTTAAAAATGACTTAATATCGATATCACATGCTTCCACTGAATAGTAGCTATGCTCATGCCTCACATAAAATGAAATCTGAGAGTAATAAATTCGGGTGCTTCTAATACCTACAGAACATGTACAGATCCATAGAATAGAAATTAAGCGTAATACATTAACAACAAATACGTCCACGTTTAGAAAATATTGCTAATTCAAATTACAGATTAGCCTGTTGTCCAGTACCGTTTTCAATGTTAGCACCAAGATTTCCACTGGTGAGAATATCGTGTTCGTTTTTCGCTTGACGCAACCAATTTCTGAGATCACGGGTCCGTTCCACCAAGCTTGTTGTATAGTTCACCGCTCTTGGATTTTGTGATACAATCGTGTTAGCAGCCATAACAGCACCACTCATAGATGTATGCATTCGGCCTGCAGCTAGCTGACGATAGGTTTCTAAACGATCTGCAAGCGTAGGGATTGACTGTGGTGCATGTAGGAGAGGTGTAGGAGTACTTGCAGGTGGGGCGCTTGGTGATAAAAGAGCCCAATTTAAGTCCGGATTGCCAATTTGTGAAGGCGGTGCAAGACCTGAAATTGAAAGATTAAAAACTATTGCATCGATTAGGTAGATAGAAGAATAAACTAATTTCTAGCAATGTTTATTCATAATTTTGAACCTACCATGAGTTTGTTGCCTGCTTAAAATATCTAGTATTTCACGTATTTCAGCATTAAGAATTTCTAAATTCTGAATACATTCAGACGACTCTTGATACATTTCCTTTCGTCGATGAACATTCGCCGGATTAGTGTCGCTGGCAAAGTCTGTACTGCTAAATCCTGAGCTTGAATGAGATGACAAATCACTGAGTGTAGCATCATCCTTGTTTTCAATAAGCAGAAAATCCACAGGTTTTTCTTTTTCATATATCCTCTGTAGCGATTCCTCCAAATGGCGAAGGCGAATAACTTTCTCTCCGAGCAATGCACGAGTTCGATGAAGATTGACTTCCATTTCAGTAAGCTCCCGTTCCTCTTGTATGAGGTGATCTAGGGTATGTCTTGTACTACTAATTTTGTGGCGCTGTTTAATTTCTCGCTGACGTGCTCTAAAATTTGTGCGTTGAGTTCTGAGAGATTCCTTAGCTCGGCGCACAGAATCTCGTTCTAGGTGTATTCTATGCTTAAAAAATTCCAACTCCGAGCTGGCACCAGCACGATCATTGGAAATGTCCGAAAACGGGTATCGCAAATGGTATGTAGTGTCAAGAGTATTATCTGGAAATTGGTCTTCAAGATCTTCAAGTTTTTGCAATTGACGGCGTAGACTTTCGACTGGCGTGCATGGTCGATCAACTTTGAAGTTCTCCGTATTTAGACGTGATGTTGAAGCTGACTTCATGCGAGAAAAAAGTTTTTTACGTTGCCTCTCACGAGGATTATTGTTGTTCTCTTGATTCCGTTTAAATGCCTCCGAGTCAGAGTTACCATTATCGCTAAAAGGCGCAGGAAGATATCTTCCCCTAGGATAGTTGTTGGATATGGTTGTATCGGACTGGCTTATAGACGTCGCATCATCTTGGTAATGTGATTGAAGCTGTTTTATATATTTTGAGGCGATGCCAAGCTTTCTGTCTTTAGACTGATTACGATCACTTGATTTTTCCCTGATATGTTCCTTGACACCTACTTGCCCTTTTGGATTTGCGGGAGGCTTACTGAGGTCTGCATAAGGAGAAGACACAGTTGCAGTTCGGTTTTCGCTATTACCAATTGATGGCTTATTGGATGTGGAACGTTCAGTTTCTGATCCTGTGGTCGTATTCAGACTTTGTTGCTGTGTGACTTGCTGTTCTCGTCTACGATTACGTCTCTCCAGGGACAATTTAACGTCTGTTTTTAAACGTATGTATTTTTCCTTGAGACAGCGATACTTATCTTCCAACAAACGCTTCTCACAACGCATTTTCTCATATAGGCGATCTTCTCCACACTCTCGCATTCTTTGTTTCTCCAATTCCATTTCATGCGCCAATTTATCCTTCATATCTATCACTTTAGCTGCATGTTCCTTCTTTACAATTTCCTCTTCACTTTTCAAATCTCGTTCTAGTTCTTGTAGGATTTCTGTATGATTTTGTTGCAAAGTATCTACGGTTACCTTGTGCTCTTTCAGGATTGTTTTCCGCGTCACATCGAACTCATTTTGAAGTGACAACCGATATTCATCTACCTTTAGACTTTGTTCGATTTCAAGGTCTTTTTTCGCAACATCCAATTTCACATTGTATTCATGTTGGACATCCAAGATTTTCTGATTGTACTCTCGCTTTAGTTCTTCGATCTCAGCGTGTAAAAGTTTTTCGAATTTCTCTTTCTCAGTCTGAATTCTCTGTTTCTTTTGTACCTCTTTTTCAACTCGATATAGTTCTATGTTTTTTGAAATTTGATTGTCGATTTCTTGCTTTTTTCTAGTAATAGTTTCTTCAGACAATTCATTCAGACTTTCGTTTTTAAAATCCTCTTTTAGAACGTTAAGATTTTTTCCATTTTCCAAAATCAGTTCCTCCTTCCTTTTTTCCAGATTCTCTAACATTTCTATACGTAGCTTATTCTCTTCGGCGTCTCGTTCCTCTTGAAACCTTTGCTTAAGTTCCATGATTTGTAGTTCATGCTCTTTACGTAAATTCTCTAAATCATCATTTTTGTAGTCCAAAGAATCCATATGATCTTCACCGTTGGTCTTTAGTATAAAACTACGAACTGAACTACCTTTAGAATCTGAATCAGTATCTTCGTAGAGAGGCTTAACTAAATTTCGTTCTTTCATTTTTTCTAAAATCAAGGAGCTGGATTTCTCTGTAATAATGTCCGCACTAAAAGTTCGTCCAACTGAGACTAATTTATTCTGTGGTTTATTCAGAATTTCGTCAGAGCTTATATGTGGTTTTAAAAGTGGCTTAAAGACTAGCACTGGGGGATTTTTATTAACTGGAACAACTTTAACTTCTTTCACATGTTTTTCTTCTTCTTCTTCTTCTTCTTGATCTTCCATAAAATCCCATGGATCGTCATCATCATCTGAATTTTCTGAAACTTCAGGACTTGGACCAAATTTTCTTGAACTGCTCGGATCCTCTTCTGGTGAGAAATTATCCTTTTTTATATCATCTAAATTAAAACGTACACTTTTTCTATCCTCATTCTCCGTATCATCAAACTTCCGACGAACATCTGTCAGGCTAGAGTCTCTTAAAATTCCCTTTACGCTTGGACCCAATGATTCTACAAACAAATTTTTTCGCCGATTCGTATCCTTTGACCAGTCAACAACATTACTTTGAGCATCTCGCTTAACATTTGATTTTAGGAACATCGATCCTGTTCCTGATATTGCAAAACCACTCAGTCTTTTCTCATTATCATGATCATCACTGTTATTTCGGTTAACATGAAAACCTGTCGCGGAGTCTGGATTGAATCTCATATCTAATCCGATCTGTGGGCTCGTTTTGACAACTTCAAAGCGAGAATTTTTTATTGGATCATGGCTGAGAAGTTTCTTCTCACGCCCCTCTAAAAACCTATTCATGTTCGCTTTAAAATTAACTAGAGGAGACGTAGTGTCCTGTATATTCAGTTCTGATTCTTCGTTTCCTTGGAGGCTACGAATTCCTGAATCCAACTGAGAAGCATCGTCGGATACATCTATCACAGAGTTAGTTACTAGTGGAGTATTGGGAGCGTGTTTTTGTCGTGCCTGATCAACTAATGCACGATATACTGTATCCAAAGGATGATCCCATTGGCTTGCTTTCGTTTGAACATTATAGTAGTAGTGTGCTTGTATTTCATCGTTGTAACTGCAAAAGACAAATAAAAAAAAAATTTATAACGAATTTTTTTAGAAAAAAGGATAGAAGATAAAATTGTATAGAAAGAAGCATATGAAAGAGCTACTAAAAGTTTGCGAAATACTAATAAGCGCGGCTTTCCACACAAATATCCCGCAACTTCATTAATGATCTCCAATACAATTTCTGTTTCGGTCGTCCAATTGATAATATGGCACACTGCTCTTCCCATCTAAATCCATAAGTCTGGATCATCTTTCCCTCGGATGTATTCATGGTTTTTTTTTTCCAATCGCTTTTGCTCATGTAGCCTTACACGATACTAAATTATGTATAGATAAAAAATCGAGGAAATATTCCATAAAAAAAGTCGATTCTTCGTTATTCCCTATGCATTACACGAATTCAATAAATCAAATTTCATTTAACATACATATAAAGATAATGCTGAGATATATATAAAAAATCAAAATCAAAAGAAATGCATTCAACGCTTACCAAATTTTCCAGTCAGTTGGTAGCGCTTGAAGTAGACCATCTCTGGCTAAATAAAGCAAGTACGGCTCCTTTCCTGGATCAATGCCAATTTTTATCGCATACTCATTGATTTCTGGAATAAGAAAGAAAAATAATAATAAAAAAGTTTTTAGCAAGAAAGTTTTCTATCAACAAAAACGAACAGAAAAATAACATCACTGAACTTGAAATAAATTAGTATTTTTATGGAGATTTCTTAGATATGCTAAGATTACATCAGACACATGGGGAAGGATTGAGTTAACAAAAATTTCAACGATTTTAAATATTGAAGTTGAGATTTTTCATTAGGAACTATGTACATATAATGAAAAAGAAAATCTCTGTTAGTACATGATGGTACCCAGTAGTGTATCTATGATGAAAACAGGAAAGATATACATAGTACGATCGTGGATTGCGATTTTAAGCAGAAGTAGATCTTATCAAGACATGGCACGCATTATTTGCATGAAAGACAAGATCATACTGCATTGGAGTGGATATTAAAACGTGATAGGAGAAAAAAACAGGAAACTTACGAGGCACCAATCGAATTCAACCTCAACTTAAAAAAAAATTAAAAAAAAAGTGGGTTATCGACATTGAACCGAAGAACTCATGCATCAAAGCGAATCTACCGTTAAATGTTAATTTTTTTCTTCCAATCGGAGCGTAAAAACTCCGATGAAACATCCATTGTATTAGAATCAATAAAGTACTTAAATCTATAATTTCCATTTGAAGAAGCCACTACGAACTTAAGAAAATTCAGCGTCAAAGCTAATCCAAAGTTATATTCTCAATCATCTTGGTAACGCTCAGCCGACCAAATAAAAGATTCATACGGAGAGAGCAGCATATTCTTCCGACATGCTATATACATATGCATAGAAACGTACATTTTTACAGTTACCATTAAGTTACGCTAGATTGTCAATAACCAACTGAAGCAAGTTTTCTACTATGATGAAATAGCATATCCAACGAAGAAGAAGAAAATGAGTTCACGGATTAGACTACATTTTATTCAAAAAGGTCGCTGACAGTAATGCTGCTTGATTTTAATCAGCAAAGTATAGTAAAAGTAATAGATTATATATTTATTAGCATATTTGCTCTTCAGTTCATTAGCAAAAGTGTTCAAATGCACGCAAGACCTCAATAAATATAGTGACTCAGTTAGAGGATTGGGTGACAAATCCTCTGATTCCAACGTTTGCCTTATGTTCGTTCTAGTGTCGTTTTGGCCTTGACCATCTCTTTTACGGCTTCTGGAAATTTATCGGGCAAATTTCTGAGTGGTGCATCGGGGTGAGCTTGTTGTTACTTATTTTTCTCACTTAATTTTGAATCGACAGCGTTTAGTTTCTTAAAAGTTTTGGTTCCTTAAATTCTTTATAATATCCGTTTCTCATAATGAATATTTAACGCGTTTTGGAATGTGTGTATGTGTATAAACAAATTCCTATACATACATACACACCAGCTATTGATATGTTTTGATGGGATTTGAACATCGACACTAATTCAACATTTTCAAATAATCGTTTGAAAATCTTTTCCTAAAACGTGCAACAACTATGTGATTCCATTTGTTCTCAGAAAAGTCTTATTAGGCATATGCTTTGATGACATGACGCCCAACTATTATCAATTTAGCCTGAGCGTATGCCAGGCAAAGAGATCCGTTGAAAAAGTACTGAAAGGACGAAAGGGTTTTTGAAATGATTCAAAAATTTTCTGTTATTTTTCGAATTAAGATTTACCTTTTACATGAAACACGTCATTAATACTAGTTTTTCTTCACATCGAATTTAGGAAGCCTAAGGGCTTTAGGTTCAAATTACCTATTTCATTAAGTACCCAAAATGCAAGGTTTTTTGCATTTAAATCCAGCTAAAAAATTTTGCAAAATGCCTATGGATAGGCAATATTCTTCTGTGAATAAGCTTCTTGCTATGTATTTTTGGATAAGCTGGTGTTGATGAAAAAATAGTAGTGAAATGAGAAAAAAGTTCTTTTCATGTCTCGTTAGAGCTGATCCAAAAAATCTAGGTATAACTAAATTGGCCTGATTTCATTTCGGCGTACTAATGTGGATGAAATGTGAATTTGGAAATAATATTAAATATACACACACACATATATATATCATAACGTAATACCTATAAACACTAATTTCTCGAAATAATTCTTTTTCCCTTCATGTCACCAAAATTATAGCTCTTAATTTATCAGTTGAAAACTCATTTTCCATAAATTTCTATTCTAAGCAAGAATGTTGGAATGGGAATTATTACATTAAATGGAAGAAATACCAATAAAAGTCGTCAATGTTAGCAACAAATTGGAATTTAAATTTCCTCAAGAGTTGAATGAAGGAAATAGACATACCCCTACCCATCACCACCACCACCTATGCTTTCCAGGTCTACTTATAGTAAAAACAAAATGAGGAGTGGGACGTATACAGAGTTCAGTTCAGAGGTGAGAACTTTATTGATTTTCCTGCTCATTCACCGCAACACGGGTGAAAGTGTGCTAGTCGTGCAGTAAAATTGTCTATGCATTCTAAAGGTACCATAATATAATCTATGTCTATCGATTTTTCGAATAGAACGATGTTTTACGGACTACCAAGCTGCTTTAGGATCCAAGGTGGAGGTACTCATAAATGAAGTCTTATGCATGTTTCATTAAATTCATTCACTGCTAAGATTTTTTTATTATGAAGTGAAACAATATCGGATCCTTGAAATTTTCGAGTATTTATGGAAGTCAGCATCAGCAGCAGTGGTTGTTTTGGTATGACAGACACTCGTGGGGATAGATTGATCTTTTGCTTCTCCTTTTTTTAGATAGAAGCAGAACCAACCTCAGTATATGTGGTCGTATAGTTGCATTATTACGTATACATATTATATTGTGATTTAATTTCTAGCAGAGCTTGTCTGCTTAATAAGAACGCAAGATTTTTTCTATAGATTACCCCTAGCATAGACCCTAACTAGCACTAAAGCCATCATGTATGTAGTTCACTGATGTCTTTCTGGGCACGGAATCAGTTTATATACGTAACTGTATACATAGTATGTATGTATCCAAATAAAATAATGTAAATAAATAAATTAAAAAAAAAAAAAAAATAGCTTTAAAACACAATTATATCCAGGTCAGATGCAGGGTCGGTGCTAGGAATTCGCTGACCGATAAACATTTACCGTCTTTTGGATTGTCGTCGTCCAACATGGTACCTAAGTTAATGTGTACAAATTAAGGAAAATATTCCTTAATTTCCGGAAAAAAATGCTTTTCTAAACTCATAAAAATATCAACGTTTGTTCCAATACCTACTCCTCTTCCCCGGAAGTTCATCGTTTGGATGGTAGGAGTTTTTAAAAATGTTGCTTTAATATTTTATGTATCTTCTTTTAGCTAACGAATTATTATATGCTATGATGGTGATGACATCCTGCTCAAATACTTGCTTTGCTCGTCTATTCATCGTGATTGCGGATACAGCTATATGGTTGTTTCATCAGTAAATGCACATATTGCGTTGTTTGATCATCATCAATGCAATTAAAAATTGTATAGAGGAAAGGTATCATCTTTAACCTTATATAGCCATATGGCTATTATATGAAAAACTCTGAAGTGGTTAGCAGCTGTCGATTGCATGTTTTGGAAAATAGCAAAAAAAAAACATTTTACAAACTTTGACAGATTTATGTAGGACAGAATCTGCCAAACTTTCGCCTTAAAACTGTTTTAACATATCAAATTTTGGTTACTCTAAAATCTGCTATCGGTTCTCGTTCTGAGTTTTCTGCTATATATAAATAAAAAGTAAAGCGTAACTGCATCTCCTCTCCAGCTATTTTATCCCCAAAGATGCTCAATAAACTTTTTTGGCATTCCATTGTACCTATTACGACAGTACTAACAAATGAGATGCTGTAATAACAGTTAAAAGGACACCTACATACCTGCTTAGATATTGCAAGTCACCACCCGTAAAGATTGGATCATCTCAAACGTGGGCAAAGCAAAGGGGGTGCGAACATATGAATCTTTTGATAGGTCAACAAATTCTGGTTTATAGTATTTAGTACCTTCCGTTTTTTTCTTCCTATTTTTTATATATTATATATTTCAATTGGGTATACGTTTAAAATAAAAATGAAAAATCTTTTGCCGGTGGGAGGTATTTAAGCTCCCTCCCAAGCTAACCCCCTCCAACTGAGAATGAACTGAGTAAAATCACAGATTTCTCTATCGATCTTTTTTTCTCAATAAAGAATGTCAGGAAGGCAATAGAATAAGGATTTTATAAATACAACAAAATCATATGCACGTCCTTAACTAATAGGTAGTATCTTTTATCTATATTTTCGTTACAAAGAAGAAAAACCATGTTTCCATCAAGAATATCAGAATCAACACTCACCTTCAGCTGACGGTTGGTATCCATCGTCAAAGACTTCTTGGCAAATAACTGAGGGAGAAGCTGTGCTGACACTTGTCATTTCCTCGAACGACCCGAATACAAATTTTCTCCCGACCAGAAAAATTATCTCCTTTCTAGCACACTAAATTTACAATGAGAAACACGACTTTTAATAACGCGACAGTTGTTTTGTGAAATATGTTTTTATCGATTGAACATTTTCACTGTTTTACAACGACCGACATCCGTTTCATAGTTTTGTAAGCCGGATGAAACTAGGAATGAAAATTAACTATCCGCAATGACCTTAAAATTTTACTTAAGGTAGATATTTGGGACAGCTCCAAGCTGTGCTGTAATTTTTTCAATAGAATAAAATAAATAATAATATAGTATCACTTTTAATTATGTATGTATTTGTAAAAGGATTTTTTAATTCGGACTGCGGCCATATTTCACAATGACTGCGGCTCTATTGCTAAGCTATTCTCGGTTAAAACATCACTTTTTTACTGCAACCGAAGACTAGGAGTACTCCCCAATTCTTGACAGTTTTGTTGCACTTCCGAAAGGAAACTGAATGCGGGCGGAACGATGTGTCTATTTTATGCTTTGGTTGGATTTCTTTAATGCCAATTTGAGGAAGAAAGAAACTTCTCCTGATTTTGTTCGATTCGATTCCGAAAAAAGCTTAATTATGTACATGTAGGAACAGGGATTAATAGAAAAGGAACAGCACACGAAAATGAAAAGCGCCAAATTATCCCCCTTTTCTTGTCTCCCTGCCAACCGACTATTTGTGTGTTAGTTTGATTGGGGGTAGTTTTTGGGAAGTTTGAAGCTTTCATTAGGGGGTGTCGTTCACAGTGGGCTTGCAATATAACGGAGGTGAGCTTTTAGAAAAACAAATACTAAAAAGCTTCAGGTTGCTTTAGATTTAAAAATATTAAACAATTAATAAATAAATAGTCGACTCATGCGATTGGATTAGCGAGAAATGTTTAGAATCAATCGGTAATTTTGAAAATTCAGATTTGGGCTGCGTAGTATGCACTTTAAAATTAAGAACTAGTCAAATTTAAGATGGCGTAAATAAGAAAAATCTTAAAACAAAAAATGAACTTATTATGAAACTGAACTTGTCCACTTACCTGTGTAAAAGACGGTGTATATTTGATTAGAATTTTTATTCACGAATGTGTAACGGAAATAAGTTCGGATTCGTGCTTGCACTGCAGTATCCACCAAAACTTCTGAGCTTCGCGCTTTGTAGGTCCACATTACGGTACAGAGAATACACCGTTACACAACTGACTTATAACAATGGACTGAGCGTTTTGCTTTTCATGTGGCACAAATATTGTGTTTCTGTATATCACCGTTAGAGCACCCTTTAAAACGTTTACTACATAAAAAACAAGTAAAACTCATGATGGATAAAGAAGAATTTTAAGAACTTTTATTTTTAACGATTCTAAATCAAATTAATAAATACAAGAAGAAAAATTCCCGTCCGGGAAAAAATAAGTAAAACTCAACCAATCAGATGAAATTTTACACCAGTAAATCGAATTAAATTAAAAAAAAATGTTTAATGATCCATTCATAACGAAGGTCCTTTACTGCATATTCGTTAGACCTATTTTGAAGTATGCCAGTCCGGTCTGGGGGCCTATTCTTGAACTACGAATGGTTGATAACGAATCGAATACCCCGTTCGTATTCTTGAAACTCATCGTTATAAAGTCGAAGAGGTGAAAAAGTTTTCCAACATAACAAGTGTGATAAGACTAAAACTGTCAATTTACAAATTCAATATTGTCAACTGTTTCATGTTTTAAAATATAATTTGTTACAAATGGCTAGCTTCAAATTGTCATTATTGTTTGCGTTTGAAATAGTTGAAGAATCTATGGAAAATGAATTACGTCGATCGTTAATCAATTCCTGCATACTTGATTCTTCGCTGGATAAATTTTGCAGGACCTCCACCAGTGCCATTCAAATGTTTTTTTTTTTTTTTGCCACCGCGGATTTTCCTTTCAGCACACATTTTAAATCAGTCCAACTCTGGAAATTTTCTATTAGCTTTATTTTGAATATAATATCATAAAAAAAATTAATATGAATTTATATACATAGCTTTCTCCAACTTTTCCAGTCGTTTTGCGCTCCGGGGATGAAATTTAATACTGATGCTAGTTTTTGCCACTATTCCGTGGCATCTTTTAAACTGAAAGAGTTATCGTATTTACCAAATTTCAGTTTCGGGTTTTCCTCTAAAAACTCAATTATTTTAGTTTTTTGAGCATATGACATTTTCAAATATCTTTTATCTCCCATTATCACCCGTAAAATAGCAGCTGATGCACTCTTCGTTTGGCATAACGAATGATTGATATTCACTCGTTAAATAACGAAAGGTTTGCGTTCGGTATATAACGAATGCGGATTTCAAGAATACCACATGTGTCGATTCCCAATGGTTTTGATAGTATAACGAATACGGAATGTGCCTTCGTTATTCAAGAATAGGCCTCCTGGTCTACCTTTTTATGCTGTATACATAAATCGTATTGAGGCTCTGCAGCGGCGATTCGTTCGTTTTGCCCTGCGTGGACTTCATTGGGATAACCCTATTATTCTACCTCCATATGTTGATAGGCTTAAACTCTCTCCATTGGATTCTCTTGAAAATAGGCGAAAAGTTTCCAAGAGTTTTTTTGCGTTTCAGTGTATGCAAGGAGCGATAGATTCCCCTGAGCTCTTAAATGCTTTCAATATATCTATTCCTGTGCGTTCCGAAGAAGCACGACTTCTTCGTCATTCCTCAGCATAGTACGAACTATGGTTTGCACGAGCCGATTTCATCAATGTCCCGCCTTTTACCAACCAGTTTGATTGCATTGACTTTCATCTTTCAAAAAGTCAAATAAGAGACCAGCTTAGCTAAAGTTAATTTTCTTTTTATTACTATTGTTATGTAAACTTTTTGTTCTTTTCTTTTATAAACTTAATTTTCAGATCTTTGATGAAGTTCTAAATAAATAAATGGCATATCTCGCGTGTATTTTGCCCCATGTATGAATGAATTAAGAAGTAGACATCAAGTTGTCAACAGCTAAATTCGGTGTATCCAAACCACTGACATGTATAATATGGACTGACTGCGTTAATAGAAATGCACTGCAAAAAGTGGGCTCATTTCTATATTGCTGACTCTTTCGGTCTAAGCACCAAGTACCAACTGAGAAAGAACAAATAAAACAACAAATAAATAAGTGGGTCCGTCGAAATAAATGTTTTTAAATTAATTATTTAGGGTTATTACTGATAAAATTGTTTTATCAAACGCAATATATTCATAAGATATGAAGCAGAAGTTCGAAACGTTTTGTTATAATCACTTCCCGCCAATGATTTTTTCAATGTTGGCACCGGCGTAAGAACTTTTATTGACACCAGCAATTGAGCCCACGTGAAACAGAAAGTTAAGCAGTCCATATTATATATGTCAGTGATCCAAACTATCAACCAAGATATCTATAGGTCTGTTTAATGACTGCTCTAGGATACTCTAGAGCAGAAAATCGTGATCGATTTTCTGCCCTCTTTTGCTCTAGAGTAACCTGTAGCAGCTCACTAAACAGACCTTATGTAATGTCTTAGCACAAAAAGTGTGAAAAAATTTCTGCTTATCAGTTGCCCAAGTTTTTCACGATTGAAATAATATTCGCTGCAAATTGCTTAAACATATTGACATGTTAACTTTTTTCTTTTTAAGAAAAACACAACTTTTATATTTTTTCGGCCGAAAAACGAAATTTCGTTTGTATCTGTCAATTTCTTTTCGGTTTCCACATGTGGAACGTTTCGGGACGAAACCTCACTTTTGTGTTTACATTGAAAATTATATTATTTTATTTTATTATTTCTTATATTATTATAATATGGATAGGGATTTCGAAGTAAAATTAAAATACGTTTTTTGTATATATAAGCTCTCATGATAAACTTTTATGATAATTAAATGCTATATATTCGTCTTCATATAAACGTGGCACCCATTAGCGGCAAAAGATTTGCCATGTCAGTGGTGTGTGTGTGTATCATGTCAGCTGCAGTAGAAGGCAGTTGACTTGTCAATTATTTCATATTCCCTCCGATTTTAAAATAATTTATTTAAAATGAGTGATTTAACTGGTCAAAGTTACTTCCCAAATTATTACACTTTCGATGACATATTTGTAACTCAAGAGCGTGTTGCATGCTTAGTAAAGATTCGTATACCGAAAATGGGTAAGAAATAATTTTAAATACTTAAATTCAATATCTTCTTAGCAAACCCTGTACCCTAGGATTCTTAGATCCAGGATCAGAAGCCGACGATTTAGAAGCAGGAAAAACTGTTAATCTACCTTTGTGGTATATAAAGGAGCTCAGTCCAAACAATCTTTATTTCGAGTGAGTTTATGGAAATTTTTGTATTCACAAAAAAATAACCTGCAATTTCAGAGTTCAAACTCCTAAAATTTATAAAAATGTCCACAAAGCTGTTTGTGAAGCTGATTCAACACATATAGAGCTGGGGAAATTGCATCCTTACTTTTACGAATATGGCAGATACCTAATGCCATACGATCGAAATAATATCATTGGTCAAATTGTTTTTGAAACTTGTCGACAAAGAGTTAGACATCTCTTGGACATTGCCAAAAATGTAACTGACGGTGAAAAATTGGATCAAAAATTGGAAAATCTTGAAAATGGTTTATACAACAAAGGAATAAGGACCAGTAACTTGGTAAGATCAACCAAATGCGAGTATTCTAATACAGATATTTCTTTGTGTCTTATAAAATCTGTAGTTTACAGATTGGCTACAATTTAAAAAATCAAACATTGTTGCGTCCACAATGGTTCAAGAGCATACCAAGAAACGAAAAAGAGCGGTGTTAAATGATGAAGATGGCTCTCCAAGCCAATCAAGCAGAATGTGAATGCGGAAGTAAGTCATTAAATTGTCACTTTAAAGAAACAAGCTCAAATTCTTTTACATATTTTTATTTTGATTATATAAATCGGCTTGATATAGCCAGAACCTTAGTATAATCCGCTCCTTTTGCAATAGTTTTTTCTTTCAAAATCGTTCTTAGAACGGTTGGGATGGGCACATGAATTCTAGTTCCTAGCGGGGATCCATTGTCATCGATTAGTACAACGTTATTACTATCAAATCTCGGGACTTTCAGTTTTTGTTTTTGTTTTAATCCCACTAGAATTCCTTTCTTCATTTGACCTTTAATAGCGACAAGAACTTTGTCTCCTATGTATCCAACGTGACGTTTATTATACACATGAATGCATTTAGGAGGCTTTCCCTCTATCATTGCCCGTTTACCGATTTCACTATTGTCTACTACTCGTAGTCTTGCCAGTTTCCTAATTTCATTGCATACTGCGGATGTGTGCAAGGTTCCAATGGAAGAGGATGACACAATTCTTTGAGCACGGCGCAGTATAGCATACATCCCGAAAACAGTTTTGTTTATTGAATGAATTTACTTGTACTTAATATTTATGGCAATAGCGCACTAATGCTTCCGATATTAAAAGTTGACAAATGAAATGTAATAGCTAACATCTGAAGAAAAGTCTCACTGACACATGTCAGTTAAATGAGGGCGGTTCAGGTAATGTCAGCATTTAAAAAAAATTATAATATTTAGTCTCACTAATAGATGGAGTGGGCATTGGTTAGTAATTTTAATTTTTTAGCAGCAATCGCACAGACTGATAAGTTTATTACTTGAGTTTTATTTTTTTCCTCAAGTAATAAACTTATCCCTATAAGGTTCTTAAAGCCGACCCAGACGAAAACTTTTTACGGAAGGAAGGAATTTGGCTTAGACGTGTCAATAATGTTCCTTAGAATCCTTAGATCGTAATTAAAAAGGATAATTACGATATTTTTACACCGGACGAATAATTTAGTGGTTGAAACTTTATTGAGTATTGAAGAAATTCAATAGAAGAGATCTCATTATATCAGGTTTATAATTTTATAATATTTTTTATAACTTTTTATATTTTTACGAATTTTCCTAGTGCCCCGTTTATTTTCTGATAATATTTTTTAGCGTTGCCTTTGTATGGCTACTGTAACATAAGGCGACAATAACATTTCAATTTTAAACAAACAAACCGGCATTGGAAATTTTTTTTTTTTTTGCCGCGGATGTTTATTTTTATAAATATTCCACTTAAAACACTATCATTTATTATTGAAAGAATTAATTTATAAAAGTTTTTGTATTTTGTTCAAACGCTATAATTTCCATAAATTTGTTCTACATGCTATTTTTTTTTCACCGATTAGAAAGAAAACATATGGCTACAATTTGTTTTAACTTCATTTTGCTGTGGGAGCGACAGTTTTGGGCTTTCGGACCTGTTTAAGATGAAATCTTAGTTTTTCCTCCATGACGAGTATACAAAAAGCAGTGAGAGTAAGCTCTTACTGCATGATGTACCCGGCACGTTAAGGCCTTTTAATTTGTCGGTGCCTTCGGCGACTTCATGGCATACCCAATAATTTTTAGGAATAGGGACAACTGTAGCTTGTTTCCATTGGGTAGGAAACTGAGATCTGGTGAGACAGCAATTGTAGATATGGACTAGGGGACAAGATATATATGGCATTATGAGCTTGAGGAATTTGGGATTTAGCAAATCAGGCCCAGTGGCGTTTGACTTAATAGAGTACAACGTGGAGAGGGTTTCTCACCCGTCAACGCAGTGAAAAGAAAAGCCCTCAGAAAGGAAGTTAGATTAGTCTAAGTTATGAGAACGCTGAGCCGTAGTTCCAGTGAAATTAGTAAACAACTTGTTCAGTGTATCGGGATCACAGATGACTTGTGGGGATTCTTGCCCATATATTCCCAAGCTGCGAATATTTTTCCACAACCTCCTAGAAGGCTGGTCTAAATCCAGCTTGCTTTGAAGATATGCACACTTAGATGAACGAATCATAGATGTTACCCTATTACGAATAGTTTTATATCTGTTATGTGCCGCTACACAGTGCGATCTTCTGTACTGCTTAAGCAGAAAATCACGCTCAGTCATGGCTTGGTGAATCTCTCGGGTGATCCAAGGGCAGCGATTGTTCCTAGGGGCACATACTTATTATAGAGATTCAGAAGAATATTCGTTAAAAGCTCGACCTTACCGTCCAAATCATTACGAGTATATATGTCATTCAACGATATTTGGTCACACTCAGAAAAGAGCGCAGTCATGTTAACTCTTTTAAAATCACGAAAGTGCACGTAGTATTGCGAGTTGTGTCAAATCTAAAGTTGAAGTTCATAATCAAAATTACTTGGCGGTGATATTTGACTGTGGATAGAACATTGCATGTTCATTGTGAGGATATAATCAAGCTGCGATGGTGCGGCAGTATTGAAATATGTTGGCTGGTGGTTAATTATTTTAATATCTAGTGTCTGTAAAAGGTAAAATAAATTTTCCCGTGACTGACTAACACTGAGAGCATTAACATTAAAATCGCCACAGATTATTACGTCTTGGTATTGTTGAACAATAGAGGCCGCTACATCAAGAAGTTCGAGGAACTATCTATAGGTTAAAACTATTAGGTGGAGATGTTGTAGTTAGGCATTAAAACCAATGCAGAGCTCACACTACTATTAAGCCACGTCTCAGTTACACACAAAATGTGAATCTTGGTATCAGCAAGCATATCTTGAACTTGACCTACCTTATTCATCAAGCTTCTGGCATTAGTGTACATTACATTCAACCCTGTGGCACATGAGGTGAATATGTTGCATAACGCTCTTACCTTGTCCAGTGGTGATATACTACTCTCCTCCACCAGCAAAGATCAGGCACCAGCAGAAAGCACGGTATATGGCAAACAAAAAGTCATTTAAATGAATGGCATACATTTTCCACGCAATTATCCTACACAAATTACACATCTACACAAACAGAAATAAATAAATAAATAAACAAATAAATAAATTAACATAAAATAAATTAAAAAGGAGCTAAAAGGTAGACTAATTTAAAAATAAAAACGACATCTATTTTTTTTCCTTTCAAATTAAGTAAATAAAAAGAGATTACTCTTTTGGACTTTTTACCGGGTTAAACTTAATTTTCTTCAAGAAAGAATTTTTTGGGATATCTCCGGTATATAGCAAAAGCTAAAAAATGTTCTAATTTGTTATTTCATCACACAATCCATTAATTTTTGGTGACAAGTTTCAAGTCTTGGTTTGACTCATCAACAGGTCCCAAATAGCGAAATTGGGTGATTAGAAAAACAAATGAAAAAATGAAAAAGAAGAAAGAAATGAAAAATTTAAGAAAAATAGAAAAAAACAATTTTTTTATTTATTAAAAAAATTTAAAAAATTTTAAAGAAACAGATTCATTCGAAGCGAATCGAACCTGTATACGCCACGCAGTGGGCTGAAAAATGAAGAAGAAAAAGGAAGAAGAAGAAGCGTTTCGTGTCAGCAGATTAGAACATTTTTAGCTTTTGCTATATACCGGAGATATCCCAAAAAATTCTTTCTTGAAGAAAATTTCAAATTAAGGGATTTGTGACGTATTTGCAGTGTGTGTATACTAAGCTACTTCAGTACTTGCTTCAATGATGAGTTGATGAGCTTGTTTACAATTACTATAGGCGAATCTTCATGCTTAATACGGACATGCGCCATACCATGACGAGTAAAAACAGAGTGAAGCAGATTATTTCCTTTAAGCCCAACTGCCTTCCCAATTGCACTGCTCCAGAAATTCGAAATTTGTGCAAGAATATTCTTTGTTCACTAACTGAAGAGAATTTCACGATCAGAGGAGACATCTTACTATTAAATTTAGGGCGAAAATGGTGGAATATGGTGACAATGTATGATTAATGGTAGAAGATATGTTGTTAAGTATTTGTTGAGGGCTTTCATCACTTGTATAGGGTACTCCAGTGATAATAGCATCAGTCAGTCTACTCAATCTATGTGTGTCTTCCAAATCATTACGAACTTCAAAGAGCTCACCTTTAACATAATCCAGTTCTTTCCTCAGCTTATTCACTTCTGATCTATTGGCGAAAATAATTCATCCATTTTTTGCAAAATTTTCTCCTCAAATTCCCTGAGCTTTTCAGAGATTATTTCAGCAACTTTCTTTCAAGCAATTCAAAATAATCCGTTGAGATAACAGAGGCAGATCGGCTTGCAGTTGGAGTAGCATTGCAGCCGCCACTTTTAACTTTGTGTTGGTTCTTCTGTTTATTTCTCGTTACTCTAGTGAGAGACGTTGGGGTGATTGTATTGGCACCTTTTGCATTAGTGTTAACTTTATTACTGTTGCTCATATTGATTAAGATTTTATAAATGCACTCAAAAACACAGCACAATTAATACCAATTATTATTATTGTAGTAATTAAAAACAAATAGAACTGAATAAATAAACTTGTAACGACAAAAAACTTGGAGTTATTACGTGGAATGAAACAAACTTCAGGAACTCAGTAAACAACGACCGTTCAGTTTATCATGATTCTCACTACTCACTGTATGAATAGGTTATGAGCTAATAACTTTTTAGCGGCTACAGTTAGGACATAATTAAAATTAAAGAGTTTTCAAATTTTTTAAAAAAATTACGTTAACTACCATTTTGTAAAAAAAAAATAGAGAACAGTCAATAAAAAGGTAAGACAATCCGAAATTCCATCCATGAAAACATTCCTTTTTTGTGATATAATTCATGCCTTTTTTTATTTGCTTTTTCATGCATCTTTAAGTATAAACAAATCTTTATAGATGATTTTTCTAAGTTATGTCATCCGTATAAGTTGAAATTTGCTCAACTTCTCCGTATCGATTCGATCCATTTTGAGGTAATGTGTCCAATTGCACGTATGTCTCATATAAGCCAATTTGACATTTGTACGAATCGGATCGACAAGGTGGAATTGTGTTTCCTCCTTTATAGTCAACCTTCGACCTCTACAGCTCCTGCAAGTAATGGGTTTTCCAATAAGAGGTGTTATTTTGATATTCAAAGAAAAATGCCATTTTTTGAGATAAATGATCGGATCTTTATTTCATTATAAAGAGGAAGGTATGCCGTTAATAATGGAAAATAACATCAGCCAAATGACCACCACGACCACGCCTATAGGACCATATCTTTTTCATGAAATTTTCCATAACCATATCGCTGCCCTATGTCCTCGATAGCCTCACGAATTCCATCTTTGAGGTCTTGAATCGACGCCGGGCTGTTGGCGTAGACCTTCTCTTTCAAGTGGCCCCAAAGGAAGAAGTCGCAAGGCGTTAAGTCACAAGATCACGGTGGCCAATTGTGATCACCTCTTCGAGAGATAACACGGTCCGGAAACTTTTCCCGTAAAAGATCAATGGTTTCGTTGCTTGTATGGCACGTAGCGCCGTCTTGTTGAAAGTAAACGTTGTCCAGATCAATACCATCCAATTCCGGCCATAAAAAATCATTAATCATCTGTCGATAGCGCAATCCATTTACCGTAACTGTTGCTCCAGCCTCATTTTCGAAAAAGTAAGGTCCAATGAACCCGCGGGACCATAAACCGCACCAAACAGTCACACGTTGAGGATAGAGAGGCTTTTCAACAATAACTCTTGGGTTTTCCGAGCTCCAGATGCGACAATTTTGCTTGTTGACGAAGCCATCGAGGTGGAAATGGGCCTTGTGGCTAGCCAGCAATCATACTAGCATACAACCAATCGATACGCATACATGCACATCCCAAACCGGCAGATCATACATGCTGTGCAATGATGTAAGGAGGCGTGGAAATTTAATTATTTAAGACAGTTCGATTTTGTTTCTTTTCACGTTACACGTATTTTGTAAATTGACTTAATAAAATAAACTATTTCGTAGATTCGGCTAGTTATTTAACATTGTAACGCGCAATTAACCTTGACATCCTCTGTGATAAATTAAAAAGGCACAAATAGCCAAAGTGGTGACCCCGACGTGATAGATTGTCTTGACGAATTGCTCTTTAGTCAGCATGACCGAAGAAAACCCAGCAATCGAACCGACATCTACGTTGATAGTCAACAGAGTTGCCGTTAAGGTACCACCTTTCTGGCACGAGAACCCGAGCATCTGGTTTGCGCAAGTGGAAGCGCAATTTGCAACAGCTGGACTAACCTCGGACGCCAGCAAATTTAATACCGTCGTAGCCGCAATTGAATCGCGAGTCCTTGATCAAATCGCAGAAGCTGTAACGAACCCGCCGGTCGTAAATAAATACGATAACCTAAAAACATTAATTTTAGAGAGGTTCGGCGTGAGCGAGCAAGAAAAAATTAGGAAACTATTATCCGAAATTGAATTAGCAGATAGAAAACCCTCACAACTACTCCAACAGATGAGACAACTGGGAGGAAAGAACGTAACCGAGAGCTTATTGCGAAGTTTATGGCTTAATCGGCTTCCCACACAAGTACAAGCCATCTTGCAGACATCAACAACGGATTTGAATGGAACCGCTGCTCTAGCTGACCGCATCATTGAGGTAACAGGCAAAAACATGATCGCTCCAGTTACCACCAATTCTCTTGAAGACCAAGTCAATCAGCTGAGCCGACAACTTAACCAATTGCTCGAAAGCAACAATGGTCATGACCACAGACGATCTCCATCTCGTGCTAAAAATCGTTTTCGTAGTAAAAGCCGTCGTCGTGACCACTCAAAAAGTATTCAGGATGCCTCGAAGTGTTGGTACCACAACACGTTTGGTGACAATGCAAGAAAATGCAAGTCTCCATGTTCAGCAAAGGCAAAAAACTAATAGGGAAGCTGCCTCCCAGCGAGCAAAGCAGCTCCAAACTCACAATAGCTCGCCTCTACATCCAAGATAGGTCAACAAAATTCAAGTTCCTTGCTGACTCAGGTGCTGATGTTTCCGTTCTACCATTCAATCACAAAAACAGCATTCGACAATCATCTGCAGTTCATCTGTATGCAGCAAATGGTAGTGAAATCCGTACGTACGGAGAAAAACTCTTAACACTGGATCTGGGTCTACGAAGAAATTTCACATGGAAATTCATTCTTGCGGATGTCCAATCTCCAATACTGGGCGCTGACTTTCTTAGGCATTACGATTTACTTATTGACTTAAAGAGATGCAGACTAGTCGATAACAAGACATTACTAGAGGCCAGAGCACAAAGAAGCGAACAAGTTTCTTCAAACATTTCTACTTTTCGAGCAGATGATCCTTTCGCTGACGTCCTAAAAGAATTTAATGATGTGACACAATTCAACGTCGAGAAAAAGCCCACGTTAGCTGATACTGCTCATCACATTGTGACAATTGGGCCGCCAGTATTCTCACGTCCGAGACGTCTTCCACCAGACAAGCTTGCCGCTGCTCGAAGAGAATTTCAGTACCTGGTGAACGCAGGTATTTGCAGAGAGTCAAAAAGTGAATGGGCGAGCCCACTTCATATGGTCAAAAAAGCTGATGGAGAGTGGAGGTGTTGTGGCGACTACAGAGCACTAAATGCGAGCACAGTTCCTGACCGATATCCGATTCCCTTCTTAAAGGACTTCAGTGGAATGTTACGTGGCAAGAAATATCTTTCCAAGATTGACTTGACAAAGGCGTATCATCAAATACCCGTCCAGAAGGAAGATATACCAAAAACAGCGATAACAACTCCATTCGGATTGTTCGAATTTAATTACATGACTTTCGGTCTTCGCAATGCTGCACAAACATTTCAACGTCACATCAATCAAGTACTTCGTGACGACGCACATTGCTCATTTGCATATCTCGATGACATTTGTATAGCATCTGAAACGTACGAACAACACAGAGAAGACGTTCATAGCATCTTCCAAAAACTTCGAGAGAACAATCTCACAATAAACGTGTCGAAGTGTGAATTTAGCAAAGAAGAAATTACCTTCTTAGGACATGTAGTCAACGGCGAAGGTATTTTTCCCAGCAAAGAAAAAGTACAAGTTATTCGAGATTTCAAACAACCAACCGTAGTTAAGAACCTCAAGAGATTTTTGGGAATGCTGAATTTCTACCGACCGTTTCTCTCCAATGCATCACAGTATCAGCATATACTTCATAAGCTCATCAAGGGTAATAAGAAGAATGACAACACACCCATCACATGGGATGGAGAGGCAGTTCAAGCTTTCAATGACTGCAAAACTCAATTGGTCAACGCAACGATATTGCATCATCCAGCACCAGAAGCTCAACTCACACTGCAAGCAGACGCTTCTGACTTTGCAGTTGGAGCCGTCCTACAACAAGTAATTGACGGTAAACTACAGCCGTTAGGATTCTATTCCAAGAAACTAACAAAGGCACAGCTCAACTATAGTACTTACGACCGCGAATTAACAGCCATCTACCAAGCCATAAGATTTTTCAGACATTCTCTTGAAGGAAGATACTTCATCATAGTAACAGACCATAAACCAATCACATTTGCATTCCAACAGAACTTGGAAAAGGCGTCACCACGGCAGATGAGACAACTTGACTTCATCAGTCAGTTTACAACAGACATCCGCCACATCGCAGGTGATAAAAATAATGTAGCAGATTGGTTGTCCAGGATTCAAAGTCTTTCTGCATCAACAGTAGATTACGGGGACCTTAGCTCAGAGCAACGTAAGGACTCAGAGCTTCAACAAATTTTGAATTCACCCAGCAAATCTTCATTGCTGCTCAAGCTGTTACCGATAAACGATTCCGACAAATTCGTGTACTGTGATACATCTCAGAAGAACATCCGACCGTATATACCCCCTATGTATCGTCAAAAGGTCACGCACCTACTGCATAATCTTTCACATCCAGGACTTGATTCTACAGTTAAACTAGTAAAAGAAAGATTCGTATGGCCGGGAATGGAAAAGGACATTAAAAACATCGTGAAATGTTGCCTTCCCTGCCAAAGATCAAAAGTACAGCGTCATATCAAGAGCCCTTTGCAACATTACGACAGTCAAAAAGAAAGATTTGAGCATATCAACATTGACATCATTGGACCTCTACCGACATGTCGCAATTTTAGATATTGTTTAACGATAATCGACAGATACACTAGATGGACAGAAGCGATACCGCTAGAAGATATCACCGCCGAGACAGTAGCAAGAGAGCTCATAAACAACTGGATAGCGCGCTTTGGCGTACCATTCAAGATAACCAGTGACTTAGGAAGACAATTCGAATCATCAGTGTTCCGAGAACTAACTAAGCTAATGGGAGTAACTCATCTCAAAACAACGCCATACCACCCACAAGCGAACGGAATAATTGAGAGATGGCACCGTACCTTAAAAACTGCGATAAAGTGCCACGAAAATGATAATTGGTATGACATCCTTCCAATTGTCCTACTAGGATTAAGAGCAACAATCAAGAATGACTCTGATATAACTCCAGCAGACATGGTTTACGGGACGAAACTGAAGTTGCCAGGTGAATTTTTCAACAAACAAAAGATTCAAGGAAATGACACCGAATTCACCAAGAATCTTAAGCGAACTATGTCAAAATTACGACCAGTTCCAGTTCAACACAAAGACCGAACTTCAATCTTCATCCATCCAGATCTGCAGCAATCAAAGTACGCATTCGTTCGATGTGATAGACTGAAGGCATCGTTCGAAACTCCATACGAAGGCCCTTATCAGATCATCAACCGACATCAGAAATACTACACACTGCTGATCAAAGATCGTCCTAATAAAATTTCGCTGGACAGGTTGAAACCAGCTTTCTTAACAGATGATATCCCAGCCACATCTCCAACATCATCATCTACAGTTCAACAACCAATGTACAACAGTAAGACTAGCAGCACGGCTCAACCACCGGCAGCGGAAAGAGTAACGAAGAGTGGAAGAAGAGTTAAGTTTCCAAAACGTTTCCTCGACGATGTGTCTAGGAGGGGAGTCCTGTGGCTAGCCAGCAATCATACTAGCATACAACCAATCGATACGCATACATGCACATCCCAAACCGGCAGATCATACATGCTGTGCAATGATGTAAGGAGGCGTGGAAATTTAATTATTTAAGACAGTTCGATTTTGTTTCTTTTCACGTTACACGTATTTTGTAAATTGACTTAATAAAATAAACTATTTCGTAGATTCGGCTAGTTATTTAACATTGTAACGCGCAATTAACCTTGACATCCTCTGTGATAAATTAAAAAGGCACAAATAGCCAAAGGCCTCATCACTCAAGATGAGTTTTCGATGGAATTCCGGATCATTTTCATGCATTTCAAGCACCCAATCAGCAAAGACTCGACGTTGTTGATGATCGGCCGGCTTGAGTTCTTGTGTTAACTGAACTTTATAAGCCTTAAGACCCAAATCTTTATGCAAAATACGGTGTAATGACGTTTGTGGAATGCCTAATTCCAAAGAACGACGAGGAATGGACAAACCTGGGTTTTCTTCAACACTTTCGGCTACAGCAGCGATATTCTCGGCTGTTCTTGAGCGACGTGCACGGGTTTTATTCTTCACATCACTAACTTGTCCCGACAGCTTGAATTTTTCTACCAATTTCTGTATTGCGGTCCGACAAGGTGCTTCACGACGACCCAAAAATTTTCGAGTTTTACGAACCGTCTCTGCCACATTTTCACCATTTTTATAGTGAATTTTAATAATTTCAATGCGTTATTGAATCGTGTATCTTTCCATTTTTATTAATGGCGTAGTTTCATGACAGCTCCAAAGTGACATCTACCGAAATAGCGGGCTAATTAAAATAACACCTCTTATTGGAAACGGCCACATGACAGTCCGAAAGCACCGAAAGTGACGATGATTTTTGTTTAATTTTTAATTATGCTTACATCGAGATTTGTCTACTTAATACGACAACAGTAATACATCCAAAGCGGTATGTTTTCGACAAATGTCACTTTAAACGACAATTATAATACCATTTTTGTGTTTTAACGCTTAAAGTGACAACGATAATAACGGTAGTGATAATGCATTCTATTTTAACGGATTTTATTGATGGAAAAAAAGTAAGTCTAACGGATATTTGACGTAATTTTACTATGAATTCAACGGAATTTCGAAATTATTATTGACAACTCTACTTTAGAAGGGTCAGTATGCTGCCTCTGCCACACGGGACTTATGGGTAGGATGATGGTCGGGGGCAGGAATGAAGTGCAACTTAAAATTCACAGGCAGCACAGGCAACTCTTGGAATAGCACATATTTTTATTGGGCATTATGAGTCAAGCGATCATTCCAGTTTCAAGCATTGCAGTGCGTAGTTGTTCTCGATGTATTTGTTCCACCGACTGGAGGCAGCAAGTTGACTAATGTAATCATGAAGGGCATTTTAAGGCACCTCAAAACGTACTTTATACTGACCCGTCTAAACAGAGTCTAAGTAAAATAAACAAATCGTTAGCACTCCCTTTCTTTAGGTAAAAGGAATATAGTGCTGCCATTGGAAAAAAGAAACCTTCCAACATCTCTCAAATTGACAAATCAGACATGATTTAAACTTTTGTATATTTTTCTGTTTCTGTTGTGTATATTTAATTTTTATTTTGTACCAATAATTACAAAACAGAAAGATATATTTTTTAAAATATATTCAGTTGCCTAAAAACGATTTTCCGACTGAATTTTGACGACTGTTTCTGCAACATTTCACCGTACAATTCATCACTCTAAATTATTAGCTTAACAACTATAATTTCATAAAACACTGAACTCAATCAAAAATACACTTCATGCTTCCGAAATAATGCAATATTTAAAAAATTTTAACTGAACTCCTGGAACTCTGAAATATTTACTTTCAGAAATGTCAAAAGCAAGTTAAACCAAGTATACAATCCTACTGTCATTGAATTGCTTGCACATGTACACTGTATTCGTACGATACCCCGTTTCCTTATTAGTTATTTATTCAGATATCGGTATCCAATATCTGTCATAAGCATTATACAAAGTATATAGAATACAAGTATTCCCATTACGAACCATGTTCCGCCGTTAGTGACGAAATATTATGAAAATGTATCTTAAAGTACAGAGAACACAATACTCTCTCTCTCTCCTCTCTATGTATGTTCTATAAAAATGTATATACATTAGTCGCAGGCTATCAGCTGCAAAGTATCAAAATTGTAATGGGAATATGTTGTCTTCTCATAAGCAGTATATAAGTTAGTGGTTTACCCTTTGAGATATTATGACGGGTTACCGGCTTCACTCATTCATGTTTGATTCTGAGGTCCTAAACGTCAATTGGCAAATACATGGTGATATTCAATAGCAAAATGATTTTTAATTGGAAATTTCAGGACTCATTCACCTTTTCTAAAATAGAATAAAATAGTTGAAACAAAATTTATATTTAAAACATTTTATTTTGAATTGTTTTCAAATAATCTTTTTCTTTTGTTTCATTCTCTCCTTTTTGTCTCATTCTCTCTTTTCATCAAATGCTTTCTCTAATTACAATACAAAAAATGTTCAACTTTTCTTAAATATAATGGTTTTTCCATACATAAAAATAAAAGGAAATAAGAACAAGGGGGGTAAAAACTAACGTAATTTACATACAGATGTGAGGGGATGAAAATATGAAAACTATTTACTATGTGGCGGCTAGGCTAGTGACTTAAACGCTTTTGTACTCGATTTCTAGTTTGAACTGTGTTTTTACCGGGGCAACAGGCACTATTGCGCGAAGATGTGCATCTCTTCGACATTATTGTGGAGCTTACTGAGGATGATGTAGCTATACAAGATGGGGATGATGACAAAGTTTTTGACTGCAACTTAACTCTACTGATTGATGGTTTACTAAACACTAGTGATTGCTTTGCACTGATGAATTCACATTTCGTCGACGCTGATGAATGATGAACTTTTGTAGAATTGCGGCTATGTTTTGACTGTCATATAGTAACTTGCGGTTGCTGTTGCTGATGTTGAAGTTGACGTGATCTTAATTTTATACAACATGTTGTTGAAAGTTGATTGGTTATTGCTGATCGTCGAAGCTGATGATGTTGTGTGGAAAGTTTCGCTTTCATATCTTTGGACAGGAAATTTCGAGATCTCAAAGTCCGTTTATTGTTGTCCACAGAACTCCTTAGCTGACGCTGTTCTAAGACTGAAATGTTTTCGTTCTGTTCAACTGGAAAAGATTTTTGGTTTATCTTATATTTATTACTTGTACTTCTTACAGGCTGAAATCGATTCTTCGGCACAGCCCTTTCCCGCTTCTGAGCATCATCGCTTATACGAGTTTTCGACACAACAGTAATATCGGGTGACTGATTGGACACATCATCGACTACTGTAGTACTAGGTGTTATTGGTTCAACAAGGCTGCTTGATGAAATTTCGTTGATTTGAATACTTTCAACCCAACTTTTTTCATTGCATTGACTTAGATCTAAATTTGGTTCATAATAGCAACTATGGTTTTCTTCGAAATAGGCTACACTTTGAGATGCTATCGGTTGAACACTGCAGATAGTACCCTTTCTTTCATCCACTATGGTGTGATCTTCAAATTGCTCTGAGTTGTGTCCCCGGTTAGGACTGGCAATTATAGGTTGTTGGTAACTACTTGTAATGCTATCGTACTGATGATAGGAATTATCTTCACCAAATTCTTGGAATGATACGTTTTGTTGTCTATACGATTGGATGGAATTGAATTGTTGTTCTCCACGCGTTTCCAACTTGGTCAAACTATATCCTTCCTCGGCAGACATGCACTGTTGTTGATATTGATGCTGTTGCTGCTGATTATAGGTATTTGGATGATGATGGTGCACATGATCATGCCCCGCTAGACCCGTTTCATCTAAACTTTGAAAACTGTGATAATCACTCAGTGCCTCTACGTCGCTAATAATATCTTCGCTAGTATTGCTGATACAAACATTACTAGTACTGCCAGTCTCATTCTCGTAGCTGGAAATCAAAAGGGAATTGTAGGATTCAGCAAAACTATTCATATATTGGATGTCATGCGGTAGTAAACTGGCTACAATTGTATCTGTCTGAATAATAGCACTAGAAGTTGGTTGTTGATTCATTGTAGTAGACGAGGTAGTTGGCATAACTTCGTTATGATTCTCATAATACATATAACTGTTATCGTAAGTATTTTCATATCTTGTCATAACGGCATACCCACTATCGGGTATCACATACTTATCAAGCATTTCCATATTGGATGCTTTTTCTCGGATTTGTTGGTCATACATCGTCATATTACTGTCATCTTGCATAGGTATTAAATTATGTGTAAAACTATTTTGAAAGTCATTATTGAATTGATCATCAATTCCATCCATTTGTATATATTCCAATCCATAAGATACCGTCGGACAATTTCGCAGTATCGCATCCCTTTTGGGTGGGCCAGGTGGATCCAACATTATTGTTACCACAGAGGTATTATCAGCGCGCATTTTTCTCGCATTCCATTTTTCTAATGCCTTATCTACAAGACATTTACTTGGATTGCTCCATTTTTTTCCTCCACCGACATATGCCAACCTTTCGTTTATTACTTCTGTATCACGCGCTAAACTCACTGCATCTGATGAGGACAAAACATTCCACAGACCATCTGTACCAAAAATAAGGCATCTAAAATGAAACAATATTATTAATTGTAATTGTAATTATTACATGGATAAATCTTGAATACCTAAAGGTCTTTGGATCAATTTTAACAACTTTAACATCGGGATCTGGGCTAACGACAAATTCATCAAGCGCTGAATTATAGCTCCATAAATCACCTAAACTTCTGGCAACAGCTAGGAAAGGAATTTCATCGATAGGAGTACTTCGTCTAACAGGTCCTTTATGACCTATAATCAAGATAAATGTAAAACATTAGAGAAAACGATTTTATATAAGTGAAAAAGTGAATTTTTACCTATTCTCGGTCGATTCCAAACAACTCTGGGAACGCCTGATTTTGTGACTACCTTACCACCGGAGTTCATAATTCGTGCCTTTTCAACATTACATTCTGGTTTATGATCATGCGTAAGAGGTTTTGCTCGCCAACATTTTTCGCCCTCTTCTTGATACGCCAGAACAATTCCTGAATCGCCAACGTGACCGATGTAAATTTTTCCCCGACGTATAAAAGCAACACTTGCTGTTGTTCCTGCAGTACTTGGTAATCCTGTTGCTGTTTTTGGCCATTTTTCTAAAAAAAAAAATTATTGCATTAATACATTGACAGGGTTCCTTCTACTAAATTTAATTTAGAAAGAAAGAAAAATTAATGTTATCACATGTTGAGGGTAGATATGAGCCTTTAGAAATGTCAGATCAACACTAGCAAATTTTCACAACATTGCGAAATAAGATTTCGAGTTATGCAAATGTCGTTGATTCTCAAGCACATAGGGTACGTAACGTGCCGGGTAGATTTTTTCTTCTGCAAGATATTTTTCGTGAATTTGCGTATTGATCTAACCGTTTTTATATGAATATATATTACATTTCGGTATCCAAACAAATTGGTTGTATTTCAGATTAATTGCTAATAATTACGCGGAAAATATCTAATCTGTTATTGGATATTTATCTAAAAAGCCAGAGACTCGGCGAACATGTTGTACAACTTGGTGTGTCACACATAAAGGCTTTTTCTCCACACACTTGTCAAACATGTTGTCGAACATTAGGAACACATATTAGGAGCTGCTAGAACGGTTACGGTTATCTTTACTTATATAGAGCTCACTCAAGAATGACGAATGTGTGACAAATATGCTCCTCTACATGGTACAATATGTTGGCAAACACGTAGCCCCCCCCCCCCCCTTAAAAAACAAACTGACGAACCTACTGACATATAATAAGAATGGACTGAGTATCCTGCTTCAAAAATGGCACAAATATTGAACAGGCTGTGAAAACCCTTTATTTCGTACAATTACACACCGATTCATAATTTATTATTATAGGTATGTAGAGTGGAAACACTAAAGATGTTATAAAATAGTTTGCATTAAATTAAATTTTTTTAGGGAGTTAAACTTGTTTTAATTAACCCAAGAATTAATATTACTGAAAAAGCTTGTAAGAGATACATGTATATAAACAACTTATTTGTCTGAATTTTTATGTCAATTCCAATGCATTCCAATCAATACAGTCGTACTGTTTCCAAAAATTGGTTACAGTTCAGTGTACATTTTGAGCTTGAAAGAGACAAATACATTTTAGCCAAAATTTGTTCAATTTTTGACTATAAAAATTAGATAGGATGACTCAGTCCATTCTTATTATATGTCAGTGCCAATTAATACAGCCCACTGACATGCATATAAATGAACTGACTGTTCTCCTGTTTCATGCGGTACCAGTTTTGATTTCCAAAAGTATGCTCTGACTGGCGGTGTATTTAAATTATTTGGGAATTTACTTATAATGCATGTCAGTGGGATTTACAGAGTTTACCACAAAAGTATTTGGGACTATTTGTATTGTTCAATTTTAATTATAAGGCGAAGAAGTGTTTTTTACAAGGCTGTTTTGGTTGGAAATATCGCTGAATCGTTACAGTTCAATGGGAAAGTATGCTATCACGGAAAGAGACAGGAACATGAAAGTGGTGCCATTTGCTTTCATGCATTTTTGGTTCAACGAGCAGTCCATTTATATGCATGTCAATGATACAGCCATAATGTTTCCAAAATTGGTTACAGTTCAGTATACATTTTGAGCTTAAAAGAGACAAAATTAGTGCCATTTTTGATTGTAGGAATTAGATAGGATAGCTTAGTTCATTCTGATTATGTCAGTGGTCCAACCGCTTGGCATACTGCGTGTCACACCGTTAAATAGGCAATCACACAGTCAAATCTGCGTGACTGTGTATGGCCCCCCATATATTGGATTTTCTTATTATTTTTTTTTATACAAACTTCTTTCTGTCTTAGAAGTAAACTCACAACGACGACCGACACATTTTTAATTATCTTTAGTTATATTAACTTTTTTATATTTTATTATATCTTTTGGGAAATTTGGATCATGTGATTGAGTCAAGTCAAAGCAGATCTTTTATTTTTGATGTCCATGTCTGTTGTGGATGGTGATATAGGCATAGTATAAATAAAGTTCCCTACGAAGAATTTCCTAAAATTAATGCAGTTTGTTAGGTTATTCCACCCGCAATTTGCTTTGAATAGGAAATTTTGGAAGATAGTATTGAAAGCCGAACCTTACCTTACCAGTTTTTCACCCACGAATTGAATTCGAATTAATGCTCATGGAAACGAGAATTGAGTTGAGCTCAATCCATGTTGACTTCACGAAACCAGTCGAATTAAGTTGGATTTTGTAAAGTATTTGTTAGAATAAGGCGGATGGAAGTTTTATCCAACATAAATCCGGTCAATTTGTACGTAATATTTCAGCTGTCAACTCAACTCAGAAGCCGTTGATAACTCAGCCAGTTAAACTTAACCAGACTGCGTTCCAAAACATAGCTACTTCAATCGTTTCAAAACCCATTAGTCAACTGAAATATGTTAGCTGAGTTAACTTTTTTGCGTTATGAAGTCAGCTATAGTGAACTGCGGCTATGTTTTGGAATGCACTCCGGCTAACTCAATTCTGATTCATGGAAACAGCCATACATATGTTTTGGTCTAAGTCATCATATAATCACCTGTAAGGATTTCTTAACGTCCAACCAATCTCAAAAGGCTATCCACTCTTTATATTCTTTTTATTTCTTTATGTCTAATATCGGGTCGGCCTATGGCACGACCAGCTACCCTGATTTATGTTATTTTGCTGTTAATACTAAGCTCTTATACTAAGCTACTAATGTCGTAATGCCCAGCGTTGTACGTTGCTTTAAGCAGGGGCTTATAAATAAATTCTTTTTGATTTGATTTGATTTGAGAATGACTAAACGATAGTACGTCGGCTTCCACATATGTACTCCAAACTTGTGATTTGTTGTATTTTCCAGCTTTGCTTCATACACATAATGCAAATGTCATAGGGAACTGATATGGCATAACGTAGAATGTTATTTTCTAATTTGTCCAAAATAAATTCACGTTCCATAATAAAACCAACCAATTTCCGAAAAGAAAATCCAGTAGATTTTCCAATCTTTAATTAAACTTAATCACATTAATAAAATAAAATATACCCAACTAGTAGGACGCCATTATAAAACTGGTGGTGGCCGCCAGATTTTCACATCTGACGGTTTGCGAGGACTCTGAGAGCCGATGAAAATTGAACTTTATTGGCATAATATCCGATAATCTTATGTATATATATCCTTGTCCTCGTGAAATTTTTGGCGAATTTGTGATTAATCTTATTTGAAATAAGACGGTAATTATTTAAGAGTAATGAGTCACAAACTTGCAATTAATGGAGCTTAATCACATTCATTTTTATAATTCTGGTAATGGCTGATACATTTTTAAAATCGGCACACAACTCACATTTACTGCACTTATAATTCCTTTCTTGTTGAAGAAAAAGTGAAAAGTTCCTAATTATTAAATAATTATTTCTAAAGCATCCGTCTTTGATCGATAACAAATAACTATACCAAGAAAATCCCTCAGCTGTCAAAAATTTGCATTTGTAAAAACACTAGTAGAAATAAAAGGGAAAAACCGCACATACGTGATACGAACGATACGGGTTGGGTTGGGGATCATGAAAATACATAATATGAAAAAAAAACGTCGTTCGGCAATTGTACATTGCATTGCACGTCTCATCATATCATCAGCACAGCAGTAAAATTCCAACACTTTGGGAACCATTGCTGTTGGTATTTTCCCATTCCTCTCTACCGTACTGCAAGTGGTTTTTCTATCTCATTTACTCACCTTGTTCAGGCCACATAGCGTAGTGTGTGGCAATGTAACCTTCACGTATCGCCCTCAATACATCCTGATCGCAATCGGACCAAAACAATTTCTGGTTGACAATTGCATTCATGAGATGCTCTTTGGCAAATGTAGCTGCTTCGCTGCCCCCATGGCCATCATAGATGCCGAAAAATGCATATTCTAAATCCTTTTTGTCCTCTGACTGTTGATAAGCTACTGAGAAAAAATCTTCCATGTATTTTCTACCACCTTGGCTACAGTGCCCCGTAACACGTAAATTGATACCAATCGACGTCGGTGACATTTTTCCTCTCGCCTTTTAAGCACCACAATTTCTTGTTTTTTTCTTCACAATAACACTGCGTTTTAAAACTCTTTCAGGGTGAACTATTATTTGTTAAGTTTTATTAATTCTGTCTCTACATATATTTTCACTGTACACTAACTAATCTGAATCTCACACTGAACTTCTATTTACATCGGCACAAGAGAGAAACGTCTTTTTCATTATGTTCGAGATGGTTGAGTAATTTTCCTATTTTTCAACTCGAATACATTCAAGACGGAAACTTATTATAAGGCAACAAATAAATGTTATTTCTGTTCATTATGAATACTGCAGCATAATTTATTGTTTATTAGCGAAAATCTAAAGAGATTTCATTTTTTATGTTTTCTAATAACTGCGAAACTTCCGTTTCTTGAATTTTGATTTTGACAAACAGACGTGAACCCGCCTTTAATAATATTGTATCCACCAGCCTACAACCACCACCACGACCACATCCACAATCCACATTATAACGACTTTGTTTTACTTTACGTAAATCGCACACGAAAAAAAGCTGAATTTTTGCTTTTATGAGGCACTCGATAGAAAAAATATCCCACAAAATGCAACAACAACAAAATATTCGAGAAGAAGAAGAAGAAGGATAAAGGTAATTTGTTCAGAGCGCGCGCGATTATAGCAGCACTGTACTGTGTGACTGACACTTTAGAATATTTGTATTTATTGAATTCGACTCTTTCTTTACTGTACTGTACGCGACCGGAGTAGTTTGTCGTCGGGTCAGACTCAGACCAGCAGCGAGCGATTGCCTGCTTAGCTGCAGACTTGTGGTATGATCTAAACTTTGGCGAGGCCTCAAAAAGTGAAGTCGAAGCAATTTTTCCACTTCAAACTCAACCTCTAGGGTAGATTGTGCGATATAATAATCGACCTACACACAAAGTGAATATTTCGTCTTGTTCTCGTGCACAGTAAATAGCATATGTATGTCTACCTCATACTAATGTATTGATATAGCCAGCAGCATGGCATGGCATGTATATGTAAAGCAACGGCAAGCGAGTCGGCCGAGGTAATTTAACAACTTAACAACTGTGAGGAGGTATATAATAAACCGACGACCGATTCGACTACGTCAATTGATGCTATCTCAGTTTAACCTAAAGGAAATAAAGCATCTGTCTCGCATTTGGGAAAGTTTGAGAAACATGCGATTCGAATGTCAGTCATTTTTTCCTTCTTTTTTCTTTTTATACCTCGTCCCAATGTTCATGTATTCGACCGCCGACTGTTGGGTAAAATAAACATACGCGCGCTTTATATAACTGAAAGTGCTGAAAATGACTGAACTGAAACGACAAGGCGCTTGTGAACAAAGAAAGACGTAAGCAGGCAGGGAAAATGTTATATGAGTACATGAATTCGAAGCCAACAAGCGATGATTGTGTACAGCTGAAAATTTAACAAAATCTGTTTCTGCTGCTCTTCACTGCTCTGTTCTTGCTGCTTTATAATCACTATTCGCTTCGTACGTACATTTGAAAAGTTTATGGACCTACAGTTCAGGCAGGCAGGACGACATGATTCGAACAGATTGAATGCGTTGGTTTTGGCTCCTCTTAACTTGGAAATTCGATTATTTTCGATTTTATAATCTCTGCTCTGGTGGGCTTACACTTGGGAAATTTCACCTGACGACCGTTGACTTTTGTTTGTTTCAGGCCTTCAGTGAGCTTATGATGACCCAATTTCCTGTAGTTTAAGTCTTGACAATTTCAAAGAGGGTCATGAAATATTTTATGATGAAATCATTTTATTAAGAATTACCTAGATACGTATATGGTAGATTTAATTATAAATTTTGTCCCTTTTGTAGCATAGAGTAAATAGAAAAAAATTCGAGACCGTTTTGTTTTTGAATATCATATCTTCCACAAAATTTCTATTTCTCCTTCCTTGAGCATTAGCATTCTCTCATGATATGATATGAGATCCACAATACTCAAGAAGAAGACATACAGTTTTTCTTCCAAACGCGTTTTTGCACTATGCATTAACAGAAAATGTTCCTATTGCTCAGGCACACACTAATGTCGAATTCTTTTCAACGAGTTCTACACCGGTGCAGTGCAGGTTTACGTATTTTTGTTGTTGCATTACAAAAACAAAAACACGTAAAGCTGCACTGCACCAGTGTAGAACTCGCTGAAAAGAATTCAACATAAGTTTCTATCTTTTACCCACTGACATGTATAATATGGGCTGACTACGTTTATAGAAATGCACTTCTAGCTGACTTTCGGTTTAAGCCCAAAATACCAACTGAGAGAACTGTAAATAACAAATAAATAAGTGGCTTCGTCGAAATAAATTTTTTTAAATTAATTAGGTATTTAGGGTTATTACTGATATAAACTGTTTTACCAAAGGCAATATATTCATTAGATACGCAGCAGAAATTCAAAATGTTTTATTAAAATCACTTTTCGAGCTGCGTGCTCACTTTTTCAACTTCCCGCCAATGATTTTTTTTAATGTTGGCACCGACGTAGGAACTTTTTTGACACAAGCAATTTTGAACACGTGAAATAGAAAGTTAAGCAGTCCAGAGCAAAGCAATGCCTCGGTTCAATATAAAATCAACGATGCCTCCACCTGATGTAGGGAAGCTCTAAATTTTTTCTTAGAAATTTACTGGACGCGTAAATATGCAAAAAGAATTTTATATTTAGGAAATTTACAGAAAATGTTTCGGTAGAATTTTTATTCACTTTGGTTGCCGATTGAAGCTATTTTCAGATACTATACTTTCATTTCTGCCTTTGTCGGCCTTCAATTGCCAATAAACATTCATTTCTTCCACCGTTGTTAGTGTTAAAGCGAAAATGAAACTTGAAAATAAAATAATAGTTTTCACACCTCCTTGACAACAAAAGTGGACCCATCATGCGTCCCTTCGTTGATGCATACAAAAGTTATTAATATTTTCGTATGATTAAAAAAGTGTAGGTGGGCAGCAGAATACGCTCCTTGTTTTGATCTAATAAAGGGAATCTCCTCTCCTGTTTTGCTGCGCCATCAGTAATTTCATTGCTTTTTTTGTCCTTGTGTCTCGGGACTATGAAAATAAGGGGAAACACTTACATATATGGGTCAAAAAAATTGGACTATAGATATTGTTTTTTTTTGTTTTAGTATGAAAACCACATTGATCTATATCCAACCTTGGGGATGTTCCACAGAACATAATTGCTCAGATATTTTTTATAAACGGGTTGAATATATTTTTCAATTCGCTGTTGTAGCTGTAGCAGGGCTGGGAAGATATCAGTACCTTCTTAAAATGCTTGAATGTGCCAATTGCACATCGTAACTTGTTGCAAGCAAATATTTTTTCAGCGAGTTTTTATCCTCGTGTTAGAGACCCTGTCGTTGCTATTGGCTGCCTCATGCGCTGTTACTATACTCAGCTTGAATTAAATGGAAGAGTCAAAACAATAGCTCTCTAACAAGAGCTTGACTGTTTTCTCGCCAATAAAGAGCTTTGTAGAGTCTGGTAGCTACGCTACGGGTAGCTAGTATACGTTATCGCAGAAGTTCCTTTATGTTCTTCTCTTAGATCTTCTCGGTTTTATTATATGCTTTTGGATTGGTCTTGTATTTGCTTTGTCTTTTATCTTACTATCATTTCTGTTTTTAAAAGCAACTGTTTTCAGACAAATTAATTGCTTTAGCTGCTAATCTTCCCAGTCGTTTAGGTTGAGAGCCATATAATACTCCTCCCTAGGTTAAAGCCTCTATGTCGAATTTGATGTATCTGTGATTCGACATAGAGGCCCCGTTTCTTTTTTTGCTTATGAACGTACAAGCAAGGATTAGATGAGTTTTCTTTTGAAGTATCGTTCAAAAATGTTATATACTCAAAAAGGCATTCACCTCTTTCGTTTATATCGGTGCTGTTCCACAACAAATGAGTGGGTCGCATCTAACGATAAACTGCTTTCATCTTCTTCTTCAGTAGCTACCCTTAAATTATGTCCTTATAATTACAACAAATTTGCCCTCACGATCTTGTGTATAGTGTTCTAATATAGCATGAATGCACACAGGACTCCAGAATGAGTCTCATGCTAAATTTTTCTTAAGTAAGTTTCTAAGTACTTCTGCAATGCATATTTATCATGATGGAAATTTGTCTGGAGGCACAGACAATGTAGACGTGCGGTCACGATGACTAATTTGTGAGCGCAAATAATACATTTTGACGTTCATATCTTTATAAAAACCACAATTCTGGTTATGCCAGAAAACCTAGATAAAACGTGAAGAAAACGTTACATATGTCGTGATTGGGAAGCGGAGTGCTCAAGAAGCCATCCTTTTGTTCATCTTCCTGTCAACCCTTACCCTTGGCTCAGAATGAAAGTAGCCACCACGCAGGAAAATGTCCCGCAGAAGTAAATTATAAGGCAGTGCCATTAAGTGACCGCAATGAAGCCACCATGCAGAAGTTGGTCGACTTTCAACTTTACCGCAATTATGCTGCGTTGACATTTCACAGCTGATTAATTTTTGTTTGTTTTACTGCCAACGGCCTTGGATTGAGGGTCGTGTACTAAGACACTTCACTAGGAGTAACTTATTAAAAGGACAATTTTCATAACATTCTAGAAAATGTTGGATATGCTTTAATCCACCAATATTTAACTTACATCAGTTCCAAAGATTGTTGGACTAATATGGATACGTTCAAAAAACTTAATTTTCAAATTTAACTTTTTCTGTAATTTATATGTACAGTAAAACCTGCTAATTGGATCAGCTCACAGTCGCAGCAATTGCTGGTCCGATTTAACCAGGTGGTTCGAAAAATCTCTACAAATGATAGCTATTTTCCCATACTGTATCAGACGAAATGAATATGAAAAATTAAGTAACTAAATATAATATGTAAACATGCTTTTTTGTAATAGCGTAAATTTACGTAAATTGAAATTTTAAATTTTAAAATTTAAATTTTTGTAGTTGAAAGCCAATCACGAGAATAGATAATAAGGCAGACGTAGGCACAACACATCATGGTACAAAATTGGAAACAAGTCTTAAGCTCTCCTTTAATTTAAACACTCCACTATCAATCCATGTGAACGTAAAATCACAGTATATGTATTTATACAGTAGAACAGCTTAGAACAAACTACTAAAAGGTAAATTTTAGAACTTTTATTAAAAAAAAAACTCAAAATTTCTCCCATAAGAGGGAACTATTATACGAACAGTAGTTAATTGCACAATGTACGGGGAGAAGTATAGTGTAATATGCAAAATGGCTGTAATAATTTTTGTGACAGTTTGACATGTATTAGCTTTTTGTTTTTTTCTTGCAGAAATACTTTTGCTTGCCATTTTGCCCCCTTTTCTCTAGTACAAGTTTATGCATGCTATAAGTTCTCTTTATTCTACTTTACATTTACATAGGAACCTTTGTATTAAAAATTTACTAGTGGTTAGTTAAAAACTGTTGAAAAAGAAAGTATAGTCATATTAATTGAAGCATCCTACCAAAACCCTCGAGAATACTTCCCAAGCCATGAAACTGAAATCTAGATGTGCATGTTAGGAGTCCGTTCTCTAAAATGTGCCAAACATTTACTTTATATATTCTATAGAGCCTAAACTACTATCCGTAGAGTAAAATAGTCTTTTAGTAACTTAGAGCTTGATTCCTTGTCTTACACTTACTATATACCTTACTTAACAAAATTTTGATTACAAAGTATCCTTACCATTTAACGCTCAGAAACTCAGCTGAGTAATAATTGCATGTGTGTATGTTCAGCGGGAGTCTGAATCTATAGGCAGCTATATTCGATATCATCAGCCCCGTAACCCCCGGAAGATACAAACCATGAAGTCGGCGATGACACTGACACATTAAAAGTCCTTAACGGGCTGGCTACAGCCATACAGTAAGAGCTCACTCTCGCTTGTTTTGTACACTCATCATGCAGGAAGAACTAAGATTTCATCTTAAACAGATCCTAAAGTCTAAAACTATCGCTTCCACAGAAAAATGTAGTTAAGTTAAAACAAATTGCAGCCAAATATGTTCTCTTTTTAATGGCGCATTCACAATGCAGAGTGGAGTAGAGTAGCGTAGAGTGGCAACGGGCATCCTTTTTATTTCTCACGCAGTAGTGCATATGGCTATCTCTGTTTGGCTCAGAGTAGCACAGAATGGAGCTGCATGTAAATAGGTTCAATTTTAATTTCATGCTGGCATTTCCGAAAGCTTACAAACTGGAATTTCGTACTACTAGCACGTAGATGGCGTGGAAAAAGCTCCATACTTCTTTTTATCATAACTAACATGTTTTCATGTTATTTTCTGATTTAATATTTTTTATGAATGCTAATAAAAAACAAGAGGTATTTTTTGCAAACTTCATGATTAAAAAACCAAAACAATTACGTTAATTTTTATCTAGTTTCGATGCAATATTATGGTGCAACAGGTGTCTTCTTTTTCGAATTATTTTGACAACGACAAGCATGTTGATTTGATGTTGCTATGGCATTTTGTTATATTAATTTCAAAGTTCGTTGTTGATTTAGGATTGTTATGGTGATTTGTTACGTTTTAAATCAAAGTTCGAATTTCACTCTGCCCTATATTGTGAACTGCTTCGCTCGGAGCTTAAAGCTCACTCTGATCCACTCTTGCATTTCCTTAAATGCTACGTGCAATTCTTTCTTTCAAAATTTGGATTCATTTTTTTTTATATTTTTTCAAATGACGCCTACTCTGATCGGTAATCTCTTTCTATTGAACAGCTGTTTAAGTTCTCTATATATACTTTCTCTACGCACACACCGACGCCAGCAGCCATGCACAGTTTTATGTTTCACTATGCTGCCTAGCTGAAGAGGTAAGCCGGTTTTCTAATAATTTAGGTACTCGAAAAATTTTGATAAGAAATTTTGCACAGCATATTTAGGCTACCTACATTTATGAAAATGTTTAGCCCAAGCACACGAATCAATGCAGCTGACAGTGATTGTGACTAAACTACTTTACTTGTCGCCCACCATTTCCTATCCCATCCGCTTAATGCAATGTAAATGAAAATTCTCTCAAACAAAGTATTGATGAAACCGGTTTCTTAGAGAAGAGGTAAAAGAAGCAAAGGGAAAACGCAATGCAATGCATGGGCATGATGCGGAGTGCACGCTCTGGCCTCTGACTCTGGTGCTGTGCTGTTGCTTTGACGATGACGATTCGCCAGCCTCCACTCACCACTGGTAACTGGCAGCGGGCCGTCATTCAAAGAAGAGTGGCGTATCGTTAACAATCAGAGAGTTTTCATACAATTTGTGAGAGCGGGTCGTAATGGAACGACCCGCCATATAAAACTTTTCAATATACGAGATGTGTATTCTTTCTATTAGATGCTCTTTGGTGGTAGTTACCACCCCAATTCCAAAACCCCCAACTCCACTTTCACCCATTCTAAATAAAAAAAACCCCATGTAAATCCATCCACGTTTACTACCCTAAAACTCTTTATTGTTATAATTTTCCAATATACGCAAGACTCTATTTCGTGTAACCCCCGGGTTAGCAAGCATTATTTTTTTTTTAGGAATTTATAGAAAATGTTTCAGTAGAACTTTTATTCACTTTGGTGACCGACTGGAGTTATTTTCAGATAACATACTTTCATTCTGTGATGTAATTATAACATTATGTATACAGGGTAATTCAGATCAAGATACCTTCCGGTATACCATGCGATTCCTTGAGGTAAGATGATCAAAAAATTGTTCCACATACCCCCCCTTAGAAACCTTCCTTTAGGAGTTGTAGCCAGTTTAAGATTTTGCCAATATTCGTGAGAATAAATGAGTATAAGTTTTGAACCACCCTATAGATTTTGGTTATTGTTACCTTATTAAATAGCCAAGAATAGTAGCTGTCGAAAAGTGTATTACTCTGTATTTTTTAATTAAGCTTCTTTAAATTATCTTCAAATATTTCCAAATTTTTGATTTTTTTACACACAAAAGTTTTTGAAATAAATAACGGTATTTATGAAATTTGTGTGTAAAAAAAAAAAAACAATGTTTTGGAAATATTTGAGAATAATTTAAAGATGCTTAATTAAAAAATACAGAGTAATACACTTTTCGACAGCTACTATTCTTGGCTATTTAATAAGGTAACAATAACCAAAATCTATAGGGTGGTTCAAAACTTATACTCATTTATTCTCACGAATATTGGCAAAATCTTAAACTGGCCACAACTCCTAAAGAAAGGTTTCTAAGGGGGGGTATGTGGAACAATTTTTTGATCATCTTATCTCAAGGAATCACGTGGTATACCGGAAGGTATCTTCATCTGAATCACCCTGTAGGTACAAATCCTAATGATAAAAAATACAAAATCCTTCAGATAAAATTAATCCCGCGTGTATAGGTGAATGTTGAAAAATATGAAATGGAAGACTTCAAAAATATTAGAAAAATGCAAGAACTTAGCTATGTATATTATTCGGACCTGAAGTAGATTTTATTATACCTTAGAATCTAGATGAAGTAGTGGACATAGAGTGTATCAAGTTTTTGATTCCATTTATAACGCATAGAAATAATGATTGTACAACAAAATGGATTGGGCACTCACGCATAATATTAAAAATTAACTGAAAGTATTCAGGTTTACCGGGGAATTTGATTCGATCAAATCAAGGTTTTTCATATAGCATTTTTTACTAGTAAAATTAATCGCATCCGATATTCTTCAGCGTAAATCAAAAATAACCGGTAATTGGTTTTTATTGATTTTGAAAATTCAATAGCCTAGTACTGAGGTCCGCGCTAAGCTAAAATTAATATGAAAATTTAGCGTGCCAAGAGCTATTGGCGAAAATTTATCCTGAATTTTAGCGGAGCAGTACTAAGGTCAACGCACTAAATTTGGCTTTTAGGTTTTAATTAAAGATGGCACAACCAGTAAATCTAAAAAAAGTAGTTTGAATTTATCCACTTGGGCCGTTAAAAATATCTATTGTCATAGTTCTGAGATTTGATAAATTTATTGACTGGATTTTTGTAATTAAAGTAGTTTTGTACATTTTTGCTGTAAGTACGGATGAATTGGATTTCTTCTCTGGCCGTATTTTCAATATCATTGTTAATTTTTGTTTTTTTATTGTATACATTATATATATAATTTTAATATTTTTTTCCAAATAATTTTAACTACTTTTTAGGGTTCCGTACCCAAAGGGTAACAGCGGGAACCCTATTACCGAGATTTCGCTGTACGTCCGTCACCAGGTTTGTATCTCATGAACCCGTAATAGTAGCCAGTTGAAATTTTCACAGACTGTGTATTTCTATTGGCCATAAAACAACAAATAATAAAAATAAAATAAAATTAAAAATTAAAGGGCTGCCCCATGCAAGAAACGTGATTTATCTCATTCTTATTATTATCTGTCTGTCACCGGGCTGTATCTCATTAACCGTAACAGGTAGACAGTTGAAATTTTCATAGAGTATGTAGGTATTCTCTTGCCGCTATAACAACAAATAATAAAAATCAAATTAAATTAAAAATTAAAGGGGCTTCCATACAAGAAACGTGATTTTTTCGGCGTTGTTTTCCTCGTTTTATTCTCATTCATTATTATTATCATAAGTAGGAATTTTTTTTCAAATGACAGCAGGGGCCGTGTAACTCTGAGAGTTTGGGTGGGATATGCGAATTTTCGTTTTCCCCGATTAAAACTCCCTAACTATTCATTCACGATTCTCTTACATACTTGGGGAGTTAGGGAAAACGTGAGAAGTGTCGCAATATTGAAGGACGGCTAACTCTGCGTGGGAGGGTCGTAGAGCATTGGCGTTTTTGGGGTGGGGGATCGTACCACCCCTCATTAGGGGTTGTCCAAAATACGTCATGTTTGGTATCAAATTAAAGGGAGAGAAGCGAGTAATCGAGTGGTCTAGTTTTTAGCTTCATAAAAACCTAAGCACAATTGCGACGGCAGAGCGGAAAACGGCAGACGGCAGCGGGAAATTCGGTTGTCAAAACAGGCCGTCGAAAGATTGCAACGACAGGCGGCGAGCGACGATTGTAAAAGAAGAAGCGTTTTAAAAGGAGATTTTTAATAAGAGTATTTTATATTATATTGAAAGAAATGCAATGGACCAAAGTGTGGAAAAAAACTGAAAATGCAGAAATTAACTAAATTAAACGCTTTGAAATATCCATCCAAACCACGTCCACTTATCTTGCCTGCCTTGCAAATCATAAATTATTCTCTGATTTCGTACTTCCTCAGTAAATGTGTCTTCAAAGCTTATTCTTTGAAATTCACCGCGGCATGCTACCACCTCAAAAAGACAAAACTGAATGCCAAAACAATTTCATTAGATTAATTTCGTTGGTAACACTGCAGCGACGACGGTAAAATTAGAATTTGCTCAATCTCGTTCGTCGTAATTTGGTGCAATGCTTTTAGAAGGTTGACATACAAGCTTTAACGTGTATATAGTATTTCAAATTTTTATAATCTCTTCCGTACTGGAAGACAACCAAATTGACCATTTTCCCGAGATTTAAAATTTGTAGCGGGTACCAAAATCCATATTTCTCTGTAAGTATTGCTAGGATTTCCATAATTTGTTTTTGTAAACATAGCCAGGATATGTGATGAGTCCATATTTAATTTGAAAATCCTAGGTACCTAGGTAAATTCACCAGACACAACAACAACAGACAATACTGTCAGTTGAGAAATATTCTCCTTACTTCTCCACAACTAACACAGCCGAGTTTTGTCGAGTGGAATAGAGAGTTTCGTAATTCTCAATACAAATTCTCCGAGTTACAAAATTCCGAGTGGACAGTTAAGTGTCAAAAGAACTCTCATCTCCTAACTCCACAACTTTCCGTGTTAGTGAAAGTGAATCCGGTCCCAGGTCTAGGCATCGTTGATTTTATATTGGTGCGAGGCACTGCTCTTGGCCTCGGCCAATGCATAAAAATTTGAAGGAACGAAATTTCCTATAAATTTTTAAGAAAAAATTGCTGCCTTCCTTTCATTTGATTTAGGCAACATTGATTTTATATTGGAGCGAGGCATTACTGGCTTACCCTTTGGTCAAGTCATTAAGCGCCAAGTCGAGGCATCGTTAATTTTATATTCGAGAAAAGCGTTGCATATTTTTGTCCTACGTGTCCAGTCCAGTCTTTGTATGTTATTAGTTTGTCTATGTTAGTTATTATATTTTGTTTCGTATTCTAAGTATAGATATAGAAATTACTCATTATGTCAATCTCGTACCTACCCACATTTCCTTTATTTCGCGATTTTTCTTTACGGCTGGTGTAATTGGTAAGGTCCCAAAAGATCAAAATTATGGATAAATATGTGGTCCACGGTCGGACTACAGGTGCCCAATTACGCACTGAATTTTGTTCCAGCAATACTGTATGTCGGCAGTATGTGGAGGTGGTCCAGTTGAGCAGTGCCCCAATTGGCGGGTTTTACTTTAAATAAAAAATAAAACTAAGCATAGCAGCTCACCTGGAATACAAACTTAGTACGTAGGTATACCTACGAAATCCATACTGGATTATTTAATTCATTTAAGATAATAAAGAGGATTTTAAGGTTAGTTAAAAGCAAACACAGATTCTTAGCAAAGGAGAAAACTGTAAAATAACGATTAAACAACAAAAAGGGAATTTCCGGTGCACCCGACATTATGTTCAAAAGCTGAAATTATTTAAAAGCTCCTTCGTTCTTGCGCGACAAAATTCCTTTTTGTTCCACTATTCCTAATGCAGTAGGCAGATAGCTATACTTTCCCACTCCCATACAAGTGTTTATATCAAAGAAAGATCAAAAATTAAACTTCACCGTAGTGAAACTTGAAAATCCTCCAAATGTCCCAGACACACACTAAACCGGAAGAGAGCTTCAATAGTTTTGCACAAACAACAGCAAATGAATAGGGAAAGGCATTAACTAAAGCAGTAAGCAGCACAAAAACTCCACCCTATTGGCCTCGTCATTTGAGTATCTACATACTATAAACGCACCCAGTTCGAAGAAACTTTCGTTTTGGGGACAGGCAGAGTCATCGGAGCCAGCCAGCTCTATCTAAATAACTTTTATAAAGCCGCCAAGTCACCTCAACAACCGGAGACCGGTGACATTATTCAAACAGGCGAACAGCTTACGTACATTATACGTCCCTCGACACCTGAAGTTGCATGCATAGTATAGCAGCATTGCACAGCAAAGTAAGCCCTAACCAAGCAACCAAGTTGTGTTGTGTAGCACAGAAAACAGAAATTCGCATGATTCATGAAATTGGAAAATTTTCAACGATTAAGATAGCGACGCTGTTTGCTGCTGTTGAATTGAGAGAACGTTTCGTTTTGGTTTTATGCCTTCACTCGCCCCATCACAATTCACAGCACAGCGAGCGGCAGTCACCGTAATCGCCCGAGTCATTTCACATTCTCGTTAAAAACGCTTAACCGCAAGCAAGATACGACATACGTGCTCTTCGAGGTGAAGTATTTTTGTACGCGACGTCGCGACTCAGTCAGCAACGACCGAGAAACGAGGTATGGAGAAAATGAACATCGGCTAGAGACGAGGCGTAAAGTAGAAGTAGCAGCAGATGTAAAAGCAGAGATCTAACAAATCCCCAATTCCCCAGTAGGTCGCCGCCACACGGGCCACGGACGGCACGGCAGTAAATGGTTGAAGGAGTTGATAAAACGAGGAGTCGAGAATCGCCGTATTCTGCAGTCATTGTCGCAGAGCAATGTGGCTGTGCTGGTGCTGTCGGTATGTAATTTAACCGCAATTTATGTTATTTCGACATTTCGGACTTCGTGCAATCGAAAGACCTGACAATGTGAGGATTGAGGAAAAAGCTCCGCAGTACTCCGCAGTTGTGTACAAACACCACAGGCACATAACTTGATTATTTCTCGAATTTTTGTCCGCCAGCGCTAGGCCAAGCCAGAGTTGTTCAGTTCTGTTGCTGGCAGATTAGCATTTCTTGGCGAGCACTCATACATCCGGATCCGGTGGCGTATTTCGTAAACTTCACATGCTATGTTACATATGAACATTGTGTATGGAAAGAAACATCTAATGAAATGAGTGCCACACAAGCACTGTTTCTATCGCACTCGCTCCAATTGCTAGTGCTGTTCTCTGACGACGCCATCACCTATCAGTTGGATAAATTATTGATTTTATGTGGTATTGCCCGGGTTTGTTTAAATCGTCTATCGACGATATCTTCTCCATGTACGTATATACGTACAGTCGAGTCGCCCATTGTACACCATCGAATCCATACGTCTCTATGACTAGCGGAACGGGCACCTCAGACCGCACCCTCATGCAAGTTTGAAGTCTCGTTTGAATTTATCCTCCCGCTGTTATCTGTGGAGGAAGCCTCTAGTCATTTTCGAAAGTTTCCTGTGGGACTTTATGCGCCCTTGATGCGTTCTGTTTTCTCAAGTGAAACGCAACATGTGGGCACCGGCCAGCTTACTGGTTGGTTGTACTAAAATAATGCATTAAGCTTTTTCTTGACAGGAAACACGGCGAGACTTTTCCAGTGCATATAGTATGTAATTGCAAAGTGCTTTGTTTTATAACATGAAGTCGGCTACAATTAAACGGCTCTGTGCATACATACAAGCATGCATTGATGACTTCCTTTCTCCATTATTTCCAGGAAAATTAGATGAAAACCCGCTTTTCTCTACCTGCTTACACAGGCTCTACCATCTTGTATGCACTCAATTCTAATTTTGTAGACGTGGGTTGGAGAAATTCGAAAAAATTAGAATATTCATGTCCTTGGTCCCTTGCTGGTTTTCTTTTTCTCATCATCTGGTTTCTTTTGAAGTTGGTTCGGTTGTCAGTTAAAAAAAAATGTGCTACCTACAACCTTTAGTATGAGGGTGAGTTGAGCAGCCAAGTGTGTTATATGCCAGGAAATAAGGAAGTGTGCATGCAGCAATTGTATATACATATAACGAGACTAGATTTGTGTGCGGCAATATTTCTACGCTTTCTAAACTGTTAATTTTTTTTTTAATGTAGAAAAAATTCAGAGGTTTGTGAATTGTGAAACTTGGTTGTGATTTTTTCTTTCAGGCATTTAAATAAATAATTTTTTTTAAAGGTTTGTGAAATTAAATTCTACATAGAAAGAACTACACTATTTTTTTGTATTTCATACATGTCAGAGCTATTAATTAAAGCTTTTCATTTATACATTAACATTTCGAAATTTGTAATAAAAATTAGTTGTTGTAAAATCTCGCTTATAAAAACAAAAAAACAAAAAAAATAAATGAAATTTTCCAAACTTACTTTTATTTTCCACAATTTTTATGATATTGATTTGAAACCTTCGGCAAAATTTTAGAAACTCTTCAGTTCAAATGCTGGCGGGTTTAGATTTTTGAGAAGGCTGTTGAATTTTTTTGTAGAAATCAAAAACCTCAAAAACTGCCCCCCCCCTCCCTCCTAGAACTTTTTCACGTACACACCAATTTTTATTATTTTTCGTACATAGGTTCCAAACATATTTGTAAATGCTACCGTTATAATTACTTTCACAACATTAAGATTGAGACACTTGTAACTTGAATAAAATTTATTGCTACACGTTTATTTTAACACGAGAGTAAAGATTGAGGTGATTCTATTCAGTGGCCCAAAAAGTGGAATAATCCCGAAAGTAGTTTATTTTATAAAAATCAATTTGTAAACCTCTATCGTGATAAAAAGTGAATGATAAAATTCGTTTTTATTCATTTTAATTCTCAAAAGCTTTCCGAGATGGCGATAGGCTCCAGTACAATATGTCAAACAAATGTGTTGGAGGAATGCAATGAGAGAAAAGGGAAAATATTTGTTAATATTTTTCGTTTATCGTTTAGTTAAAAACAGACGAAAGATATTTATTTAGAATATAAGCCGAGGGAAAATTATTTGGAATTTTTTTTTCTCTTTTCACTTTTTTATTGCATATTTGTTTGAGATTAAGAATTTGTTTTGTAATCATCCAATTACTCGGATTTTTTATTCGGCAAACAAATTAATTAAAGTGATCAAGTGGGTCAAAACCTTCGAGAATACTTCACAAGCCATGAAACAGATTCCCTCACTACCACATGAGAGACCCAACGGAGTCCTAGCATTCTAAAATATTTGCAGTGCTCTTATAAATATAAAACTGACAAAAGTTTGATTTGAACAGCTCCTCCGCCCTAAACTACTATTCATACAGAAAAATTGTGTTCTGATAATCTTCCGAACCGAAATAAAAGTTTTATACCTTTCCTAACAAAATTATTTAAAAAAATTTATCTGAACCAAATGACTACGATTCCTCAAATAAAAACTCTCAGCTGAATAATCATTGTATACAGATGGCTGAGGGTGCCTAGCCTAGTGATTTCGGACCCCGGGTGCACATACACATGCAATTATTACTCAGCTGAGAGTTTGAGCGTAAATGGTAACGTTACTTAGTAATCAAAACTATTTTGTTATTTTGTTAAATAATGTAGGTATATAGTAAGTGTAGCCTTTGGGAAGGTAAGGAACCAAGCTTTAAATTACTAGAAGACTATTTCCTGTATGTATAGTAGTTTAGGCTCTAGCATATATAAAGTCAATGTTTGGCACTTTTCCATTAGTATGAATATAGAACATTTTAGAGAACGGACAACGGACCCCCAACGCACACATACAGATTTCTGTTTCGGCTTGTGAAGTATTCTCGAGAGTTTTGAGTGGGTACATTCTGTATGGATATACATATGTGCATAATTTTGAATACGGCTTTAGGTTATGAGTATTATATTGGTTGGTATTGCTGATTTTATTAACTTGGGATAATCTTTTGTTTCTAGGAAACAGACTGCATTGCATTGGACAATTACGAATGGATTTGTTTTAAAATTGTTTGGACTAGAAAAGAGTTTGTTAAATTGAAAACAATCCATCTAATTAAGATTACTTTTTAATCAAAACTATTTTATGATTTTGTTAAATAAGGCATATTAGTAAGTGTAGCCTTTGGAAAAATAAGGATCCAAGTTTCAAATTACTGTCAGACTATTTTCCTAAACTACTATCCAATTTAGTCTTTATAGCATATATTAAATCAATGCCTAGTTACTTTACCATAAGTATCAATATAGAACATTTTAAGAATGATAAATCCCTAAAAAATTAATTGTTTACTATTTTTTGTCTGTTGTCGGCCCGGCCACCAATAGCGTGTCAATTTTCCAAAGAAAAAATGTCAAGTAAATTTCTTCTTTTCTACGCTCATAAAAAATTTGTAGCGGTCCAGACAAGGTATACTCATTAAAAACTAATCCAACTGTTTGTCAGCCACCAATATAGAAATTTTAAAGAAAAAATTGCGAATATATTTCTAAGGAAATATGATGCCCCATATTTCAATTTGCTTGAGCCTACCTTAAAATATAGAGACTTCCTGTTGATACCTGTAAAATTCGTGTGCATGAACGTGCATTTTTTCAGGCTATCGTGAAGTAGGTCAGAATTATATTGAAGAAAGAGATAAATGTATTTTCAACTGTCAAACCAAGTTTCTTAATTTGCAACAACTTGAATCTGCTGAAAATATAAGTGGGAAATCATTTTATAGGCAAGTATAGTTATAAAATATTATTTTGTGTACTTACACACATTTTTATATTAAATTAAATTGAAATTAATAACAAAAACGATGAAATATTGAAGATTTTTTTTACGTTGCGCAACTAAGAGCATTTTCGGTGAGAGCAATTGCAGTATTTTTAACCATATATCTTGTTGCCCCGCTCTCTATATTGATTGTACTACACGGCCCTACTAAGCTTTCACTACAGATACTAACACAACTAGAATTTGACTACGCAAAATTTGGCTTATCCTGTACTCTCTATTTTCTAAGGGGCCTACTATCGTGCATCAGTTCAACATTTCTGAGATTTCATATTTTATGAAATTGTAATTGCGCTGCCTAAATTATGTCAGTCATACAAAGGCAACGCCAAGGAATATTATCTGAAGATAAGGGGGGCTAAAAATTTGTTTATTTTACATAATAATTTGGATTATAAAAAATATCCACCTTCAAAATTTCACGGTTTCACTACTGCTATGACGAAACGAATACAAACACAGCACACTAATACATTTCGCCGAGTGGCTTAGGTTTTCACCCGATATGCCGTTTTCTTATTAGTTATTTATTCAATGGAATTTATTGACTTCTATTTTGACATTTAGCAAGGATTCAAGTCGTGGCAATTTGATTATTTGCTCTATACTTTCAACTTCCACTTCTATGCACCTTACAAATCAATTTAATTCGCAATATCTTGTGTTCTGCAGTACACTGTTCGGAGCCAAAGGAACCCAGCTTATGCATGGGTGTTCAATCCATTTCGCTTTAGCAGCATTATTTCTATGCATTACAAACGGAATGACAAACTTAGTATACCACAGATTTCATCTAGGATATAAAAAGAACAACCAGAAAATTGAAATTTAATTTGCGATTTTTATTTCAAATTGCCGAAGATCTGAAAAATTTACTCAGCTAGAGCAGATATCTTGAACAGTTCCTTTTTTTTCTTTTTTTCCCAAGTACCACCGAAAAATTTTCTTAACTCGGCGACAGTGGGCAGCAAAATGGGGATTGGAAACAAATTTTAAATCTATCCGCGTGTACTATCACTTGCGGAAATTATGATTACAAAATAGGTATCTCTAATTTATGTAAGAAATTAAACTTTCTTTGAAAACTAGAAAAAAATTTAATCTTACGCGAATTATGACCCACGAAAACTTATTGGTAAGAAGATGGTTGGGGGCAGGAATGAAGCATCATTCGTGCGGCAGAGTCAACATACTGACTAAACTGGGTCGATCATTAAAGGAAATTCTTCATTCACAGCACTTTTAAATTTTTTGCTGCCATCTATACATCAATGTGGAAAACAATACAATAATTTGCCCAACGCGCATGTAATAATTTTGCCCCAGTTTTTCAGAAGGGGCTGTCTTTGCAATTTATTCGTATCGATTAATCACCTGTTATCCTCAATCGACACTAACTAAAAATTAAGGTTAACATTAACAAAAGTGTGATAGTCTTTCCCTCTCACTGAGAGGAGTTGTAGTTAAATAAAAAAAACTAAATCAAATTAGTAACAGCAAAAAGAAAAAATATTTGCTGTCAAAAAAGTTACGGCAATAAAGGTAGATATGAAAAAAAAAGTTTCTTTTGTTATCGGTTTTTGTCCTTGCAGTGCATGAGAAAAATGTACTCTTATTGTTTAATCCTTAATAAACAGCAAATACTTATATAAATATTACAAACAAATTCAAACATTTATTGTTATTTTATGTTATTGTTTTTTTTTTTATTATTTTTTCGATTGATCTGCCTATACCTATACCACTTGAAGTTGATAATTTTTTGCATCCTCCTCGTTTGTTTTCATGTATAATTTTTTAATTCTTAAAGAACGCTTCATTTTAATTTGCTCTTTAATATCCTAGATGAAATCATAAATTTTGTGTCAATGCATCCAAATACATATATAAAAATGGTGCCTGCATAGGACAAAATGGATTTGTGTGCATAAGAAATATTTTAGATTTTCCATCTGGCTGTTGGCGAATACATCTTAACTTTAGAACTTATGTTGATTTAAACTTGGATTCCGCAAGTCGAGTCAATTCAAGTTAATAATGCCTACATGCATACGGGATAATGAAATTGAAGACAGTAAACATACACCTTTGACTCGACTTCGGTTGGAACACTAATCGTACCGTAAAAAATTTATGTTTTCTTCTTGAATACTGTGACGGACACAGATAATCAATTCTATCCTCAAATCTCTCTTCTGCTTCGTGTTTTATGTCAATTAAACTACATATTAACAAGAGAAAAAGTTAAAATTGGTCTAAAGGACCATTAATATCTATTATACCCCTAGATGAAAATAAAAGTTAAATAAAGTGAAAACCAAAAGTTTTGTAGGGCGACACCAAGAAGGGATTGCCGATTTAGTTCATATTTGCAATTTTATTTACTATTTCTATGAAAATACCATGTATCAAATTTTTCTACATCAACGCGTTCTAAAACAGTGCCCATATATTTAGTGAAAAACGAAATTTGTGTGTGGCAACCCTACGAAGGAGTTGCCCAATCGGTCCCATTTTCAAACTTAAATTTAGTTTTTTTTTTTTAAAAAGCCCTTATGCAAGATTTCAGCACTCTATGTGAACGCGTTGTCGAGTTATTGTGAGGATGGACAGACAGACAGACGGCAGACGGACAGACGGGCAGACGGACGTTCAGACGGACATTCAAAAATCAAAATAACTTATTTTTGTGCGTTACAAACAGAATTACAAACTTAGTATACCCTATGATTTCATCTAGGGTATAAAAAAGAAAAAAATAATGCTATCGAGGTAGCAGACAAACTTTCTATTACCCACAGTCTTTGGTTACTTACATAAGAGTGGTTGGTGTGTTTTGAAAAAAAAAAACCGTATCTATCTTTTGATGTATTTAGTGTTCAACACGCTAGACTGGACTCCTTTTTGATATGAGATTTCGTAACATGCGGTGTTAAAATCTTTGTTTTGATGTACTATATCATGCAGATCACAGTGCAATCTTTACGCATTGTCCTGCTGGGTTTGGGCCCATGTCCCCACAATACATGGGGCCCTCTAGTCCCTGCCATAGTAGACTAACTAATGATTAATTTTTCATCCAGTAAAACAACTTATTACAAGTTAGTTTAGCTTTTAGATTTTGGCTACTAAAAGTAGCTCATGGAATTTATTCGCAATTTTATACATGACAACAGATTTACATATAAAGTAACTATGAAAGAACGTCATTTTAATATAGTGACAGTGATTGCAGCCCCAGTATTTTTTTAAATTTTCCGCATTTTTTCATGGCATACTTTCAATAGCCAAACTCTATTTGGTAACCAGAGAAAATCTTTATACTGTTAGTCCATGTTAGTTGTCTGTTAATGATTTGATTATAAAACAACTACGCCGCCTCGCACGGTCAGGACTTTCCCTTTGCCTAGGTGTTGCCGTATACTTCAACGTTATGTCACTTTTTGTGAATGAGAGAAACTCGAGGGGAGGAAAATGTTCTCACCCGAGTGTCTCTTATCAGCAACAAGTGCAGCGTATACGCCTAGGCTTTTACTTTAAATACGACATTCGGAGGGGAATTATCCTTAGCGCCAATTTACGACATTTTATAGTGAATTCTTTTCTGCGACTCGGTGTAACCACCGCCACCGAATCTGTAATTTCCTGACTCCTTTCTTCCCATCACACCAGTAGGGAAGAAAAGAGCACGAGAATGACAGATTCGGTGGCAGTGTTAACACCGAACCGCAGAAAAGAATTCACTATTACTTCCCGAGACTGAAAATCAGTATACTCGCCTTTGAACGTGCAATCGGTGTGTTTCCCGTATTGTGCTTGCAATCGTATTTAATGCTATTATTCCTGTTGATAACCCGAAGTAGTTTAGAAAATACTTCCTGTGCGGATATCATCAGCATAATCCAGATAGATCAGTCAATCGTGGTGGCACTCCACGTCGATATAGCTCTTTCTAATTAATCGAATTTAATTATTTATTACTTGACTATACAGGGTGCCCCGCAAGTGGTGTAAAACCCGAAGACTGTGGATAGGTCATACTTAGACGTGCAAAAAATTTGATGAGTGGTGGGGGAAATCGTAATGGTTTCGGAGATAACGGGACTTAAAGATATTTGGGTATGTTTTCACAGATCACCCTATAACTTCTTCACGTTACACGCTACGATAATGATTTAAACTTACGGAATTACGGAATTTTAACTGTTCTTTTTTATTTAACTACTATTTTTATCAAAAAACACGTCTTAATCATTCATATTGAATTTAAGAATCCCAAAAGATTAGCTTTAAAATGATCTATTACACTCTGAACCCAAAAAGTGGACCTTTCCGCGTATTTTGCACTTCTTCTTTAAAAAATCCAGCGAAAAAATATAATAAGTGCCAGAAAGTAGGCAATTATCGTTTGGTTACGAGCCTTTGAAGTCATGCTCACTAGATATGGCGCCCTATTCTTGAATAATGAAGGCAGATTCCGTATACGTTGAGCTGTCAAAACCATTGGAAATGAATGTGCATGTGGTATTATTCTTGAAATCCGTATTCGTATTTTCGTACACAAGCCATTCGCTATATAACGATTCGATATAGCGAATGGGGTTCAACCATTCGTAATTCAAGAATAGACCCCATGTAAAAAAAAATGCAAAAAACGCGAAAAGGGTCACTTTTTGGGTACAGAATGTAATAGGCTATTTTAAAGCTACGCTTTTGGGCTTCTTAAATGCAATATAAAAAATTGGTCTTGACGACGAATTTTTTTATAAGTAGTATTTGAATAAAAAAGAACAAGTTAAAATTCCGAAATTTTAACTTTGTTGAGCCATAACTTCAAAACGGAGGGGAATAGGGAAAAAATTTATAGACCGTTAGAGAGGTCAAACGATTGTCAACGATAGTTTAAATCATTATCATTGGGTGTGACGTGAAGAAGTTACAGGGTGATCTGTGAAAACATACCTAAATATCTAAATCTGATGTTAAATATATGTTTGTGGAAATTACTGCCATCTACTTGTCAAAATTAAACAAACTTTTAGCTGATAAAGCATAATACCACTTTCTTCAGCGTTTTGGCTAAATATTTCGCAACTAAATTTTACCGCTAAATTTCCATACAAAATTTATCTGCGAAATGAACACAATACCAGGCTTTAGCTCTTAGCTGAATTCATTTTAAAATTTCCCCATTAATGTTTATGTTGAAATTTATTGCGGTTTATTTTTATACCCTAGATGAAATCTATAGGGTATACTAAGTTTGTCATTCCGTTTGTAATGCATAGAAATAATGCTGCTAGAGCAAAATGGATTGAACACCCACGCATAATATTAAAAGGTATTTCGAATTTTGCCTAACGGTTTCTTCCTTAATCCATAATTTTTCTCTACAAAATAATGATCAAAATGTATATTAAACTCTTTTCAGTCATTTCCCACTCAAAAGAGAAGATTAGAAATATAAACACAAATTTCCACTAGCATCTACCTTTTATTATCAATTTCCGCCATCTTAATTTTACATTTGATAGTTTATGGACTAGTCTGTACTGACTGGTCAGAAATCTTGTCAGTACAGACTAGTCGGTAAAAAGGAGTAGTCAGTAGGAGCTTACACGAGCCTTCATAAGTGTCAAACGCTGTCAGTGTCAGTTCTGCTGACTCGGGTAATGAACGCAATAACGGAGTCATGACGCAGAAGTTGGGTTGGCCAACTTTCAAAGCATTACCGCAAGTTGACATTTGGCAGCTGATTAATTCTGTTTGTTTTAAAATTTTGTATTTTGAACGTCATGAACTTCGAAGAAAAGGTAATTATTGAGGTGAAAAAGTTTAAAAAAAATTAATTTTGTTTACAAAACTCATTGAAATGTTATCTTGCCGCAGTCACCAATGACCATTCTTTAGTTAAGTCTAAAGCTGAAAACACAATTCTACGGTCATCAGAGTTCATCAGCTAAAATTTCAATTTATTCCTATATCTGATAATAGAATAGACGGAAATCTGAGATGATTGTGTTTCCAGCTTAAGATATTTCCATGATGTCTTAAGTTGAGTTGACGTATGAAATATTTCAAACAATGTAGCCGGTCATCGTAAAATATACAAGCCACGAACAAAGTCGAAAAAAGAGAGCAGCGGGCCAGTCAGCAGGCGACATCCACATTCTTATTGCCTTGTTTTACTGCAGGAGTTTTTCATATAAAAGTTGCTTCTATTTTGTTCAAACGCTATAATTTCCATAAATTTGTTAAACTAGCTATTTTTTTTAAACTATTAGAAATAAAACATATTTGGCTGCAATTTGCTTTAACTTTATTTTGCTGTGGGAGCGACAGTTTTGGGCTTTAGGACCTGTTTAAGATGAAATTTTAGTTTTTCCTCCATATCGAGTATAAAAAAGGCAGTGAGAGGGAGCTCTTAGTGCATGCTGTACCCGGCACTTTAAAGGGCGGTATGCTAGAGCCAAGGAATTAGGCCAAGGAATTTATGCACTTATTTCTTGAAGAAAAATTGTGGAATAAATTATTTCGGAAAACTGCAATGCTTCAAATCTAGTGCAAAATCGCCGTTCCTTCGTTCAATTTTTCAATTATTCCACCAACGTCGAAATTCCTTACAGAAATAAGTGTATTGGTGCTTATTTCTTCAAAAAAATATTGACTTAAATGGATTTTTCGACAAGAACGACATCTTTTTGTCAATCGAGAAGTACAGTTTTCTGTTCGAATTTCTTGTCTGTAGCATACTACTTCAAGGAATCGGCAAAGAAAAAATTCCTTGAGCATTCCATGACTTTTTTTTACATAGTTTTTCTATAGGAACAAAAATTCCTTGGCTTTAGCATACCGGGCTTAAGGCCTTTTAATGTGTCGGTGTCTTCGGCGACTTCATGGTTTTTTTTATATTTCGGGGGTTACGCGGTCACCCATTCGCACTATTCTAACTAATCTTACACAAAACCCAACTAAACTCGACTGGTTTCGTCGAGTTAACATGGATTGATCGAAACTCAACTCAGTTCTCGTTTTCATGAGCACAAATTCGGATTCAATTCGGATTGAACTCCGCATGGAAACATGGCTGCGATTTTGGCACTTTATCATCGAATTTGACCGGCATGCCCACGTTGCATTCTGTTCCAGTCATTAACCTACCTATTGGAACCATACAACGAAATCGTGTTTATTCGGCTGCAAAAAATACAAAACTTCCCTTTTCACTTCTGCCGTAAAAACGTTTACTCGAAGACCGTTTTAATTTAATTAAGGTAAAAATCTGTAGTTTAACTTGGGTAAGTCGCCGTGCATTTCATCTAGGTTATTAACAATGATTGTCCAATTATCTTCTAGTTTTATTTAATTTTGGTCAGACTATCGCTCCATTCTAATTTAGTAACTTTATTTTTATCGTTATTTTACTTTTCTCCACATTTATTTTTCTTTTCCCTCAGGCCTGTGATATGACTTCATGAGCAAGACAGTTAAGGCGACGTTTTCTGATAACATTAAATTGAAAATTCGTTGGTAAATTTATGTTTATTTCTTCTCAATGACATTTATATATTATATATAACTATACTACTCAAGTAAATGTTTATTTGTGCTATGTTTATGTAGATAGATAGATGTTAGAGTTCCTTCCCTTTACAGAAAATATTTTAACCTTAGACTTCTTTCTAGGCATTTGTATCTCTCTTACTATTTATTGTTGTGTCTTGGCATGCATTAAAAAAGTACGAGAAAGAAAAATAGTTGGATGGAATTTTTTTATTTTTTATATATATATATATACTTTTTTTTTTGTATTTCTTGTTAATTAGAGATCCCAAAGAATCTTATAGTGCTGCTGATACCATAGCGATAGTGTATACTGAAAAAGTTAAGAAATTCTTCCATAGTAGAAGTTGAAATTCATTTAGAAATTATTTAACTATTTTGGCCGATTAAAACACGGTTAACTTGTTAAATGAACAAATGTTCTTAATAAATTATTTTTAGAGCTCAATTTGTCGATGAAAAGATATTAAGACTTGTTATGAGATAATGAGATAATTATAAACAGACGATGGAAACCATCGCGCATCAATCGAGAATCGAACGTGGGATGTTTCGCTTGCCGTTCGACAACTGTAACCAATTAAGCTAAATAAAGATGCAGTGACTTTTCTCTTCGGTATTTTTAAATAGCAAACAGAATATGACGCTGGCGAAAAATCACCGATTTTAATCGTAAATAATGTTTTTATTATAAATGAATAACGTTAAGCTCTTCTAAACTACGTGAATATAGCAAATTTGTTAATATTAGCTGCAGCATTGGGTTTGTGCACCACGAAAAAATTAGCACCAACTAAAACGCCTGCCAGGATCATTCTATTCCAACCATTGACATGTATAACATGGAGCGCTGAGCTGATACTACTTAAATCGCCTACATTATCATGGGATCACTTTTCTATAGTTGTCTCTTTTTGCTTTAAGTACTGTATTCCGTTGACCTTCAAATAATAAGCTCTATACGAAATCCACCATTGTTCAGTTTCAATTCAGTGGATTTTCCAAATGAATATATAGAATAGAAATAGATGGCAATACAACATTTGTAATCTTTTCTCTGTCCCCCATAACTACTTTTAGGAATAGGCAGACAAAAATTGCTTAATTTATTTCCTTAAAAATCTAATTTAAGGAATAGTTGATGTTATAGGAGATAAGCTTCCATAGTAATAATCATTTTCAATATATTTGGAATTTGTTGAGCTTGTAATATGAATGTTAAAGCGAAATGAAACTTGATATTAAGATAGTTTTCACACCCCTGACAACAAAAGTGGACCCATATGAAATAAAAGATCAAGCAGTTATACACATCAGTGATTCCAACCATAATGAATGAAGACAGCTATAACTTATTTTTTCATTATTAATAATAACTACAAAGAATTTTGCTAGCTTTCACCGTTACTGCCAAAAGGCCAGCTGAAAGCACAATATTGCTTAATTTAATACTAATATGATAAAAATACAGAAGAGTCCAACAAACAAGTTCCTAAATAACGATTCTCGAATGATGTGCATTTCTTCTTTTTATATATAATCATCATAATCACATAATCACATGATCCAAACTGTTAAATTCAAGTAGAGTTTTTGGTTGAATTAATTTTAATTACTTGACTTGAAATTTACTTGAAGTGACATTTTACCTTTGACAACTCTGCATTAAGTTCAATACAGAATTGCGAATTTTTAGATAAATATCTTGAGAAAAGTGCTAAAAATCACAGGCTGAATTACATATCAACAATAATCTTCCTCTTGTTCCGCTTTGCCGTTTTCATATCTCGCACAAATGAAAAATTTGCAAGTACTGAAGTTGCGTTTACATGAATTTTTTCAAGTAAATCTTGTGATTTACTTGACTCAAGTATACTTGAAAATTATTGCACGTTTACATGATATTTTGATTACTTGATGTCTACTTGAAGTATACTTCAAGTATTCATGTAAGCGTACTGTATGATTTAAAAATTGACGTAGAGTAATTTCATATAACTAATACATAAGTACACAACTCAATTGCTCCAAATCGACTTTGGTTCATAATTTTCTCATACCACGTCGTACGCGCCGCTAGCATGCATCACTGTGATGCAAGTTTTCGTTAATGATAGATACTTGGCGAAGGATTTTTCCCGAATTTTTTCTTTCTCCGACGACGGGGGAATGTTCGTCGATATATGTAATCATATCGAGTCTATTCAGAGCAACATGTTATAGTGACTATAGTCTCTTTTTGCGTTCAGAACAGCCAAAAAGTAACTTTTTTCCTCTCGCTTTTGACAGAAAAATGTGTTCAGAGCGGAAAGAAAATTATTTTATTGCTGTTTATAGTTTTAATTTATTGAAGTCCCAATTTACCAATTTACGGAAAAAAAAAAACAGTTTATTTTCTGATCGTATATACAGGGTGCTTCCGCCTAGGAGGTCAATAGAGCAGGAGGTGATAGTACTCATCTAGCCAAACAAAAAATTGTATGGGGGGGGGGGGCATATCAACCGTTTAAGAGTTACAGGGTGATTAAGGAAAAAGGCTAGTTTTTCATAAAACACCCTGTATCTTAAAAAGTGCATGGCGTACGGTCACAGTTAAGAGGTTATTGTATGCAGAGCTTCATGGCCTTTCCAACGACTGCTCAATCAGCCCGGTACTCCTCCCATATCAAAAATGACCTATTACACCTCTTTGTGCTATCTGCATGCGTTAAAGAGTTATTAACTCACAACCTATTCAAGTCATACTGAAATTAGGCGATATTTTTTTTTTTAAATGACGTGTTTGCCGTCACCGAGCAAACAAATTTGAAAATTGGTTTCAGAATAGCTTTGAGAATAGGTTAAGAGCTAATACCAGTTTAACAGCTACAAAAAGCACATAGGATGTAATAGGTGAAATTAAAGAGTAGAGTCCACAGTTTACAGTTTTTATAAAAAAAAGTTATGTTAATGACCTTTTTCCAAAAAACAAAAAAATAGAGGTTAAATTAAGAAAAAAGGCAAGCAAATCCAAAATTTTTAGTTTAGACAACCATAACTTTTGAGTGGAGAGGAGTACGGGGCTGTTTGAGCAGTCGTTGGAAAGGCCATGAAGTTCATACAATGAGCTCTTAGCTGTGACCGTACGCCATGCATTTTTTAAGATACAGGGTGTTTTGTTAAAAACTAGCTTTTTTCTTAATCCCCTTGTTGTAACTCTTAAACGGTTGATATGCCCCCCCCCCCACAATTTTTTGTTTGGCTAGGTGAGTACTATCAGTTCTCGCTCTATTGACCTCCTAGCCGGAAACACCCTGTATATGTACGCATACATATGAATATTTTCTTTCAAAAGGCTTTCTTCGCTTTTCTCGTTCAGAGGAACCAAGTAGCTTTTTACCCTATCGTCAAATACACAGAGTCACTTCAACACGCTCTCGAAGTCACGTTGCTCTGAACAGACTCATCATTCAGAGTAGAGCACTGACATGTATATAAATGGACTGCTTGTTGAACCAAATATGCATGAAAGCAAATGGCACCACTTTTATGTTCCTATCTCTTTCCGTGAGAGCATACTTTCCCACTGAACTGTGACGATTTAGCGGTATTTCCAACTAAAACAGCCTTGTTATAAACACTTCCTTCGCCTTATAATTAAAATTTAACATTACAAATAGTGCCAAATACTTTTGTGGTAAATTCTGTAAGTCCCACTAACATATGCATATAAGTAAATTCCAAAACAATTTAAATACAGCGTCAGTGAGAGCATACTTTTTGTAGTCAAAACTAGTGCCACATGAAACAGGAGATCAGTCAGTCCATTTAACATGTAACATGTAACAGTTAAATCTAACAGTAAAACTTGTCGATGGGTGCAATCGATAGCTAGGGACTATGATACAAAGATTAACAAGGTATGGCCGAATTATCTGTTAATTGGTTGCTTGCCTGATTTGGCGACAATTGTTACAAATTTATTCGTCTCAATTTCATTCGTCCTTATCAAAGTGAAAAATATTTTCTATTTGGAAATTTCTTTTCTTTCTCACTAGCACATAATTAGTTTTCCCGAAGTGATTTAAACGAAGAAACTAATATTTTGTTAAATATTTTGATATATTCAAAACGTAATTCAGTCAATAAAATACGAAAAACTCAAAACAAATTCGCTGGAAATGACATTGTCACCTCATGACGTAGCAACACAAAAAACTACACATTGCAATATTGTAACTGAGAATACATTTTGTTCTATATTCATTGTAGAAAAGTACGAACAAGGTATATAGAAGACAAAGGTATTCCCATTAAAATTTTGACACATTGCAGCTGATAGCCTGTGACGTAATTCTGTGAATAATGTATATACATTTTTATAGGAAAGACAGAGAGAGGAGGGAGAGTATTGTGCTCTCTGCACCGTATTTTCCTATACATTTTCACAATAATTCGTCACTAATGGCGGAACGTGGTTCGTAATGGGAATACCTTGTATTCTACAGGGTGGGCCAAAAGTCACCATGGGGTTTAAAAATAACTAACTTTTTCGTTTGTACATTGCTCCACACCCTGTTGACCGTTTCTCTTCATTTTTTACATGATAGCCAACTGTCTGTTCTTCATAGGTAAGCATGTTTCCCCACCCCACCTTACCCCTCCTTTTTTTCATCCTACCATGTTACCAATTTAATTTTTAAACCCCATGGTGACTTTTGGCCCACCCTGTATATACCTTGAGTACGAATGTCTTTCCTTTCTCTGTCAAATTTATTTTCATGTCATCAGAGATTCTCTTACTTTTCTATAGATTAGTGGGCGAAAAGTGAGGTCACAGCACAAAGTACTATATATAGAATACACGTATTCTCATTAAATTTTTGACACGTCCTGTGACGTAATTTTGTACGCTAACGATATACATCTATATAGAAAAGACGAGAGAGAGAGAGAGTATTGTGTTCTCTGTACCGTTCTTTCCTATACATTTCGCGTCATTTTGTACGCCAATGTCCGCTAATGGCGGAACGTGGCTCGTAATGAGAATCTTGTTTTGCATATAACTTGGTCACAGCCAGCTGCAATGTGTAAAAATTTAATGAGAATTACTTGTATTCTTTATACCGTGGACTTCACTTGTTGACAAAATTGTAATGTATAAGTGTATAAAAGACGAAATCTAAAATTTCATTTATTACAAATAAAAACTTCGAAATTAAATTTTTCTACTTTCCATTGTGATTTAATTCAACAAGTGTTTAATCGTATACACGAACCCAATACACAAAAATGTCTAATATTTATTTAACACAGGACACGAAACCGTCTTAAATTGAATTATCAAATCTAAATTAAGTGATGTAATCAACATTTTTAAGAATTATACAATTAAAATAATTTCTGTGATGTGAAAATTTCCGCGAAATCTAAGTTACAATTCAATCAGAATTTCGCTGAGTATCCAGAAAATGCAAAGCATTGTGGGTTGATAGAAGTCGCCTGAGCGAAGCCGTCTAAAACTACCAATCAGAGCAAAGTAAAGCGATATTTCAGTTTGTGGGAAACTTGTGATTGTGTTCGTTGAATGTGAAGAAATTGCAAGAAAGTTTAGGCAAGCGGAGGGTTGATTTGTTGTGTGCTCCTTCAATTAATAGAAAAAAAGTAGTTTTCAATAAGGCGGATTTAAAGTAATTTGCAAATGCAAGAACAAGTGATTGCTAGAAATAATATTTGGTTTTAAAAACTCTTAGTATCATTAAAAACATCAAAGTAGCTGTGGAAAAACAGTTGTTTATTACCGACTTGACGTTATTGCAAAAATTCGATATATTTGTGAAAAAATATATATTTTCTGTTAAACCAGGAAGGTTTAAATATTTGGAAAGCGTGAGATTTTTGTGTCGCGTCTTTTTAAAAGAATTATATCGGGGTTTCGTCTAATCGATTGCAGGGCACAATTTTTTTTTTTTTTTTGAAGGGGTGAAGTTTTTGGCACACCTAATAGTCATACACCGGCTTTGATTTGCTTGTTTTATTTAATTGTAAGTATATTTTTATAAATATTATTGTGAAAAATCGACAAATTATGTTTAAGGTATTATTACTTAATTTTGATGTTAGCAATAGTTCAAAATACGTGATTGATTGGGTATCAATATCATCCACACTTCTGCTGGGCAGTGGAAAAGTTAAAAATTCTTCAATAGGCAGAACTTCTATAACACAATGCGGGATCACAGGCACTTTTCCATAAGTGCAGCCGGCACATGCGGCGGGAATATTAATTTTCTTGCACGTGTACCTAACTTGCCGTGCATGGTAGGTAATCCCGTGCCAATCGCCGTAGCCCCAAATAAAATACGAAAAGCTTGCGCCCGATTGTCACGTTTTTTTTTTTTTTTTTTTTTTGAATAAGTGCCGCAAATCGCCTGGCTTCGGGTGTTTAAATTGATGGGATTACATTCCAGCTGTCGTGTATGTTGAACTTGAAAGAGAAAGTTTTAATTTTTTTTTATCTTATTTATGTAGGTACCTACGGTGGAATTCTTATTTCACATATAGGTTCACCTCATGTTAAAGCTGTTGGCGTTCTTGTACGCTCGTGTGGAAATGGTTATGCAATGTTTTCGTTTTTGTGCCATTTTAATGAGAATGGTTAAAGGATGGCCGTTTTGGAGGCTTTTTTGCTGTGAGTCAAGGCTACCTAGATTGGCTAGTGCAATATGTAGTCCTGTCATAATATGGAAATTTAAATTTTTTATACCTACCCTCATTGTATGTTTAAATCGTATCTAGCTGGCCTTAAGGCACATCGTACTATACTTATAAGGTAGGAACTAGTATTGACATTTATGTGCCTTAGTTTTTCTGTTAATTAGGTAATATTACTTAATTTACTATGATCGATTGTAAAAGTAATTACAGGATGCGACACCCTCAAATAAATTTTGGATGAGAGTAAACGTTAAAATCTCATAATAAAATATTAAAAATGGTAGAGCAATGGAGTGGAGCCACATTCGAACAGCATACATCCTAAGATTGCTGCTGTTTAAATTTTTTCTCATTAGCTTCTTTTTGATTTGGGTCTGTTCTATCCAGGTTAGGTAGTAAAGGGTGCCATTAGGTGCGCCGAGCCTGCTTTACTTAGACCACCAGTGGGTCCCTTGTCCTCATTGGATAACCTTAAAAATTCACCCTAGCTCCATCTTGCTTCCCTTGTGTTGTATCTAAGTTCTTACTGGTTAATATAACTACAAGAATAAGTACGCAATCACGTGCTACTAGGCAGAGCGTTTTCCCAGATCACGTGAAAAATCTGCGGATCTCGTGATAGTATTTTGTATGGCGAGACTACGAAAGATCTACATGATTTTGCACATTTGAGAACAAGTAAGAACATTGATATTAGTAGCGAAAAGTCAAACTCGAACCTGAGTAAAAAAAAGTGGCATCAAGAACTGTTAGGTTTAAAATCTGGTATTTACTTATGCGTTTTTCAAGCCTGCACAGTAATTCTACTTAGGTCACTACTTTTCTTAAAAATTTGTTAAATTACAGGTAATTAATCATAGCCTTGGCCTGTTCTTTAATACTGCTTCCGGTATAAAGTTAACGTTTCAGTCTATTTTTACAGTTCCTACTTTCTCGAAAGTGAGTTATTACAGAGGATTTCCAATTTTATAGTGAGCATTGTAAATCTTTGCATAATATGTATTAGAAATGAAGATATTTATGCTATACAAAAATAAATAAATGCACCACGTTTGGACATTTAATTACTTTTAAAGCGTTACGGAAAACTTAATTGAGAGCAGTTTAAGAAAATTTTAAAATATAATGCTTAAAAATCTTAGTAGTAGGGTACAGCTGAGTAAGAATATTATTGACAAGTCTCTAAAGACATATTTTCAAGGTTCTGGTATCATCCATTTGGAATTATGTATTTCATTTCCTTTGCTCTTCTCTGAAATAATGAAAGACGTCCTCGTAATCATGGCGCCATAATGTATACATTCTGGTCATCTTTGGATTCTTGGGGTGTTATGACTTATTGCGTCAACTACCATCGTGGCTTTAGTAGCAAGGCAAGCTTTTCACAATTCAGATAATCGAAGCTTTTTTTTTAGTCTGATCAAAACTTCTCTCTTGGCGCACGGTCATGGAGACAAATAAACGTTTATTTTAGTCGTTTCACGTGAATGGTTCTCTTATCTGAATAATTTCATTTATCGAGAGCTTTACTTTTTATTAGGTACTTGCAGTTTACTGGAATGTTTCTCTAGGTGTACAAGCACCTTAACCTTGACAAGCTACTGGTATACCTATTCAATAGTTCTTTCCATGAGCTGTTTGAAAGTTCAAATACTTTTCGGAGTTTTTATTCTTCATAGAATAGTAGGTAGGTAGGTATATAGAGAAAAACACCAGGCACAGACTTTTAGATAGAAAAACAGATACGTGCTTCACTCGGGAATCAATAGAGAGCTAACAATTTGACACTTGAGGTTCCACATCTTGGACTTGGTAAAATAGTTTATGATGTATTTTGGAAAGAAATCTGAAATTTTTCCCAATATAAAAGATGAGGAGGATGGATACAACTTCTCTACCTTTTGTGATCAGGAGCTCGTAATAAGGATTTGGTAGAGGAAATTTATATTTATTTAGTTATGGGATTGTACAGTAAAAGACATTCATACACCGAAAATGTGTCTTTTTACTTTGTTGACCTCTGGCTCTGTCTAATTATTCAATGTGTTTATTTTTACTCGATATAATTTGTTTGGATACACACCGACAGTGTAGAAAACAATCTAGTTTACCTGAGAAAAACTAGACTCGAATTCAATCTAATTCACACAAACAATACCCACAAACTGTGAGGAATTTAAAATGTGAGTTCAAAATTTCAATTTCGTACCATTAATGAAATTTCGTTAAAGCTGAGATTGTGAATCGTTGTCAAGAAAATAACTCCTTGACTGAGGCAAACAAGGTATTCGTTGCATCAGGAGACCGAGAAACATGTGCAGAAGATCTTTGTGTACATATTTCTTTTTAATTGTAGAAAGAAAAAAAAACCTGTTGCCTTAATTTTTGTCTTGAATATATAAAATTTTCCCCTGACATCAACTACCTATACGTTCATTTATCATTTTTCATAATTTTACTGCACGTATTCACTTGAATAATCCAAGTTATAATCGTTAGTCAGAAATTCTTGCATAACCAGGTAAAATCTAAACTAATTTCTTACGTCTTATTATTTAGGTCACCTACTACAGTAAGAAGAAAAATGTCTGACCGTAAAGCTGTCATCAAAAATGCCGACATGAGCGAAGAAATGCAGCAGGATGCTGTAGATTGTGCGACACAGGCTCTAGAGAAGTACAACATAGAAAAGGTATGATCCATTTTTATTTTTTATTTACTTTTTATTCCAATTCACGTGCGCATGTATTTGACATCACTTTGAAAAAACCATGCACACATAAAGGAAAAGTTTTCCATTTATATCAAGAATAGTTCCGATGTATTTAATTCTACTATCCGAATCGTGCTTTGCTTGATTTTCCATATTGTTAACCAAGCTAATTTTTCAATACCCGATTCCAAGGAATCGATTCCTTACCCGTTACTCCACTCTTACAGGTGAGACCCGGATACCCGGATAAAATCCTGGTACTCGAAACCCCGAATTTAAGGAACATTACTCTTGCGAGCACATCATTTGATATCATCTGGTTAAAAATTATTATTTCTAGAAATAGCTACTAGTATTATTTACCTTTGGGCTGCAGTACACCTAAATAAGTCCGTTTTACATGATAAATGAATAAATGTTTTCCGATGTGAAAGTCACATCTGGGCCAGCGCCGCTCGTTTCTCGATACATGCAAGGTCACTGCTCCGGTGAAATATCTAGTCTGATCCCTTGTATATTAATTCCTGCACGCATTACAGACGCATTACAGGCCGCGCAAATCCTATCACCGCTTTCTTATCCTGAACTGTTCGAATGTGGAACAGTCGACCATCTTGGTTTTCTCGGTCTTACAATTTGCGAAGCAAAAATAACCTAATAAAAAGATGGGAATCAGCCGAACAAAATTGAAAATTTTTCGTGTTTTTTTAGAATGAAACAAATAATGTCATATACCTACTTTCGTCTTTTGCATGAATTGGGGAAAAGAACTTGGCTATGTATTATTGTGGTGCGATTGAGACAACGAGTTAGAAAGAAAAATCGACAGAACTTAGGATTACCCGAACGATAAAATCTTATTGAATCCCTCAAAATCCTATCAAACTATTCATAATGTACTTCGAGTGACACTATCTCACTTTTTTAAGAAAAAGATATATTTCGCTTTGGCCAAGGTGTTGAAAGGAGATGTAAAGTTACTCTCAAATAAAATTCTCATTTTTCCCGAAAATGTCAGAGAATTCAGAATGAGTTTCTTTTACTTAATTTCTTCAAAGCAAAATGAATGTAAACAGAAGCACGTGTTATTAAAATATCATAGGATTACAGCAACAACATGCGACCAAACTCTGTCAATATTTCAGAAAAACATTTTATGAGAGTGAAACTTGAAAATTTCCGCCCTTATTTATTTACGAGAATGAATCCTTTGCCATTCTTACCATGTTTACATGCAGGGTTGAACCATGGTTCAACTCGATGTATACGCGGCTCGAGTTGAATTTGGGTTGACTCGACTCCTCGACTCGACAACGCTTGGCTGGCGAAGTCGAGTCGAAATGTGTCCTATAAACGCGGATTGAGTAGTAGAGTTGGCAGCTAATAGTTGGTATTTATTTTGTTTGCTCTTTACTCGAAAGTTTTGTTAGGCTGTGTTTTTATTGTGAGTTTATTTTGGTTATCTAAACAAAATTTATAACTTTTATAGCTCCATCACAAAAATACCATAAATAAGATGTTTGTTTAACTGGCACTTCAACTATATTTGAACCCGTTTTCAACTCAATCTCTCAACCCAATCTCTCAACCCTGCATGCCCAGAAACACGAGTGGAAAACAACTCAATTTCGACTCAATCTTTCAACTCTGCATGTAAACATGGTATCTGTTTCGTTGCATGCAATCTGCGCTTTCACATTTTTTATCTTTATTCATAAAAGTTTTAAAGAGTTTGATTTTTTTTTTAAATTTTTTTTTCTTCTTTCTTTTCTTGCCGTGTACATTTTAAATGTAAAACACTCGGAAATCTCTCCTGATTCTTAACTTGTTGAGTTGACTTTGCTGCGAAGGCTCAAGAGTGACATAACCACCAGCCTTCCGCCAATGTCCCCTAATCCTATCCCTACATCCTTCCTGCCATGCCGTGCTTTGCATCATAGGGTATCCCCTGAGTTTGATTTAAAAAGTATGCCAAGCATGCTCATCTGAGGGTAGGTGAATAAATTTTCTGCGTGATTTTGATTGAGTGGTATCAGCAAGTAAAAGCAAAATTTTGGAAATACTGACAGGCATTCAAGTTTGATTGTTAGGATTAAGGATTTTGTCATATTAAAATACCTGTATATTGTGCAAAATCCCGAATCAACGGTGATTCTGCTGTTTCTGGTTAATTTTAGAAATCTGTATATATGTATATTGCATGCCGATTGTTAGCTCTGGAACCGGCTGAGGGTGGTGAAATCAATTGTATATCGACTCGACATGCATGGAAATGGGCTAATATTTATTGGTTTTATGCACATATATGACATAAACCATAACTTGTAGATTGAAACCCGTAGAGAAGACCTCCAAAGTGTTTTTTTTTCATTACATATGGGTTTCTTCCTATTTTTTTTTTATATTAAACAGGGGGTAAAAAGTCAAGGGTAAATGTTATAGCCATAGTAGACTAAAGGCATTTCCACGTGAGCTTTAATAACTCTAGGTCTAGTTGAATTTATCAGGGGGAGGGGTCAAGAAATGTAATTTTTTACTTGACGACTGTCTCTTAGCTTGGAAGAAGGGAGCTTACGAAAGAGCAAAAGTTTACACGTGATGTGGCGGCGACGGCAGTGAAAAATATTCAATTTAATTTATTTTGCTGTTATTTACCACGATAATGCGCCTATATAAAAGCTCAAATGCTGCCGTTCCATAAGTGGTAGAGTAAAAGGCTTACTATAATATAAGCTGTTGTGTCTAGAGGGGGATGATTGTTGTAAATCCCCCGGACATAGCGCCAATGAAAATCACCGTGTTAGGAATTCGATTGCGATTGCACAGTAGCAGAACAAAACTAATTTTATTGTTTAATCAATAAGTTAGTGTTGCTGATGGTTACCTTGACATGCTATGTATGTCTTGATTGCGGCAATTTTAAGTTCATTTTCGTTTATTTTTATGATAAATTTTCTTCTACTGTTGGGTTATTTTAGAATAATTTTCGAGTAACTGCACCCTACTACGGTGGAATGAAATGATTTTGTGTGTGTGTGTAGGTATTTCGAACAAAAATGTACAATAATGTTAGCAATGACTGCAAGGGAAATACTTTTGTACTATATACTTATTTCTTGTGGTAGTATTACGTACAATAAAATTTGCAAAAGAGGATGCCAAATAAAAGCTCTTTGTACACACAGAAATCAACTAAAATTTAGTGCTTCAGCTTTAACCCTAGGAGGATACATAAATCAATTCTGGAGACGACCGTCCATCACACTGGTGCACACGTTTTTATCATATACCCGTAAACTTGCAATTAAAATCGTTCTGTGTGTATATCATTGGCAAACAAAGCAGGTGATAAAATACCATCGCTGCCACTGCTGCTGCGGTGGTTACTAAATATCTCAAAACCTACATAAAAACTTCAGGCGAGTGAGCCCCACAATCACATATGTGGACCTACTTTAAGTTGGGAGGAGAATTCAAGAAAAATACACACCAAACACTTATTTTGGTAGAGCAAGTAAACCCACGCTAATTTACATCGTTCGAGATTAGCGCGTCTAGTGAAGGCTGAGATTACTATGCTGCCATTCCATTTTCATATTGAATAGAAATTGTCGCTTGTTTTCAACACTGACGACAACATTGTTAAACATTATTAGCTTTTATACAATAAATTATATCATACATATTTGGTCGAGCGACTTGAATTGAATAGAAACCGTCAAGTCACTACCGAATTAAATGAAATTTTCTTGGTGCTCCTTCTACGCTAGGTTGACTATATATGGACAACTTTATTCTCTCTACTACTCTAGAATAACCTATATGATGATTTGAAGTATTTTGTTAAATTGAGAAGATAACACAAGTAATATGTAGATTAGTCTAGTAGTTGAAGTTGATGGTTAGCATAACCTCCTCTCAAGGAGATGGTGTGATAGGTACAAGGTGTGACTCTACAAATTCAAAAACCGGCCAAGTGCGAGTCGGACTCGCGCATGAAGGGTTCCGTACCATCGTACAAAATTTAACACTATGTACTTTTTATTTATTTTTTCAAATGAAAGTAGGTTTCATTTGAAAAAAATAATGCTGTTATCACTGACATATATAAAATGGACTGCTGGAGCACGTTCATAAAGTAGGCTGCAGCCGGCTATGGTAGCTGAAGATGTGGCTATAGTCGGTCGAAAATGCAATAGCCAGTTTTTTGACTTGGCTAAATGACAGTCAGTACCGTTCGAAAATTCATAGTAGCGAGTCTCGTAGTCGACTGCAGCCGGTACCCACTTGAGAGTCCTACCCAGCATAGCTAACTAACACAAACGCATTATGTTTGACATTTTTGTTTGTTGCTATTTTTAAATTACAGAAAAGAAAAGAAATATTATTGTAATAATGGGAAATGTAACCATTTATATGGATAAGCGTGCGGAGCCATTTATTGATTAAATAGACGAAGCAGGTAATAAAATGTTTTTTTGTATATTTACATGAAATATAACTCATACTCCAATGATGACATTTCTGAAGCTGGCAATAGCTCAAATCGTTCATAAAGTCAGGAGCAGTTACACGCAGCTATGCCTGGGTTCGAGTAGCTAAGACTGGCTGCGGCTATAGCTGCAGCCGACTTCATGAACGCGCTCCTGATACTACCGAAATTGTTTACATTATTTGACATTATTATGCCATCAGTTCTAGAGTTGTCTCTTTTTGATTTAACTACTTTTTTGCGCTGAACTTCAAATAATAAATTCTATGCTAAATCGACCATAGTCTTGTTTTTCAGTTCAGTGATTTTCCAAATGAATATACAGATAGAAATAGATGGCAATGCAATATCTGTAATCCAGGCAGACATAATTTGCTTAATTTTATTTCCTTAAAAATAAAATATTTGTTGTAGTAGGAGATAAGATTCCAAGAATAGAAATAAGTTCGAATGCATCTATAATTTGTTGAGCTTTTAATATGAATAGTAAAGCGAAAGTAAAACTTGAAATTAAGATAATTGTCACACTCCTGCCAACAAAAAATGATCAATATGGAATAGAAAATCAGGCAGTCCATGTTATATATGTCAGTGGCTGTCATTAAAAAAAAAAAAAAATATAATGCTGTCATTTGAAAAAATTATGCCTACTTATAATAATTTTTGTTTGTTTATATATGAATCTTTATTTAGTGGCTCATTGGCTCTTAAAAATAAAAAATAGGTGGCAAAAGGCTCTACAAAGTGTAAACAAAAAGACGCTAGCTAATCTAAAAGTTATAAAAGGTCAATAGGGACAATTAAACAGTTAAAACAATTAGAAAAACTAATAAACAAGGAAAATTACACAAACAAAAGGAAACAAACAAGACAAAATTCGCAAAAGAATTTCGAAAAGGATCTAAAAGATAGACAACAAATTTAAAAGTCCCAATTTTGACAATTGGGTAAGTGGCAGTTCCAAGAAGTTCCAATTTCCAAAATAATCTAATAAAAATAATTACCTAAACGAACAAATTTTCAACAAAAAATTTTGCTATTTAGCACCTAGACCGAAATCGAATTAAAATTGAGAAATCGATCGAACGAAAAAATTTACCCGATAGAGTCCCGCGAGGGCATCCTGTAGTATCATAGACGTCTACAAACTGCCTCATCCCTCCAGCTGAGCATCTCTTGTCGCTTGTTCTTCCCACAGCACTTGCAACGGTTCCAAAGCGAGGAGAAGCCTGGTGGACTAGTTTTGCGAATGCTGTGGCTTGCTATCACAAGCGAAAGACAAGAGCGCCATCCTGCACCGACGATAGTAGTTGCCTTGTGCAGTTGAATGTGGCTGTTTTCGTTGCCAGATATTCAAGACGTAAACGTCTCTTCAATCTGTCATCGAAGTGGCGTTTAAGTGCTTGTGCGTGGTGTTGTGGGTCACTGTTCTGATACCCATCTTCGACTCCCATTTAGTACAAGTGAATTATAGATTTGGCCAGTGTCAACACAAAGCTAATCAAACAATTCACTCGACTACAAACCTTTGTCCCCATAGTAACGATGTCCTAGTAATGCCGACATTCGGGTGGATCAATTACACATATCGCGCACGAGATCCATTAGATTTTGCAAAACTGGGCAAGTAAAACTGTGCAAATCCTCTGAACTCGTGGGTCAATATGTGACCAGACAATTGATTATGATTTGAATGCTACATCAGCATCTTTGTAATTAAAAGGATAATTGTAGACTACTCTGCAAGTTATCCCTCCCATCACACCCATATTCACCCCGAGGTGTGTTCTCCATCTGTTGTATCCTGTATACGTCGCGGAGCAAACGTGTTGTAAGTGTGCTGAAAGGTGTGTGAGGTGGTCTGTTCAGAACGAAATCATCTTCCAACTTAGTGCCAGGGTCATTGGCGAAATCTCTCCCGCGCAGAAGCAGCTAGGTTGTGTAGTTGTGAAGTGATAGTGTTTATTCGACAGTTTCCAGAGATATCAGCTTCAAAACCTCGAGCATTACTGAAAACTGAATTTATTAATTGAGGATTTAACCTGATTGGAATCGACGCGAATTGCGTGTACCGTAGAACATCTAAGGTGAAATGCCGGCCTGATTCTGCCCCAGGTCTGAATCGTTGAAATCAGATCCTGTCGCTAGTCACGACGATAGGGTGATCGAACAGAGAGCAGGTAGTAATACCGATCCCTCCCAGTACATTCACCCACAGTTGAGAATCTGGCAGAACACTTTGGAATGTACGCATTTGGAGACATCTTGATTTCACAGCCAAGTTAGTGAGACCTAATCCACCTATCTTGACTGGCAGACAGAGCGTGCTTTCAGCAACCCATCGTCTTCCGCACCAAAGGGCGTCTGTCGCTTTTGCTGGAAGAAGACCAACAAAGCCGTCATCAAACGTCTCAGACTTTAGCAGATGACCGATTGACGAGGTAATCAAATAATTTATCACGATTGACCTACCTATTAAGGATAATGGAAATAGTCGACTACGCCATGAGTTTACAGCTCTAGACGGTTTCTCCAGAGCAATGCGGCTATTATTTGACTTAAGTGCTGATTACATAGCGCCCGTTCCATTTCGTCACGTAAAGCTGTCAAATTTGAACTTACCTAATGCTATGTAATTGCTCACATAGCAAGAAACGGATCGGAACGGGACGGAGAAGTTGAGCAAATTTCAATTTCGACGGAAGACATAACCTTCAAAATTCGGAATTTGTTTGTTTACAATTGTAGACTGGGGTGCTACTTGATTGAATTTAAATTAAATAACTTAACTTATGATTTAAAAATGAGTATATACATATACAAAATGGACAAAATGGGTAATATATCTAGTATGATATTTCTGACGGGTCTATTTATTGCCCATTTTAAATCTCGATGATAAAAATTAGTGCTCACACCTTGGGATAAAATGTTGTAATACGATAACGCCAGTCTGTATTCGAAATATTTGTGGCCGGAATTGAGACTTTTTTAATTGTGACTTTTGTTTTCTTCATCCTTTGGTTTGTTGCTACGAAATACCCAGAAATATCACTTTCCATTTTTAGTGGTTTTACTCACCGCCTTCTCCTTCTGACACCCCAAAACATTTTATGTTCATTGAAATATGACAAATAAATTCTCCAATTAGTTGATACCATTTCACAAACTTCTTTAAAAACAAAGTGAAGATAACAGTCAAATAACGTGACGGCCCGGGGCGTTGTGATCACTTCATAGTTGAGTCGAAACGTGCCGAAATGGAATGTAACAGAACGGACGTTATGTAATCAGCACTTTAAGGCACTTTCACATCGAAACCGAAAACCGATAAGTTCTACACCGGAAATTCGCTTTTACTTTCACATCAAAAACCGAAAACTTTTTTTTTTCGGTTAAATAGAAGTAACATTTAATTATCACAAAAGTTGTATGATGAGAGCTCATACAAAAAACGTATTTTAATTTTACTTCGAAATCCCTATCCATATTATAATAATATAATAAACAATAAAATAAAATAATATAATTTTCAATGTAAACACAAAAGTGAGGTTTAGTACGACCGAAAAATACGTTCCACATGTGGAAACCGAAAAGAAATTGACTGATGCAACCGAAATTTCGTTTTTCGGCCGAAAAAAGATAAAAGTTGTGTTTTTCTTTAAAATCTGAGATAAATGTTCTATTTTATTAGTAAAATTATTAGTTTATCCTATTTCCCATGATTTTATTAATCATTGGAGCGAAAATAATGTTTTAAAGTGGAATAAATAAAGTTTTTCGGTTTTCATTTTTCGGTTTTGATGTGAAAGTGTCTTTACTCTCGCGTCCGATATATACACCTAAATATTTCAGGCAAGTATTAGTCCATTGGATGTTCAGAGGAGTATCTGTACGATCTCTCCACCCTTCCACACCACAAGCCTTGACTCTTACCAAGGTTGATTTTGGCGCCTCCTATACGTTCGTACGACCGGAAAAGCTTCATCCCTTGTCACGAAAATAGAAAGGTCATCCGCATATGGCAACATAAGAAGCCTCACATTGGTATATGGTAGATGAACTGAATTTTGTCCGAGTATTCAACGAAAATTCATCAGTAGCGGCTCCAACGAAAGATCATAAAGCATACTTGACGATGGACAGCCCTGTCTGATACCTCGATGAAAGGGGATAGGAGCCAGAACTTGTCCTTGATGCTAAATCAAAATCTCTGAATCTCTATACACTTTCCCGACGATATCGAGCCACCTGGGTGGAAACCCAAATGCCTCGAGAGCAGTCAAGAGATACTCGTGCGAGACGCTATCAAAAGCCTTTTGTTGGTCTAGTGAAATCATGGCCATTTGTGTATCTGTATATTCATGGTAGGCAAACAAATATTTGGCTACCGAGATGTTGTCATAGATACTACGACCAGGAACACAATAGGACTGTTTCGGGGGTATTACCGAAGCAATCACTGAGCGGAGTATCGCCCCTTTCGCTTTGCAGATCTCCTTTCTTTGGAATCAATAACATAACAGACCTCCAACTAGAGGGGAAATCTGAATGTGTCTCAACCGCCGAATTGAAGACTTCCAAAAGTTAAGGAATTAATAAATCCCTGAAACGTATGAAGAATTCTGGATTCAAGCCGACATAACCAGGTGAAGTATGTCGCCTTAGATCCTTTGTCGCAGCGATCATATCCTCCAATGTGATTACTGTATCCAGGAGCTCCTTACTGTCTTCAGAGAAGGTGGGAATATTCTCAAGAAATTCATGAGTGGTTGAGGATGTTGTCGACGTCGATTCAGAATAGAGACTACTATAGTAGTCACGATGTTGTCCGTTGAGGACTTGTCTAGGTATATCAATTAACGATTCGATTTCACAAGAAGCAGTACGTCGTCTAGTTGCCTGGAAGAAGTACTCGGTTGGAGAATCACCTTCCCTCAGCCAGCGTGATTGGCTGCGCAGTACAAACTAAAGAATCAATTCCGGCTAAGTTGGGAGAAGAGCTGCCACCCGAGATACTTCGGCCGACAAGCTAGAATTTTGATACCCACTCCGATTGAAATTCGTTTCGATAAAAGATCGAATATGAAGCTTTCCAACATCCCACCATTGATTAAGAAAAGGAAAGTCAGCTTTCCTCTATTGCCAATCGTGCCAGAATTCGATGAACTTATTGATGAACTGCTCGGAATTCAACAAATAGTTGTTGAATATCCAGTATGCAGTTCTTCTTTCAACTAGAGTGCTGGTTGCCACTACAAGAAGATGATCGCTAATAGAACTCATTCTGGAGCCTGCGAGACTTCCATGGATATTTAGCGAGACCATCGTCCATGATTTAGTCGTAGGATACGTGTGTAGTCTTGTATGAGAGCACTTGTTAAGAGACGCTATCTTACACATTCTAAGAGATAAGAAACTCAAACGATGATTGTACGACATCTACTAATGAGGAGAATCGGCCAAGCGATGCTCCTGAATCAACTCCTCCACCTTCCTATGGAGTCGTTCTAAGCGAGCTACATCGTTGTACTTCCTCTTCTTCTTGAACTCCTGTTGTAGGAGTTGAAGCTGAGGAAGTAACAACTTTGGCCTCTCCAGCTCCTTTGCAAGAATATTCCATATTTTATCTAAATTCTTCTTGTACTGGAGCTGGGCAAGAATTTCGCGGATTTTCTCCCTAGGAAGGGTTTCCATCCCCTTCGAGACCTCAAATTGGCTACCAGTCGAAATGGTGCTACCACACGACAGACAAGCGGACGGATATCGGGGGCTTTTTACCCTTTGGGTACGGAACCCTAAAAATGATCTTAATACTCGTTCTAGGGTGAATCCAACTGTCATTTAGATGAAATCTCATCAGAGTCGCGGTTGGCGCCTCCCTTTTAATGTGAATCTGTATATGGGGGTGTTTGTTGAGGATTATTTGAAGCGCGCTCTGCTATACCAATATTAAGATTAAGGATTAAGCGAGGCGAGTGTCCTTGGCACTGCAGTCATTCACTGGCTTATTGTGCAGCGCTTTCTTTATACTTTATGCAAGAATCCCTATGAAGAGTAGTATTTTTATACCCTAGATGAAATCTGCAGGGTATACTAAGTTATTTTGATTTTTGCAAGTCCGTCTGTCTGTCTGTCGGTCTGTTCTGCCTGTCTGTGCGCAGGATAAATCGAGAACGCGTATACTTATGTAAAGACCAACGAGGATAATCCTATTTCCTGCCGTAAAGATTATTCCTATCCGAGAATAATCCTGCTTGCTTTGGTCGTAAACACCAACTCTGATATTTTCGGTATGTCGAGTATTATGTTTTAAAATAAGAAATGTTGAATAAGCAATATAATGAACAAAATTAATTTAATTTTCAGTTTTCTTTTTTACATAATATTAAAAAAAAAATTTTAGTACAGAAAGAATTTAAGAGCATCTAACCGAAATCTCCTTGCCACGGAAACGTTCTATTCTTTGTTGTCTGCTCTAATTGTCACTTAAATTCACCCGTTACCTATTCGGAATAATCGTCGAATAGACATTATACCCCAAGAGAATTTCGGATAAAATATTAAAGCCGCGAGTAATCTTGGTTGGTGTTTGTGCATTACACGTGAATATGTGTTATTAGGTTTTTTGGTGCAGAGTACGAAGTCATTACGTTTTGAGAAAAACATTACAACGAAACGATGTGCAATACAGATGTGCACTATTACCCACCATTGCGTTTAGTTTAGTCACGGAGTGAACAGGTTGGTACTAAGGATTTCGCAAGTTATGGGTTGGAGTAGAACGAATCATGGTCATTCCATAAGAGTAACTCTACTCTTTGCAATTCTATTCTTCTATCATAAATTGATAGTGAAGGAGTCATTTCTGATTGAAATAATCCGAAGTTGGTATTGCTAGTAGTTTTATTGGTGTTAATGTGATACTATCCGCTTATTAAAAGTGAAAATTTTTTGGGGATGAATTATATTTAAATAGAAAATGAACACAGCGAGAGTTTGTCCCGCGTATTAGATTTGTTTAACAAGTTATCATGTAGTTTGAGTACTTTGCTCCTAGAAAAGGGCGGAATCATAGATATAATGCTAAAGACTGTTTTTCAGGAGGATACTGAGTGTCGATTTGGCCACACTTAGATAATCCTGTGTAAATTGAAAGGTATAGACCTATGGTTCTAAAGACCCGGGAGGGTAATCACGCCTATCTCTAGCCATCACTATATCACTGAGACCGAAAGGTTATGTGGAAGATCGAGGAGAATGGTCAGTGTGGACGAAATAGCTCAAAAGAATTCCAAGCAGCACTGATTCGCAGTCTTCAAATGTTGTTTACAAATAAAACAATTCGTGGAATCATTAACTTTAATAAGATACAAAAATATAATAATACTTACCACAAACAGTCTCTTAACTTTTATTAATTCACTTCTTAGAATTCGTGTTTAACTAAACACCGTAGATGCTTCCAGTGATAGGAAAACTGCTGATGAACTCCGTGGCTGGAGAGAAACGTTCAGTAAAGCCTGTAACTGCCTCCACGGCTCTCTTATTTTGAAGTACTCACACTACATGATAACATGTTAAACAAATCTAATACGCGGGACACACTCTCGCTGTGTTCATTATCTATTTAAATATAATTCATCCCCAAAAAATTTTCACTTTTAATAAGCGGATAGTATCACACTAACACCAATAAAACTACTTAGCAATACCAACTTCGGATTATTTCAATCAGAAATGACTCCTTCACTATCAATTTATGATAGAAGAACAGAATTACAATGCAAAGAGTAGAGTTACTCTTATGGAATGACCATGATTCGTTCTACTCCAACCCATAACTTGCGAAATCCTTAGTACCAACCTGTTCACTCCGTGACTAAATTAAACGCGATGGTGGGTAATAGTGCACCATCTGTATCGCACATCGTTTCGTTGTAAGGTTTTTCTCAAAACGTAATGACTTCGTACTCTGCACCAAAAAACCTAATGGTTGGTGTTTAGGGCCCTTACAGACCTGCAATTTTGTACACGGACTTAAAAAAAAAGTAAAATTAAGTTCGAAAATGAGACAAATCGGCCAACTGTCAAACAAAAATTTCGTTTTCCACTATATATTTAGACACTGCCTGAGAATGCGTCGATATAGAGAGCTGAAATTTGGCACATGGCGTTTTCATAGTAATAGCAAATAAAGTTTCAAAAGTGGACTGAATTTGGGCCACCCCTTCTTGGTGTTGACATATAAAAATTTAGAATTTTTATGTATACTGTGAAACGATCAGTCCTAGATGGTTTTAATGTACTGAAAAGTTTTTCAGAATGCAGTTATAACCATTTTTACTGTCCGACGAACCGTTTTAGAAATATATATGCGAAAAACCACTTAAAAAATAATACTTGCACAAAGAAGTGACCATACAAAATTACATACGGGCATCATAAGAATTGGTATCATAAGAATTGGTCTTAGACCAATTCTAGCTTTTTTACTTGTTTTGGTTGAAGTTTCTTCGAAATCGGCAGGCTTTAAGAAGTGTGAGCCAAAAGCCCGGAGTCTACAAATGTGCAATGGCCTCGTATTCGCATAAGACGTGCTCTGATGTTTCATCCTCTTCGAGATTTCAAGCCTACATACATCAGCGGGAGCCAGCAAGTCTCCGTTATCATTCCTATCAATCCTTGATTGTACGGCACCCTTTGAAGTGCTAGGACTAAACCAAACTTTTGATTGCATTTGTCATATCTCATTTGTTAGTACTACTAGTATTAAGTAATCTACAAGAAAACATCTTCCACATTCATTCATTTCATTTTCCAATCGAAGCCAATCCATTTTGAAGCTGGAGAATTTGATCTGTTTGAGTTAGATTATTTAAAAGAAGATAGCAATTTGCTCGACAAATTCTATTTTGGATGCCTTCTCTATACTGTATTACTGTATGCTTAATGATAGAATCTAGAAATGAAAACTCATCGTCCTTAATGCCGTCTTTTTTTTATTTGCAATTCTGGAGTAGTCTAGCTTGGTGTGTTATTACTGCATTACATCTCGTTGGAGATTTTGGTAGATTTTCTGCACAGCTGCTCTTTAAATTAACTCCTTTCTACTGAAAAAAGTTTTACTTGAGATAGATCATTTAAATCTTGTCTATCTAATCTCTGTGGTTACATCAATGAGTTTTTATTATATTTATATAAGATAATTCGATTGCTTTTGTTTTTTTTTTACCCAGAAATTACCTTCAAGGTGTTCAGTATTGATTGAACTTAAAAATAGCGCCCCATGTATTGAGCCTAATTGAAAAGTACTTGAAAATTTTTTGTTACACGTGGAGAGATGCTATCATTATGTGCTAGCTATTTGCGGAACAACAAGGATACTATGTAGTTAAACTGCACTAATGATTTGCAGGAAGTGAGTACCAGGGAAAACTTTTGTGGCAAAAAGAGAAAATCGACATTAGGGACTTGATTCCTTCGAAAGTTTATATCAAAATCTCCTTTTTTTATTCACTTTGCTGACAATTTTGCTCTCTAGTTTGAATAAGGGAGGAATGAAGTGTATAAAGCCGCAGTGTATTAATTATTTACTTGTAAGAAGAGGGAGGAGGCGGTTTTTTTTTTACATATAAATCATTTTTCTCGTTGCTATTCATATAATGTTTCTGGCTTTCTAATGACGACCTTTAAATTCGTAGACTACATACGCATAATATTTTGTTGTTAATACTGACTATTTGAAATGTAGGCATTTTTGCGTAAGATCTATGTGAGGGCGCGGGCGAATCTCTTAGTATTTATACCTTTATAGGTGATAGCGTGAATTACGTTCATATTTGTTCACCACTTGCCTTTATACCCCTGAGAACTGGTTATGTAGTTGTCTACAGACGACTTATTGACATAATATTCAGATACTGTGTCACTGATGGCAGAAGATGGCAACTTTTGATACTATTTTTAACTACTCCCTTTACCATGTTGCCTTCTTGTGCGTGAATAAAGCGAATCGATAAAATATTTATCTCCAAATCAATACGTTGCTTGCCATGCCATACACACGAAGCGCTTTCTAATTAGAGATGTATTTTTAGTTGGAGATGTGTTCTTCTCTAAGCTGTGCTCTGATTTTTTGTATTTATGGTAAATGTAAGGCTTAATTTATGTTTCTTAGAAGTCAGTCACGAAAAATATGGGAATTTTATGGGTATGTTACGAAAATTTAGTTCAGTGTATATATGAAAAAAGTGCGGGGAGGAGGAGGCTACAGGATGAAATCATTTATTAAGAGAACCAAACAAGTCTACTCTCCTGCTGAATAACATTGCTGTTAGGACTCTTTAAAGCTTATCAAAGTCGTCTGGCTAAAGTATTACTTTGGAATTTTTTTTTTTTTTTTTAAACCGAAAGCTGTGGAATACAATTTTTCTTACATAAATTAAATTCCACGAAACCACCGACGGCTTTGTATTTTCGTTCACCATCTTTGCAGGGCTCTTTTTTGATCCAACGATAATTTAGAATGCTTAAGTGGATGGCATTTGAAAACTTCGATTTATTTTATTCACTTTTCCTGCCTTTGATTTTTAAGTAAAATCTTTATTAATGCCTTTTAAATTTTTTTCTCTTTTCAGGACATTGCTGCATACATCAAAAAAGAATTCGACAAAAAATACAATCCAACATGGCATTGTATTGTTGGCAGAAATTTCGGTTCATATGTAACGCACGAGACTCGCCATTTTATCTACTTTTACTTAGGCCAAGTGGCAATTTTACTATTTAAGAGCGGTTAAATTAATTTAAGAGAAGATATTAAATAACAAAAAAAAAAAAAAAAGAAAAAAAAAAGAAAAAAAAAGAAGGAAATAATATTATACAAGAAAAATCTTGAAAGAAAATGCCCAGTTTTTTCTATTTTGATTTTTGAACTCGTCTCGTAAAACTGTCTTTTTGTTCTTTTCTCTTTTCACACGACTCTTTTATAAGCCAGATCCATAAACCAACACCTAAGACAAACATGTAGATTCTACCATTATGATGATGATGATGGTGATAATGACGATGATAATATGATCAAATGAAGCAGCAAAATAAAACATAAATTTCTTAATTTCTCCTTATAAAATATGTCTGTAAAATCTACCTAAATACACACACACACACCTACTGCTAGAAGTTTAGATTATAAATTTCATAATTATGAATTCAAAGAAATTTATAAAAATTCTGTGTAAGTCAAGTTTATGTTGATAAAAAAAAAAAAAACTAAATAAATGAATTTTTTTCAACTCGTAAATAATATGTTGTGCCCTTTGTTGTTATGTGTACTCTAAAATATTTTTGAACGTAAGTTTTTTTCATTTGCAAATCAATGCAAAATAAAAGTATTTACAATTGATTATATGATTTGGTTTCTATTCTGTGTGCCGGAACTCGGTAGGATGAGATATAAATATGACTTTTAGGCATGTTTATGCAGTGGCTGAACCTTCCAATATATTCCAGGCTGAGATTGAAAATAAAAAAATACAGAGCTATCCTCCTTTCCACCATTCTCTCCATCTCTATAGTCTGACTATTCATTTTTTTTCTTATAAGAACAATTTGGGCATCTTCACAGACAGCCAAGGGCTGGTATTAGTGAAGAGCTTTTCTCCTATTCAACAATTCTTTTCTTTTTAGTCACGAGTTATCATTGTTACAAAGTAATCAGTTTAGACATCATACTATTCCAACATTCTCATGTGCAAATTTCTTTATTAATTTCTTGAACTTGTGCACTTGCTCTGTATTTTTTATTTCCTCTGGTAATTCATTGTATATGGGTACAGCTGTGTGTTTCTGTCTGTTCTAGCGTATGATAGACGTAGATGTTGTCGTTATTGTGTGCCGTAGTTATGTGCTTCATCATGCTCTATTTGTCACCCCCTATCGAAATACACCCCCTGAAAGGACGCCATTCACCGATTTTGATGTATGAGCACTCGTTGGACGCGTATTGAAGAGGGGATCATTCCTACAAAGTTTCGCTGAGAAAACTTTCTTGGTTCTCGATATATGTCCAAAAAACCGTTTCGCCGTGGTCCGACGTATATGCTCCTAGTTTTATTGGTCTAACTTTTGACCTAGTGATTTATTTTCAAAAATTCTTTTGCGCATCTATTTCTTTTCTTATTCCGCGTCGAATGAGCTATCTCTCATCAAAATCGGTTAGATTTCATGTTTTCGGGAAAAAAATTTATGTATAGCTCATGCTTTTTGGCGAAATTTTGACTGAAAATTAAATGTCACCGATTTTGACGAATGAGCACTCGTTGGACGCGTATTGGAGAGGGGATTATTCCTACAAAGTTTCGCTGAGAAAACTTTCTTGTTTCTCGAGATATGTCCAAAAAACCGTTTCGCCGTGGTCCGACGCATATGCTCCTAGTTTTATTGGTCTAACTTTTCACCTAGTGATTTATTTTCAAAAATTCTTTTGCGCATCTATTTCTTTTCTTATTCCGCGTCGAATGAGCCATCCCTCATCAAAATCGGTTAGATTTCATTTTTGGGGAAAAAAATCTATGGGCATAGCCCATGCTTTTTGGCGAAATTTTGACTGAAAATTAAATGTCACCGATTTTGACGAATGAGCACTCGTTGGACGCGTATTGAAGAGGGGATTATTCCTACAAAAGTTTCAGTGAGAAAACTATCTTGTTTTTCGAGATATGTCCAAAAAACCGTTTCGCCGTGGTCCGACGCATATGCTCCTAGTTTTATTGGTCTAACTTTTCACCTAGTGATTTATTTTCAAAAATTCTTTTGCACATCTATTTCTTTTCTTATTCCGCGTCGAATGAGCCATCCCTCATCAAAATCGGTTAGATTTCATTTTTTGGGGAAAAAAATCTATGGGCTATAGCCCATGCTTTTTGGCGAAATTTTGACTGAAAATTAAATGTCACCGATTTTGACGAATGAGCACTCGTTGGACGCGTATTGAAGAGGGGATTATTCCTACAAAAGTTTCAGTGAGAAAACTTTCTTGTTTTTCGAGATATGTCCAAAAAACCGTTTCGCCGTGGTCCGACGCATATGCTCCTAGTTTTATTGGTCTAACTTTTCACCTAGTGATTTATTTTCAAAAATTCTTTTACATCTATTTCTTTTCTTATTCCGCGTCGAATGAGCCATCCCTCATCAAAATCGGTTAGATTTCATTTTTTGGGGAAAAAAATCTATGGGCTATAGCCCATGCTTTTTGGCGAAATTTTGACTGAAAATTAAATGTCACCGATTTTGACGAATGAGCACTCGTTGGACGCGTATTGAAGAGGGGATTATTCCTACAAAGTTTCGCTGAGAAAACTTTCTTGGTTCTCGATATATGTCCAAAAAACCGTTTCGCCGTGGTCCGACGCATATGCTCCTAGTTTTATTGGTCTAACTTTTCACCTAGTGATTTATTTTCAAAAATTCTTTTGCACATCTATTTCTTTTCTTATTCCGCGTCGAATGAGCCATCCCTCATCAAAATCGGTTAGATTTCATTTTTTGGGGAAAAAAATCTATGGGCTATAGCCCATGCTTTTTGGCGAAATTTTGACTGAAAATTAAATGTCACCGATTTTGACGAATGAGCACTCGTTGGACGCGTATTGAAGAGGGGATTATTCCTACAAAAGTTTCAGTGAGAAAACTTTCTTGTTTTTCGAGATATGGCCAAAAAACCGTTTCGCCGTGGTCCGACGCATATGCTCCTAGTTTTATTGGTCTAACTTTTCACCTAGTGATTTATTTTCAAAAATTCTTTTGCACATCTATTTCTTTTCTTATTCCGCGTCGAATGAGCCATCCCTCATCAAAATCGGTTAGATTTCATTTTTTGGGGAAACAAATCTATGGGCTATAGCCCATGCTTTTTGGCGAAATTTTGACTGAAAATTAAATGTCACCGATTTTGACGAATGAGCACTCGTTGGACGCGTATTGAAGAGGGGATTATTTCTACAAAAGTTTCAGTGAGAAAACTTTCTTGTTTTTCGAGATATGTCCAAAAAACCGTTTCGCCGTGGTCCGACGCATATGCTCCTAGTTTTATTGGTCTAACTTTTCACCTAGTGATTTATTTTCAAAAATTCTTTTGCACATCTATTTCTTTTCTTATTCCGCGTCGAATGAGCCATCCCTCATCAAAATCGGTTAGATTTCATTTTTTGGGGAAAAAAATCTATGGGCTATAGCCCATGCTTTTTGGCGAAATTTTGACTGAAAATTAAATGTCACCGATTTTGACGTATGAGCACTCGTTGGACGCGTATTGAAGAGGGGATTATTCCTACAAAGTTTCGCTGAGAAAACTTTCTTGGTTCTCGATATATGTCCAAAAAACCGTTTCGCCGTGGTCCGACGCATATGCTCCTAGTTTTATTGGTCTAACTTTTCACCTAGTGATTTATTTTCAAAAATTCTTTTGCACATCTATTTCTTTTCTTATTCCGCGTCGAATGAGCCATCCCTCATCAAAATCGGTTAGATTTCATTTTTTGGGGATAAAAATCTATAGGCTATAGCTTTTTGGCGAAATTTTGACTGAAAATTAAATGTCACCGATTTTGACGAATGAGCACTCGTTGGACGCGTATTGAAGAGGGGATTATTCCTACAAAAGTTTCAGTGAGAAAACTTTCTTGTTTTTCGAGATATGTCCAAAAAACCGTTTCGCCGAGGTCCGACGCATATGCTCCTAGTTTTATTGGTCTAACTTTTCACATAGTTATTTATTTTGAAAAATTCTTTTGCACATCTATTTCTTTTCTTATTCCGCGTCGAATGAGCCATCCCTCATCAAAATCGGTTAGATTTCATTTTTTGGGGAAAAAAATCTATGGGCTATAGCCCATGCTTTTTGGCGAAATTTTGACTGAAAATTAAATGTCACCGATTTTGACGTATGAGCACTCGTTGGACGCGTATTGAAGAGGGGATTATTCCTACAAAGTTTCGCTGAGAAAACTTTCTTGGTTCTCGATATATGTCCAAAAAACCGTTTCGCCGTGGTCCGACGCATATGCTCCTAGTTTTATTGGTCTAACTTTTCACCTAGTGATTTATTTTCAAAAATTCTTTTGCACATCTATTTCTTTTCTTATTCCGCGTCGAATGAGCCATCCCTCATCAAAATCGGTTAGATTTCATTTTTTGGGGATAAAAATCTATAGGCTATAGCTTTTTGGCGAAATTTTGACTGAAAATTAAATGTCACCGATTTTGACGAATGAGCACTCGTTGGACGCGTATTGAAGAGGGGATTATTCCTACAAAAGTTTCAGTGAGAAAACTTTCTTGTTTTTCGAGATATGTCCAAAAAACCGTTTCGCCGTGGTCCGACGCATATGCTCCTAGTTTTATTGGTCTAACTTTTCACCTAGTTATTTATTTTGAAAAATTCTTTTGCACATCTATTTCTTTTCTTATTCCGCGTCGAATGAGCCATCCCTCATCAAAATCGGTTAGATTTCATTTTTTGGGGAAAAAAATCTATGGGCTATAGCCCATGCTTTTTGGCGAAATTTTGACTGAAAATTAAATGTCACCGATTTTGACGTATGAGCACTCGTTGGACGCGTATTGAAGAGGGGATTATTCCTACAAAGTTTCGCTGAGAAAACTTTCTTGGTTCTCGATATATGTCCAAAAAACCGTTTCGCCGTGGTCCGACGCATATGCTCCTAGTTTTATTGGTCTAACTTTTCACCTAGTGATTTATTTTCAAAAATTCTTTTGCACATCTATTTCTTTTCTTATTCCGCGTCGAATGAGCCATCCCTCATCAAAATCGGTTAGATTTCATTTTTTGGGGAAAAAAATCTATGGGCTATAGCCCATGCTTTTTGGCGAAATTTTGACTGAAAATTAAATGTCACCGATTTTGACGTATGAGCGAGCACTCGTTGGACGCGTATTGAAGAGGGGATTATTCCTACAAAGTTTCGCTGAGAAAACTTTCTTGGTTCTCGATATATGTCCAAAAAACCGTTTCGCCGTGGTCCGACGCATATGCTCCTAGTTTTATTGGTCTAACTTTTCACCTAGTGATTTATTTTCAAAAATTCTTTTGCACATCTATTTCTTTTCTTATTCCGCGTCGAATGAGCCATCCCTCATCAAAATCGGTTAGATTTCATTTTTTGGGGATAAAAATCTATAGGCTATAGCTTTTTGGCGAAATTTTGACTGAAAATTAAATGTCACCGATTTTGACGAATGAGCACTCGTTGGACGCGTATTGAAGAGGGGATTATTCCTACAAAAGTTTCAGTGAGAAAACTTTCTTGTTTTTCGAGATATGTCCAAAAAACCGTTTCGCCGTGGTCCGACGCATATGCTCCTAGTTTTATTGGTCTAACTTTTCACCTAGTGATTTATTTTCAAAAATTCTTTTGCACATCTATTTCTTTTCTTATTCCGCGTCGAATGAGCCATCCCTCATCAAAATCGGTTAGATTTCATTTTTTGGGGAAATTTTGACTGAAAATTAAATGTCACCGATTTTGACGTATGAGCACTCGTTGGACGCGTATTGAAGAGGGGATTATTCCTACAAAGTTTCGCTGAGAAAACTTTCTTGGTTCTCGATATATGTCCAAAAAACCGTTTCGCCGTGGTCCGACGCATATGCTCCTAGTTTTATTGGTCTAACTTTTCACCTAGTGAGTTATTTTCAAAAATTCTTTTGCACATCTATTTCTTTTCTTATTCCGCGTCGAATGAGCCATCCCTCATCAAAATCGGTTAGATTTCATTTTTTGGGGAAACAAATCTATGGGCTATAGCCCATGCTTTTTGGCGAAATTTTGACTGAAAATTAAATGTCACCGATTTTGACGAATGAGCACTCGTTGGACGCGTATTGAAGAGGGGATTATTTCTACAAAAGTTTCAGTGAGAAAACTTTCTTGTTTTTCGAGATATGTCCAAAAAACCGTTTCGCCGTGGTCCGACGCATATGCTCCTAGTTTTATTGGTCTAACTTTTCACCTAGTGATTTATTTTCAAAAATTCTTTTGCACATCTATTTCTTTTCTTATTCCGCGTCGAATGAGCCATCCCTCATCAAAATCGGTTAGATTTCATTTTTTGGGGAAAAAAATCTATGGGCTATAGCCCATGCTTTTTGGCGAAATTTTGACTGAAAATTAAATGTCACCGATTTTGACGTATGAGCACTCGTTGGACGCGTATTGAAGAGGGGATTATTCCTACAAAGTTTCGCTGAGAAAACTTTCTTGGTTCTCGATATATGTCCAAAAAACCGTTTCGCCGTGGTCCGACGCATATGCTCCTAGTTTTATTGGTCTAACTTTTCACCTAGTGATTTATTTTCAAAAATTCTTTTGCACATCTATTTCTTTTCTTATTCCGCGTCGAATGAGCCATCCCTCATCAAAATCGGTTAGATTTCATTTTTTGGGGAAAAAAATCTATGGGCTATAGCCCATGCTTTTTGGCGAAATTTTGACTGAAAATTAAATGTCACCGATTTTGACGTATGAGCACTCGTTGGACGCGTATTGAAGAGGGGATTATTCCTACAAAGTTTCGCTGAGAAAACTTTCTTGGTTCTCGATATATGTCCAAAAAACCGTTTCGCCGTGGTCCGACGCATATGCTCCTAGTTTTATTGGTCTAACCTTTCACCTAGTGATTTATTTTCAAAAATTCTTTTGCACATCTATTTCTTTTCTTATTCCGCGTCGAATGAGCCATCCCTCATCAAAATCGGTTAGATTTCATTTTTTGGGGAAAAAAATCTATAGGCAGCTTTTTGGCGAAATTTTGACTGAAAATTAAATGTCACCGATTTTGACGAATGAGCACTCGTTGGACGCGTATTGAAGAGGGGATTATTCCTACAAAAGTTTCAGTGAGAAAACTTTCTTGTTTTTCGAGATATGTCCAAAAAACCGTTTCGCCGTGGTCCGACGCATATGCTCCTAGTTTTATTGGTCTAACTTTTCACCTAGTGATTTATTTTCAAAAATTCATCAAAATCGGTTAGATTTAATTTTTTGGGGAAACAAATCTATGGGCTATGGCCCATGCTTTTTGGCGAAATTTTGACTGAAAATTAAATGTCACCGATTTTGACGTATGAGCACTCGTTGGACGCGTATTGAAGAGGGGATTATTCCTACAAAGTTTCGCTGAGAAAACTTTCTTGGTTCTCGATATATGTCCAAAAAACCGTTTCGCCGTGGTCCGACGCATATGCTCCTAGTTTTATTGGTCTAACTTTTCACCTAGTGATTTATTTTCAAAAATTCTTTTGCACATCTATTTCTTTTCTTATTCCGCGTCGAATGAGCCATCCCTCATCAAAATCGGTTAGATTTCATTTTTTGGGGAAAAAAATCTATGGGCTATAGCCCATGCTTTTTGGCGAAATTTTGACTGAAAATTAAATGTCACCGATTTTGACGAATGAGCACTCGTTGGACGCGTATTGAAGAGGGGATTATTCCTACAAAGTTTCGCTGAGAAAACTTTCTTGGTTCTCGATATATGTCCAAAAAACCGTTTCGCCGAGGTCCGACGCATATGCTCCTAGTTTTATTGGTCTAACTTTTCACCTAGTGATTTATTTTCAAAAATTCTTTTGCACATCTATTTCTTTTCTTATTCCGCGTCGAATGAGCCATCCCTCATCAAAATCGGTTAGATTTCATTTTTTGGGGCAAAAAATCTATGGGCTATAGCCCATGCTTTTTGGCGAAATTTTGACTGAAAATTAAATGTCACCGATTTTGACGTATGAACACTCGTTGGACGCGTATTGAAGAGGGGATTATTCCTACAAAAGTTTCAGTGAGAAAACTTTCTTGTTTTTCGAGATATGTCCAAAAAACCGTTTCGCCGTGGTCCGACGCATATGCTCCTAGTTTTATTGGTCTAACTTTTCACCTAGTGATTTATTTTGAAAAATTCTTTTGCACATCTATTTCTTTTCTTATTCCGCGTCGAATGAGCCATCCCTCATCAAAATCGGTTAGATTTAATTTTTTGGGGAAAAAAATCTATGGGCTAGCCCATGCTTTTTGGCGAAATTTTGACTGAAAATTAAATGTCACCGATTTTGACGTATGAGCACTCGTTGGACGCGTATTGAAGAGGGGATTATTCCTACAAAGTTTCGCTGAGAAAACTTTCTTGGTTCTCGATATATGTCCAAAAAACCGTTTCGCCGTGGTCCGACGCATATGCTCCTAGTTTTATTGGTCTAACTTTTCACCTAGTGATTTATTTTCAAAAATTCTTTTGCACATCTATTTCTTTTCTTATTCCGCGTCGAATGAGCCATCCCTCATCAAAATCGGTTAGATTTCATTTTTTGGGGAAAAAAATCTATAGGCAGCTTTTTGGCGAAATTTTGACTGAAAATTAAATGTCACCGATTTTGACGAATGAGCACTCGTTGGACGCGTATTGAAGAGGGGATTATTCCTACAAAAGTTTCAGTGAGAAAACTTTCTTGTTTTTCGAGATATGTCCAAAAAACCGTTTCGCCGTGGTCCGACGCATATGCTCCTAGTTTTATTGGTCTAACTTTTCACCTAGTGATTTATTTTCAAAAATTCTTTTGCACATCTATTTCTTTTCTTATTCCGCGTCGAATGAGCCATCCCTCATCAAAATCGGTTAGATTTCATTTTTTGGGGAAACAAATCTATATAGCCCATGCTTTTTGGCGAAATTTTGACTGAAAATTAAATGTCACCGATTTTGACGTATGAGCACTCGTTGGACGCGTATTGAAGAGGGGATTATTCCTACAAAGTTTCGCTGAGAAAACTTTCTTGGTTCTCGATATATGTCCAAAAAACCGTTTCGCCGAGGTCCGACGCATATGCTCCTAGTTTTATTGGTCTAACTTTTCACCTAGTGATTTATTTTCAAAAATTCTTTTACACATCTATTTCTTTTCTTATTCCGCGTCGAATGAGCCATCCCTCATCAAAATCGGTTAGATTTCATTTTTTGGGGAAAAAAATCTATGGGCTATAGCCCATGCTTTTTGGCGAAATTTTGACTGAAAATTAAATGTCACCGATTTTGACGTATGAGCACTCGTTGGACGCGTATTGAAGAGGGGATTATTCCTACAAAGTTTCGCTGAGAAAACTTTCTTGGTTCTCGATATATGTCCAAAAAACCGTTTCGCCGTGGTCCGACGCATATGCTCCTAGTTTTATTGGTCTAACTTTTCACCTAGTGATTTATTTTCAAAAATTCTTTTGCACATCTATTTCTTTTCTTATTCCGCGTCGAATGAGCCATCCCTCATCAAAATCGGTTAGATTTCATTTTTTGGGGAAAAAAATCTATGGGCTATAGCCCATGCTTTTTGGCGAAATTTTGACTGAAAATTAAATGTCACCGATTTTGACGTATGAGCACTCGTTGGACGCGTATTGAAGAGGGGATCATTCCTACAAAGTTTCGCTGAGAAAACTTTCTTGGTTCTCGATATATGTCCAAAAAACCGTTTCGCCGTGGTCCGACGCATATGCTCCTAGTTTTATTGGTCTAACTTTTCACCTAGTGATTTATTTTCAAAAATTCTTTTGCACATCTATTTCTTTTCTTATTCCGCGTCGAATGAGCCATCCCTCATCAAAATCGGTTAGATTTCATTTTTTGGGGAAAAAAATCTATAGGCAGCTTTTTGGCGAAATTTTGACTGAAAATTAAATGTCACCGATTTTGACGAATGAGCACTCGTTGGACGCGTATTGAAGAGGGGATTATTCCTACAAAAGTTTCAGTGAGAAAACTTTCTTGTTTTTCGAGATATGTCCAAAAAACCGTTTCGCCGTGGTCCGACGCATATGCTCCTAGTTTTATTGGTCTAACTTTTCACCTAGTGATTTATTTTCAAAAATTCATCAAAATCGGTTAGATTTAATTTTTTGGGGAAACAAATCTATGGGCTATAGCCCATGCTTTTTGGCGAAATTTTGACTGAAAATTAAATGTCACCGATTTTGACATATGAGCACTCGTTGGACGCGTATTGAAGAGGGGATCATTCCTACAAAGTTTCGCTGAGAAAACTTTCTTGGTTCTCGATATATGTCCAAAAAACCGTTTCGCCGTGGTCCGACGCATATGCTCCTAGTTTTATTGGTCTAACTTTTCACCTAGTGATTTATTTTCAAAAATTCTTTTGCACATCTATTTCTTTTCTTATTCCGCGTCGAATGAGCCATCCCTCATCAAAATCGGTTAGATTTCATTTTTTGGGGAAAAAAATCTATAGGCAGCTTTTTGGCGAAATTTTGACTGAAAATTAAATGTCACCGATTTTGACGAATGAGCACTCGTTGGACGCGTATTGAAGAGGGGATTATTCCTACAAAAGTTTCAGTGAGAAAACTTTCTTGTTTTTCGAGATATGTCCAAAAAACCGTTTCGCCGTGGTCCGACGCATATGCTCCTAGTTTTATTGGTCTAACTTTTCACCTAGTGATTTATTTTCAAAAATTCTTTTGCACATCTATTTCTTTTCTTATTCCGCGTCGAATAAGCCATCCCTCATCAAAATCGGTTAGATTTCATTTTTTGGGGAAACAAATCTATGGGCTATAGCCCATGCTTTTTGGCGAAATTTTGACTGAAAATTAAATGTCACCGATTTTGACGTATGAGCACTCGTTGGACGCGTATTGAAGAGGGGATTATTCCTACAAAGTTTCGCTGAGAAAACTTTCTTGGTTCTCGATATATGTCCAAAAAACCGTTTCGCCGTGGTCCGACGCATATGCTCCTAGTTTTATTGGTCTAACTTTTCACCTAGTGATTTATTTTCAAAAATTCTTTTGCACATCTATTTCTTTTCTTATTCCGCGTCGAATGAGCCATCCCTCATCAAAATCGGTTAGATTTCATTTTTTGGGGCAAAAAATCTATAGGCAGCTTTTTGGCGAAATTTTGACTGAAAATTAAATGTCACCGATTTTGACGAATGAGCACTCGTTGGACGCGTATTGAAGAGGGGATTATTCCTACAAAAGTTTCAGTGAGAAAACTTTCTTGTTTTTCGAGATATGTCCAAAAAACCGTTTCGCCGTGGTCCGACGCATATGCTCCTAGTTTTATTGGTCTAACTTTTCACCTAGTGATTTATTTTCAAAAATTCTTTTGCACATCTATTTCTTTTCTTATTCCGCGTCGAATGAGCCATCCCTCATCAAAATCGGTTAGATTTCATTTTTTGGGGAAACAAATCTATGGGCTATAGCCCATGCTTTTTGGCGAAATTTTGACTGAAAATTAAATGTCACCGATTTTGACGTATGAGCACTCGTTGGACGCGTATTGAAGAGGGGATTATTCCTACAAAGTTTCGCTGAGAAAACTTTCTTGGTTCTCGATATATGTCCAAAAAACCGTTTCGCCGAGGTCCGACGCATATGCTCCTAGCTTTATTGGTCTAACTTTTCACCTAGTGATTTATTTTCAAAAATTCTTTTGCACATCTATTTCTTTTCTTATTCCGCGTCGAATGAGCCATCCCTCATCAAAATCGGTTAGATTTCATTTTTTGGGGAAAAAAATCTATGGGCTATAGCCCATGCTTTTTGGCGAAATTTTGACTGAAAATTAAATGTCACCGATTTTGACGAATGAGCACTCGTTGGACGCGTATTGAAGAGGGGATTATTCCTACAAAGTTTCGCTGAGAAAACTTTCTTGGTTCTCGATATATGTCCAAAAAACCGTTTCGCCGTGGTCCGACGCATATGCTCCTAGTTTTATTGGTCTAACTTTTCACCTAGTGATTTATTTTCAAAAATTCTTTTGCACATCTATTTCTTTTCTTATTCCGCGTCGAATGAGCCATCCCTCATCAAAATCGGTTAGATTTCATTTTTTGGGGCAAAAAATCTATGGGCTATAGCCCATGCTTTTTGGCGAAATTTTGACTGAAAATTAAATGTCACCGATTTTGACGTATGAGCACTCGTTGGACGCGTATTGAAGAGGGGATTATTCCTACAAAGTTTCGCTGAGAAAACTTTCTTGGTTCTCGATATATGTCCAAAAAACCGTTTCGCCGTGGTCCGACGCATATGCTCCTAGTTTTATTGGTCTAACTTTTCACCTAGTGATTTATTTTCAAAAATTCTTTTGCACATCTATTTCTTTTCTTATTCCGCGTCGAATGAGCCATCCCTCATCAAAATCGGTTAGATTTCATTTTTTGGGGAAAAAAATCTATGGGCTATAGCCCATGCTTTTTGGCGAAATTTTGACTGAAAATTAAATGTCACCGATTTTGACGTATGAGCACTCGTTGGACGCGTATTGAAGAGGGGATCATTCCTACAAAGTTTCGCTGAGAAAACTTTCTTGGTTCTCGATATATGTCCAAAAAACCGTTTCGCCGTGGTCCGACGTATATGCTCCTAGTTTTATTGGTCTAACTTTTGACCTAGTGATTTATTTTCAAAAATTCTTTTGCGCATCTATTTCTTTTCTTATTCCGCGTCGAATGAGCTATCTCTCATCAAAATCGGTTAGATTTCATGTTTTCGGGAAAAAAATTTATGTATAGCCATGCTTTTTGGCGAAATTTTGACTGAAAATTAAATGTCACCGATTTTGACGAATGAGCACTCGTTGGACGCGTATTGGAGAGGGGATTATTCCTACAAAGTTTCGCTGAGAAAACTTTCTTGGAATTTTGACTGAAAATTAAATGTCACCGATTTTGACGTATGAGCACTCGTTGGACGCGTATTGAAGAGGGGATTATTCCTACAAAAGTTTGAGTGAGAAAACTTTCTTGTTTTTCGAGATATGTCCAAAAAACCGTTTCGCCGTGGTCCGACGCATATGCTCCTAGTTTTATTGGTCTAACTTTTCACCTAGTGATTTATTTTGAAAAATTCTTTTGCACATCTATTTCTTTTCTTATTCCGCGTCGAATGAGCCATCCCTCATCAAAATCGGTTAGATTTCATTTTTTGGGGAAAAAAATCTATGGGCTAGCCCATGCTTTTTGGCGAAATTTTGACTGAAAATTAAATGTCACCGATTTTGACGTATGAGCACTCGTTGGACGCGTATTGAAGAGGGGATTATTCCTACAAAGTTTCGCTGAGAAAACTTTCTTGGTTCTCGATATATGTCCAAAAAACCGTTTCGCCGTGGTCCGACGCATATGCTCCTAGTTTTATTGGTCTAACTTTTCACCTAGTGATTTATTTTCAAAAATTCTTTTGCACATCTATTTCTTTTCTTATTCCGCGTCGAATGAGCCATCCCTCATCAAAATCGGTTAGATTTCATTTTTTGGGGAAAAAAATCTATAGGCAGCTTTTTGGCGAAATTTTGACTGAAAATTAAATGTCACCGATTTTGACGAATGAGCACTCGTTGGACGCGTATTGAAGAGGGGATTATTCCTACAAAAGTTTCAGTGAGAAAACTTTCTTGTTTTTCGAGATATTTCCAAAAAACCGTTTCGCCGTGGTCCGACGCATATGCTCCTAGTTTTATTGGTCTAACTTTTCACCTAGTGATTTATTTTCAAAAATTCTTTTGCACATCTATTTCTTTTCTTATTCCGCGTCGAATGAGCCATCCCTCATCAAAATCGGTTAGATTTCATTTTTTGGGGAAACAAATCTATGGGCTATAGCCCATGCTTTTTGGCGAAATTTTGACTGAAAATTAAATGTCACCGATTTTGACGTATGAGCACTCGTTGGACGCGTATTGAAGAGGGGATTATTCCTACAAAGTTTCGCTGAGAAAACTTTCTTGGTTCTCGATATATGTCCAAAAAACCGTTTCGCCGAGGTCCGACGCATATGCTCCTAGTTTTATTGGTCTAACTTTTCACCTAGTGATTTATTTTCAAAAATTCTTTTGCACATCTATTTCTTTTCTTATTCCGCGTCGAATGAGCCATCCCTCATCAAAATCGGTTAGATTTCATTTTTTGGGGAAAAAAATCTATGGGCTATAGCCCATGCTTTTTGGCGAAATTTTGACTGAAAATTAAATGTCACCGATTTTGACGTATGAGCACTCGTTGGACGCGTATTGAAGAGGGGATTATTCCTACAAAGTTTCGCTGAGAAAACTTTCTTGGTTCTCGATATATGTCCAAAAAACCGTTTCGCCGTGGTCCGACGCATATGCTCCTAGTTTTATTGGTCTAACTTTTCACCTAGTGATTTATTTTCAAAAATTCTTTTGCACATCTATTTCTTTTCTTATTCCGCGTCGAATGAGCCATCCCTCATCAAAATCGGTTAGATTTCATTTTTTGGGGAAAAAAATCTATGGGCTATAGCCCATGCTTTTTGGCGAAATTTTGACTGAAAATTAAATGTCACCGATTTTGACGTATGAGCACTCGTTGGACGCGTATTGAAGAGGGGATTATTCCTACAAAGTTTCGCTGAGAAAACTTTCTTGGTTCTCGATATATGTCCAAAAAACCGTTTCGCCGAGGTCCGACGCATATGCTCCTAGTCTTATTGGTCTAACTTTTCACCTAGTGATTTATTTTCAAAAATTCTTTTGCACATCTATTTCTTTTCTTATTCCGCGTCGAATGAGCCATCCCTCATCAAAATCGGTTAGATTTCATTTTTTGGGTCAAAAAATCTATGGGCTATAGCCCATGCTTTTTGGCGAAATTTTGACTGAAAATTAAATGTCACCGATTTTGACGTATGAGCACTCGTTGGACGCGTATTGAAGAGGGGATTATTCCTACAAAGTTTCGCTGAGAAAACTTTCTTGGTTCTCGATATATGTCCAAAAAACCGTTTCGCCGTGGTCCGACGCATATGCTCCTAGTTTTATTGGTCTAACTTTTCACCTAGTGATTTATTTTCAAAAATTCTTTTGCACATCTATTTCTTTTCTTATTCCGCGTCGAATGAGCCATCCCTCATCAAAATCGGTTAGATTTCACTTTTTTGGGGAAAAAAATCTATGGGCTATAGCCCATGCTTTTTGGCGAAATTTTGACTGAAAATTAAATGTCACCGATTTTGACGTATGAGCACTCGTTGGACGCGTATTGAAGAGGGGATTATTCCTACAAAGTTTCGCTGAGAAAACTTTCTTGGTTCTCGATATATGTCCAAAAAACCGTTTCGCCGAGGTCCGACGCATATGCTCCTAGTTTTATTGGTCTAACTTTTCACCTAGTGATTTATTTTCAAAAATTCTTTTGCACATCTATTTCTTTTCTTATTCCGCGTCGAATGAGCCATCCCTCATCAAAATCGGTTAGATTTCATTTTTTGGGGCAAAAAATCTATGGGTATAGCCCATGCTTTTTGGCGAAATTTTGACTGAAAATTAAATGTCACCGATTTTGACGTATGAACACTCGTTGGACGCGTATTGAAGAGGGGATTATTCCTACAAAGTTTCGCTGAGAAAACTTTCTTGGTTCTCGATATATGTCCAAAAAACCGTTTCGCCGTGGTCCGACGCATATGCTCCTAGTTTTATTGGTCTAACTTTTCACCTAGTGATTTATTTTCAAAAATTCTTTTGCACATCTATTTCTTTTCTTATGCCGCGTCGAATGAGCCATCCCTCATCAAAATCGGTTAGATTTCACTTTTTTGGGGAAAAAAATCTATGGGCTATAGCCCATGCTTTTTGGCGAAATTTTGACGGAAAATTAAATGTCACCGATTTTGACGTATGAGCACTCGTTGGACGCGTATTGAAGAGGGGATTATTCCTACAAAGTTTCGCTGAGAAAACTTTCTTGGTTCTCGATATATGTCCAAAAAACCGTTTCGCCGAGGTCCGACGCATATGCTCCTAGTTTTATTGGTCTAACTTTTCACCTAGTGATTTATTTTCAAAAATTCTTTTGCACATCTATTTCTTTTCTTATTCCGCGTCGAATGAGCCATCCCTCATCAAAATCGGTTAGATTTCATTTTTTGGGGCAAAAAATCTATGGGCTATATATAGCCCATGCTTTTTGGCGAAATTTTGACTGAAAATTAAATGTCACCGATTTTGACGTATGAACACTCGTTGGACGCGTATTGAAGAGGGGATTATTCCTACAAAAGTTTCAGTGAGAAAACTTTCTTGTTTTTCGAGATATGTCCAAAAAACCGTTTCGCCGTGGTCCGACGCATATGCTCCTAGTTTTATTGGTCTAACTTTTCACCTAGTGATTTATTTTCAAAAATTCTTTTGCACATCTATTTCTTTTCTTATTCCGCGTCGAATGAGCCATCCCTCATCAAAATCGGTTAGATTTCATTTTTTGGGGAAAAAAATCTATGGGCTATAGCCCATGCTTTTTGGCGAAATTTTGACTGAAAATTAAATGTCACCGATTTTGACGTATGAGCACTCGTTGGACGCGTATTGAAGAGGGGATTATTCCTACAAAGTTTCGCTGAGAAAACTTTCTTGGTTCTCGATATATGTCCAAAAAACCGTTTCGCCGAGGTCCGACGCATATGCTCCTAGTCTTATTGGTCTAACTTTTCACCTAGTGATTTATTTTCAAAAATTCTTTTGCACATCTATTTCTTTTCTTATTCCGCGTCGAATGAGCCATCCCTCATCAAAATCGGTTAGATTTCATTTTTTGGGTCAAAAAATCTATGGGCTATAGCCCATGCTTTTTGGCGAAATTTTGACTGAAAATTAAATGTCACCGATTTTGACGTATGAGCACTCGTTGGACGCGTATTGAAGAGGGGATTATTCCTACAAAGTTTCGCTGAGAAAACTTTCTTGGTTCTCGATATATGTCCAAAAAACCGTTTCGCCGTGGTCCGACGCATATGCTCCTAGTTTTATTGGTCTAACTTTTCACCTAGTGATTTATTTTCAAAAATTCTTTTGCACATCTATTTCTTTTCTTATTCCGCGTCGAATGAGCCATCCCTCATCAAAATCGGTTAGATTTCACTTTTTTGGGGAAAAAAATCTATGGGCTATAGCCCATGCTTTTTGGCGAAATTTTGACTGAAAATTAAATGTCACCGATTTTGACGTATGAGCACTCGTTGGACGCGTATTGAAGAGGGGATTATTCCTACAAAGTTTCGCTGAGAAAACTTTCTTGGTTCTCGATATATGTCCAAAAAACCGTTTCGCCGAGGTCCGACGCATATGCTCCTAGTTTTATTGGTCTAACTTTTCACCTAGTGATTTATTTTCAAAAATTCTTTTGCACATCTATTTCTTTTCTTATTCCGCGTCGAATGAGCCATCCCTCATCAAAATCGGTTAGATTTCATTTTTTGGGGCAAAAAATCTATGGGCTATAGCCCATGCTCTTTGGCGAAATTTTGACTGAAAATTAAATGTCACCGATTTTGACGTATGAACACTCGTTGGACGCGTATTGAAGAGGGGATTATTCCTACAAAAGTTTCAGTGAGAAAACTTTCTTGTTTTTCGAGATATGTCCAAAAAACCGTTTCGCCGTGGTCCGACGCATATGCTCCTAGTTTTATTGGTCTAACTTTTCACCTAGTGATTTATTTTCAAAAATTCTTTTGCACATCTATTTCTTTTCTTATTCCGCGTCGAATGAGCCATCCCTCATCAAAATCGGTTAGATTTCATTTTTTGGGGAAAAAAATCTATAGGCAGCTTTTTGGCGAAATTTTGACTGAAAATTAAATGTCACCGATTTTGACGAATGAGCACTCGTTGGACGCGTATTGAAGAGGGGATTATTCCTACAAAAGTTTCAGTGAGAAAACTTTCTTGTTTTTCGAGATATGTCCAAAAAACCGTTTCGCCGTGGTCCGACGCATATGCTCCTAGTTTTATTGGTCTAACTTTTCACCTAGTGATTTATTTTCAAAAATTCATCAAAATCGGTTAGATTTAATTTTTTGGGGAAACAAATCTATGGGCTATAGCCCATGCTTTTTGGCGAAATTTTGACTGAAAATTAAATGTCACCGATTTTGACATATGAGCACTCGTTGGACGCGTATTGAAGAGGGGATCATTCCTACAAAGTTTCGCTGAGAAAACTTTCTTGGTTCTCGATATATGTCCAAAAAACCGTTTCGCCGTGGTCCGACGCATATGCTCCTAGTTTTATTGGTCTAACTTTTCACCTAGTGATTTATTTTCAAAAATTCTTTTGCACATCTATTTCTTTTCTTATTCCGCGTCGAATGAGCCATCCCTCATCAAAATCGGTTAGATTTCATTTTTTGGGGAAAAAAATCTATAGGCAGCTTTTTGGCGAAATTTTGACTGAAAATTAAATGTCACCGATTTTGACGAATGAGCACTCGTTGGACGCGTATTGAAGAGGGGATTATTCCTACAAAAGTTTCAGTGAGAAAACTTTCTTGTTTTTCGAGATATGTCCAAAAAACCGTTTCGCCGTGGTCCGACGCATATGCTCCTAGTTTTATTGGTCTAACTTTTCACCTAGTGATTTATTTTCAAAAATTCATCAAAATCGGTTAGATTTAATTTTTTGGGGAAACAAATCTATGGGCTATAGCCCATGCTTTTTGGCGAAATTTTGACTGAAAATTAAATGTCACCGATTTTGACATATGAGCACTCGTTGGACGCGTATTGAAGAGGGGATCATTCCTACAAAGTTTCGCTGAGAAAACTTTCTTGGTTCTCGATATATGTCCAAAAAACCGTTTCGCCGTGGTCCGACGCATATGCTCCTAGTTTTATTGGTCTAACTTTTCACCTAGTGATTTATTTTCAAAAATTCTTTTGCACATCTATTTCTTTTCTTATTCCGCGTCGAATGAGCCATCCCTCATCAAAATCGGTTAGATTTCATTTTTTGGGGAAAAAAATCTATAGGCAGCTTTTTGGCGAAATTTTGACTGAAAATTAAATGTCACCGATTTTGACGAATGAGCACTCGTTGGACGCGTATTGAAGAGGGGATTATTCCTACAAAAGTTTCAGTGAGAAAACTTTCTTGTTTTTCGAGATATGTCCAAAAAACCGTTTCGCCGTGGTCCGACGCATATGCTCCTAGTTTTATTGGTCTAACTTTTCACCTAGTGATTTATTTTCAAAAATTCTTTTGCACATCTATTTCTTTTCTTATTCCGCGTCGAATAAGCCATCCCTCATCAAAATCGGTTAGATTTCATTTTTTGGGGAAACAAATCTATGGGCTATAGCCCATGCTTTTTGGCGAAATTTTGACTGAAAATTAAATGTCACCGATTTTGACGTATGAGCACTCGTTGGACGCGTATTGAAGAGGGGATTATTCCTACAAAGTTTCGCTGAGAAAACTTTCTTGGTTCTCGATATATGTCCAAAAAACCGTTTCGCCGTGGTCCGACGCATATGCTCCTAGTTTTATTGGTCTAACTTTTCACCTAGTGATTTATTTTCAAAAATTCTTTTGCACATCTATTTCTTTTCTTATTCCGCGTCGAATGAGCCATCCCTCATCAAAATCGGTTAGATTTCATTTTTTGGGGAAAAAAATCTATGGGCTATAGCCCATGCTTTTTGGCGAAATTTTGACTGAAAATTAAATGTCACCGATTTTGACGAATGAGCACTCGTTGGACGCGTATTGAAGAGGGGATTATTCCTACAAAGTTTCGCTGAGAAAACTTTCTTGGTTCTCGATATATGTCCAAAAAACCGTTTCGCCGAGGTCCGACGCATATGCTCCTAGTTTTATTGGTCTAACTTTTCACCTAGTGATTTATTTTCAAAAATTCTTTTGCACATCTATTTCTTTTCTTATTCCGCGTCGAATGAGCCATCCCTCATCAAAATCGGTTAGATTTCATTTTTTGGGGCAAAAAATCTATAGGCAGCTTTTTGGCGAAATTTTGACTGAAAATTAAATGTCACCGATTTTGACGAATGAGCACTCGTTGGACGCGTATTGAAGAGGGGATTATTCCTACAAAAGTTTCAGTGAGAAAACTTTCTTGTTTTTCGAGATATGTCCAAAAAACCGTTTCGCCGTGGTCCGACGCATATGCTCCTAGTTTTATTGGTCTAACTTTTCACCTAGTGATTTATTTTCAAAAATTCTTTTGCACATCTATTTCTTTTCTTATTCCGCGTCGAATGAGCCATCCCTCATCAAAATCGGTTAGATTTCATTTTTTGGGGAAACAAATCTATGGGCTATAGCCCATGCTTTTTGGCGAAATTTTGACTGAAAATTAAATGTCACCGATTTTGACGTATGAGCACTCGTTGGACGCGTATTGAAGAGGGGATTATTCCTACAAAGTTTCGCTGAGAAAACTTTCTTGGTTCTCGATATATGTCCAAAAAACCGTTTCGCCGAGGTCCGACGCATATGCTCCTAGCTTTATTGGTCTAACTTTTCACCTAGTGATTTATTTTCAAAAATTCTTTTGCACATCTATTTCTTTTCTTATTCCGCGTCGAATGAGCCATCCCTCATCAAAATCGGTTAGATTTCATTTTTTGGGGAAAAAAATCTATGGGCTATAGCCCATGCTTTTTGGCGAAATTTTGACTGAAAATTAAATGTCACCGATTTTGACGAATGAGCACTCGTTGGACGCGTATTGAAGAGGGGATTATTCCTACAAAGTTTCGCTGAGAAAACTTTCTTGGTTCTCGATATATGTCCAAAAAACCGTTTCGCCGTGGTCCGACGCATATGCTCCTAGTTTTATTGGTCTAACTTTTCACCTAGTGATTTATTTTCAAAAATTCTTTTGCACATCTATTTCTTTTCTTATTCCGCGTCGAATGAGCCATCCCTCATCAAAATCGGTTAGATTTCATTTTTTGGGGCAAAAAATCTATGGGCTATAGCCCATGCTTTTTGGCGAAATTTTGACTGAAAATTAAATGTCACCGATTTTGACGTATGAGCACTCGTTGGACGCGTATTGAAGAGGGGATTATTCCTACAAAGTTTCGCTGAGAAAACTTTCTTGGTTCTCGATATATGTCCAAAAAACCGTTTCGCCGTGGTCCGACGCATATGCTCCTAGTTTTATTGGTCTAACTTTTCACCTAGTGATTTATTTTCAAAAATTCTTTTGCACATCTATTTCTTTTCTTATTCCGCGTCGAATGAGCCATCCCTCATCAAAATCGGTTAGATTTCATTTTTTGGGGAAAAAAATCTATGGGCTATAGCCCATGCTTTTTGGCGAAATTTTGACTGAAAATTAAATGTCACCGATTTTGACGTATGAGCACTCGTTGGACGCGTATTGAAGAGGGGATCATTCCTACAAAGTTTCGCTGAGAAAACTTTCTTGGTTCTCGATATATGTCCAAAAAACCGTTTCGCCGTGGTCCGACGTATATGCTCCTAGTTTTATTGGTCTAACTTTTGACCTAGTGATTTATTTTCAAAAATTCTTTTGCGCATCTATTTCTTTTCTTATTCCGCGTCGAATGAGCTATCTCTCATCAAAATCGGTTAGATTTCATGTTTTCGGGAAAAAAATTTATGTATAGCCATGCTTTTTGGCGAAATTTTGACTGAAAATTAAATGTCACCGATTTTGACGAATGAGCACTCGTTGGACGCGTATTGGAGAGGGGATTATTCCTACAAAGTTTCGCTGAGAAAACTTTCTTGGAATTTTGACTGAAAATTAAATGTCACCGATTTTGACGTATGAGCACTCGTTGGACGCGTATTGAAGAGGGGATTATTCCTACAAAAGTTTGAGTGAGAAAACTTTCTTGTTTTTCGAGATATGTCCAAAAAACCGTTTCGCCGTGGTCCGACGCATATGCTCCTAGTTTTATTGGTCTAACTTTTCACCTAGTGATTTATTTTGAAAAATTCTTTTGCACATCTATTTCTTTTCTTATTCCGCGTCGAATGAGCCATCCCTCATCAAAATCGGTTAGATTTCATTTTTTGGGGAAAAAAATCTATAGGCAGCTTTTTGGCGAAATTTTGACTGAAAATTAAATGTCACCGATTTTGACGAATGAGCACTCGTTGGACGCGTATTGAAGAGGGGATTATTCCTACAAAAGTTTCAGTGAGAAAACTTTCTTGTTTTTCGAGATATTTCCAAAAAACCGTTTCGCCGTGGTCCGACGCATATGCTCCTAGTTTTATTGGTCTAACTTTTCACCTAGTGATTTATTTTCAAAAATTCTTTTGCACATCTATTTCTTTTCTTATTCCGCGTCGAATGAGCCATCCCTCATCAAAATCGGTTAGATTTCATTTTTTGGGGAAACAAATCTATGGGCTATAGCCCATGCTTTTTGGCGAAATTTTGACTGAAAATTAAATGTCACCGATTTTGACGTATGAGCACTCGTTGGACGCGTATTGAAGAGGGGATTATTCCTACAAAGTTTCGCTGAGAAAACTTTCTTGGTTCTCGATATATGTCCAAAAAACCGTTTCGCCGAGGTCCGACGCATATGCTCCTAGTTTTATTGGTCTAACTTTTCACCTAGTGATTTATTTTCAAAAATTCTTTTGCACATCTATTTCTTTTCTTATTCCGCGTCGAATGAGCCATCCCTCATCAAAATCGGTTAGATTTCATTTTTTGGGGAAAAAAATCTATGGGCTATAGCCCATGCTTTTTGGCGAAATTTTGACTGAAAATTAAATGTCACCGATTTTGACGTATGAGCACTCGTTGGACGCGTATTGAAGAGGGGATTATTCCTACAAAGTTTCGCTGAGAAAACTTTCTTGGTTCTCGATATATGTCCAAAAAACCGTTTCGCCGTGGTCCGACGCATATGCTCCTAGTTTTATTGGTCTAACTTTTCACCTAGTGATTTATTTTCAAAAATTCTTTTGCACATCTATTTCTTTTCTTATTCCGCGTCGAATGAGCCATCCCTCATCAAAATCGGTTAGATTTCATTTTTTGGGGAAAAAAATCTATGGGCTATAGCCCATGCTTTTTGGCGAAATTTTGACTGAAAATTAAATGTCACCGATTTTGACGTATGAGCACTCGTTGGACGCGTATTGAAGAGGGGATTATTCCTACAAAGTTTCGCTGAGAAAACTTTCTTGGTTCTCGATATATGTCCAAAAAACCGTTTCGCCGAGGTCCGACGCATATGCTCCTAGTCTTATTGGTCTAACTTTTCACCTAGTGATTTATTTTCAAAAATTCTTTTGCACATCTATTTCTTTTCTTATTCCGCGTCGAATGAGCCATCCCTCATCAAAATCGGTTAGATTTCATTTTTTGGGTCAAAAAATCTATGGGCTATAGCCCATGCTTTTTGGCGAAATTTTGACTGAAAATTAAATGTCACCGATTTTGACGTATGAGCACTCGTTGGACGCGTATTGAAGAGGGGATTATTCCTACAAAGTTTCGCTGAGAAAACTTTCTTGGTTCTCGATATATGTCCAAAAAACCGTTTCGCCGTGGTCCGACGCATATGCTCCTAGTTTTATTGGTCTAACTTTTCACCTAGTGATTTATTTTCAAAAATTCTTTTGCACATCTATTTCTTTTCTTATTCCGCGTCGAATGAGCCATCCCTCATCAAAATCGGTTAGATTTCACTTTTTTGGGGAAAAAAATCTATGGGCTATAGCCCATGCTTTTTGGCGAAATTTTGACTGAAAATTAAATGTCACCGATTTTGACGTATGAGCACTCGTTGGACGCGTATTGAAGAGGGGATTATTCCTACAAAGTTTCGCTGAGAAAACTTTCTTGGTTCTCGATATATGTCCAAAAAACCGTTTCGCCGAGGTCCGACGCATATGCTCCTAGTTTTATTGGTCTAACTTTTCACCTAGTGATTTATTTTCAAAAATTCTTTTGCACATCTATTTCTTTTCTTATTCCGCGTCGAATGAGCCATCCCTCATCAAAATCGGTTAGATTTCATTTTTTGGGGCAAAAAATCTATGGGTATAGCCCATGCTTTTTGGCGAAATTTTGACTGAAAATTAAATGTCACCGATTTTGACGTATGAACACTCGTTGGACGCGTATTGAAGAGGGGATTATTCCTACAAAGTTTCGCTGAGAAAACTTTCTTGGTTCTCGATATATGTCCAAAAAACCGTTTCGCCGTGGTCCGACGCATATGCTCCTAGTTTTATTGGTCTAACTTTTCACCTAGTGATTTATTTTCAAAAATTCTTTTGCACATCTATTTCTTTTCTTATGCCGCGTCGAATGAGCCATCCCTCATCAAAATCGGTTAGATTTCACTTTTTTGGGGAAAAAAATCTATGGGCTATAGCCCATGCTTTTTGGCGAAATTTTGACGGAAAATTAAATGTCACCGATTTTGACGTATGAGCACTCGTTGGACGCGTATTGAAGAGGGGATTATTCCTACAAAGTTTCGCTGAGAAAACTTTCTTGGTTCTCGATATATGTCCAAAAAACCGTTTCGCCGAGGTCCGACGCATATGCTCCTAGTTTTATTGGTCTAACTTTTCACCTAGTGATTTATTTTCAAAAATTCTTTTGCACATCTATTTCTTTTCTTATTCCGCGTCGAATGAGCCATCCCTCATCAAAATCGGTTAGATTTCATTTTTTGGGGCAAAAAATCTATGGGCTATATATAGCCCATGCTTTTTGGCGAAATTTTGACTGAAAATTAAATGTCACCGATTTTGACGTATGAACACTCGTTGGACGCGTATTGAAGAGGGGATTATTCCTACAAAAGTTTCAGTGAGAAAACTTTCTTGTTTTTCGAGATATGTCCAAAAAACCGTTTCGCCGTGGTCCGACGCATATGCTCCTAGTTTTATTGGTCTAACTTTTCACCTAGTGATTTATTTTCAAAAATTCTTTTGCACATCTATTTCTTTTCTTATTCCGCGTCGAATGAGCCATCCCTCATCAAAATCGGTTAGATTTCATTTTTTGGGGAAAAAAATCTATGGGCTATAGCCCATGCTTTTTGGCGAAATTTTGACTGAAAATTAAATGTCACCGATTTTGACGTATGAGCACTCGTTGGACGCGTATTGAAGAGGGGATTATTCCTACAAAGTTTCGCTGAGAAAACTTTCTTGGTTCTCGATATATGTCCAAAAAACCGTTTCGCCGAGGTCCGACGCATATGCTCCTAGTCTTATTGGTCTAACTTTTCACCTAGTGATTTATTTTCAAAAATTCTTTTGCACATCTATTTCTTTTCTTATTCCGCGTCGAATGAGCCATCCCTCATCAAAATCGGTTAGATTTCATTTTTTGGGTCAAAAAATCTATGGGCTATAGCCCATGCTTTTTGGCGAAATTTTGACTGAAAATTAAATGTCACCGATTTTGACGTATGAGCACTCGTTGGACGCGTATTGAAGAGGGGATTATTCCTACAAAGTTTCGCTGAGAAAACTTTCTTGGTTCTCGATATATGTCCAAAAAACCGTTTCGCCGTGGTCCGACGCATATGCTCCTAGTTTTATTGGTCTAACTTTTCACCTAGTGATTTATTTTCAAAAATTCTTTTGCACATCTATTTCTTTTCTTATTCCGCGTCGAATGAGCCATCCCTCATCAAAATCGGTTAGATTTCACTTTTTTGGGGAAAAAAATCTATGGGCTATAGCCCATGCTTTTTGGCGAAATTTTGACTGAAAATTAAATGTCACCGATTTTGACGTATGAGCACTCGTTGGACGCGTATTGAAGAGGGGATTATTCCTACAAAGTTTCGCTGAGAAAACTTTCTTGGTTCTCGATATATGTCCAAAAAACCGTTTCGCCGAGGTCCGACGCATATGCTCCTAGTTTTATTGGTCTAACTTTTCACCTAGTGATTTATTTTCAAAAATTCTTTTGCACATCTATTTCTTTTCTTATTCCGCGTCGAATGAGCCATCCCTCATCAAAATCGGTTAGATTTCATTTTTTGGGGCAAAAAATCTATGGGCTATAGCCCATGCTCTTTGGCGAAATTTTGACTGAAAATTAAATGTCACCGATTTTGACGTATGAACACTCGTTGGACGCGTATTGAAGAGGGGATTATTCCTACAAAAGTTTCAGTGAGAAAACTTTCTTGTTTTTCGAGATATGTCCAAAAAACCGTTTCGCCGTGGTCCGACGCATATGCTCCTAGTTTTATTGGTCTAACTTTTCACCTAGTGATTTATTTTCAAAAATTCTTTTGCACATCTATTTCTTTTCTTATTCCGCGTCGAATGAGCCATCCCTCATCAAAATCGGTTAGATTTCATTTTTTGGAGCAAAAAATCTATGGGCTATAGCCCATGCTTTTTGGCGAAATTTTGACTGAAAATTAAATGTCACCGATTTTGACGTATGAACACTCGTTGGACGCGTATTGAAGAGGGGATTATTCCTACAAAGTTTCGCTGAGAAAACTTTCTTGGTTCTCGATATATGTCCAAAAAACCGTTTCGCCGTGGTCCGACGCATATGCTCCTAGTTTTATTGGTCTAACTTTTCACCTAGTGATTTATTTTCAAAAATTCTTTTGCACATCTATTTCTTTTCTTATTCCGCGTCGAATGAGCCATCCCTCATCAAAATCGGTTAGATTTCATTTTTTGGGGCAAAAAATCTATGGGCTATATATAGCCCATGCTTTTTGGCGAAATTTTGACTGAAAATTAAATGTCACCGATTTTGACGTATGAACACTCGTTGGACGCGTATTGAAGAGGGGATTATTCCTACAAAAGTTTCAGTGAGAAAACTTTCTTGTTTTTCGAGATATGTCCAAAAAACCGTTTCGCCGTGGTCCGACGCATATGCTCCTAGTTTTATTGGTCTAACTTTTCACCTAGTGATTTATTTTCAAAAATTCTTTTGCACATCTATTTCTTTTCTTATTCCGCGTCGAATGAGCCATCCCTCATCAAAATCGGTTAGATTTCATTTTTTGGGGCAAAAAATCTATGGGCTATAGCCCATGCTTTTTGGCGAAATTTTGACTGAAAATTAAATGTCACCGATTTTGACGTATGAACACTCGTTGGACGCGTATTGAAGAGGGGATTATTCCTACAAAAGTTTCAGTGAGAAAACTTTCTTGTTTTTCGAGATATGTCCAAAAAACCGTTTCGCCGTGGTCCGACGCATATGCTCCTAGTTTTATTGGTCTAACTTTTCACCTAGTGATTTATTTTCAAAAATTCTTTTGCACATCTATTTCTTTTCTTATTCCGCGTCGAATGAGCCATCCCTCATCAAAATCGGTTAGATTTCATTTTTTGGGGCAAAAAATCTATGGGCTATAATAGCCCATGCTTTTTGGCGAAATTTTGACTGAAAATTAAATGTCACCGATTTTGACGTATGAGCACTCGTTGGACGCGTATTGAAGAGGGGATTATTCCTACAAAGTTTCGCTGAGAAAACTTTCTTGGTTCTCGATATATGTCCAAAAAACCGTTTCGCCGTGGTCCGACGCATATGCTCCTAGTTTTATTGGTCTAACTTTTCACCTAGTGATTTATTTTCAAAAATTCTTTTGCACATCTATTTCTTTTTTTATTCCGCGTCGAATGAGCCATCCCTCATCAAAATCGGTTAGATTTCATTTTTTGGGGAAAAAAATCTATGGGCTATAGCCCATGCTTTTTGGCGAAATTTTGAGTGAAAATTAAATGTCACCGATTTTGACGTATGAGCACTCGTTGGACGCGTATTGAAGAGGGGATTATTCCTACAAAGTTTCGCTGAGAAAACTTTCTTGGTTCTCGATATATGTCCAAAAAACCGTTTCGCCGTGGTCCGACGCATATGCTCCTAGTTTTATTGGTCTAACTTTTCACCTAGTGATTTATTTTCAAAAATTCTTTTGCACATCTATTTCTTTTCTTATTCCGCGTCGAATGAGCCATCCCTCATCAAAATCGGTTAGATTTCATTTTTTGGGGCAAAAAATCTATGGGCTATAGCCCATGCTTTTTGGCGAAATTTTGACTGAAAATTAAATGTCACCGATTTTGACGTATGAACACTCGTTGGACGCGTATTGAAGAGGGGATTATTCCTACAAAAGTTTCAGTGAGAAAACTTTCTTGTTTTTCGAGATATGTCCAAAAAACCGTTTCGCCGTGGTCCGACGCATATGCTCCTAGTTTTATTGGTCTAACTTTTCACCTAGTGATTTATTTTCAAAAATTCTTTTGCACATCTATTTCTTTTCTTATTCCGCGTCGAATGAGCCATCCCTCATCAAAATCGGTTAGATTTCATTTTTTGGGGAAAAAAATCTATGGGCTATAGCCCATGCTTTTTGGCGAAATTTTGACTGAAAATTAAATGTCACCGATTTTGACGTATGAGCACTCGTTGGACGCGTATTGAAGAGGGGATTATTCCTACAAAGTTTCGCTGAGAAAACTTTCTTGGTTCTCGATATATGTCCAAAAAACCGTTTCGCCGTGGTCCGACGCATATGCTCCTAGTTTTATTGGTCTAACTTTTCACCTAGTGATTTATTTTCAAAAATTCTTTTGCACATCTATTTCTTTTCTTATTCCGCGTCGAATGAGCCATCCCTCATCAAAATCGGTTAGATTTCATTTTTTGGGGAAAAAAATCTATGGGCTATAGCCCATGCTTTTTGGCGAAATTTTGACTGAAAATTGAATGTCACCGATTTTGACGAATGAGCACTCGTTGGACGCGTATTGAAGAGGGGATTATTCCTACAAAAGTTTCAGTGAGAAAACTTTCTTGGTTCTCGATATATGTCCAAAAAACCGTTTCGCCGTGGTCCGACGCATATGCTCCTAGTTTTATTGGTCTAACTTTTCACCTAGTGATTTATTTTCAAAAATTCTTTTGCACATCTATTTCTTTTCTTATTCCGCGTCGAATGAGCCATCCCTCATCAAAATCGGTTAGATTTCATTTTTTGGGGAAAAAAATCTATGGGCTATACCCATGCTTTTTGGCGAAATTTTGACTGAAAATTAAATGTCACCGATTTTGACGTATGAGCACTCGTTGGACGCGTATTGAAGAGGGGATTATTCCTACAAAGTTTCGCTGAGAAAACTTTCTTGGTTCTCGATATATGTCCAAAAAACCGTTTCGCCGTGGTCCGACGCATATGCTCCTAGTTTTATTGGTCTAACTTTTCACCTAGTGATTTATTTTCAAAAATTCTTTTGCACATCTATTTCTTTTCTTATTCCGCGTCGAATGAGCCATCCCTCATCAAAATCGGTTAGATTTCACTTTTTTGGGGAAAAAAATCTATGGGCTATAGCCCATGCTTTTTGGCGAAATTTTGACTGAAAATTAAATGTCACCGATTTTGACGTATGAGCACTCGTTGGACGCGTATTGAAGAGGGGATTATTCCTACAAAGTTTCGCTGAGAAAACTGTCTTGGTTCTCGATATATGTCCAAAAAACCGTTTCGCCGAGGTCCGACGCATATGCTCCTAGTTTTATTGGTCTAACTTTGCACCTAGTGATTTATTTTCAAAAATTCTTTTGCACATCTATTTCTTTTCTTATTCCGCGTCGAATGAGCCATCCCTCATCAAAATCGGTTAGATTTCATTTTTTGGGGCAAAAAATCTATGGGCTATAGCCCATGCTTTTTGGCGAAATTTTGACTGAAAATTAAATGTCACCGATTTTGACGTATGAACACTCGTTGGACGCGTATTGAAGAGGGGATTATTCCTACAAAAGTTTCAGTGAGAAAACTTTCTTGTTTTTCGAGATATGTCCAAAAAACCGTTTCGCCGTGGTCCGACGCATATGCTCCTAGTTTTATTGGTCTAACTTTTCACCTAGTGATTTATTTTCAAAAATTCTTTTGCACATCTATTTCTTTTCTTATTCCGCGTCGAATGAGCCATCCCTCATCAAAATCGGTTAGATTTCATTTTTTGGGGCAAAAAATCTATGGGCTATAGCCCATGCTTTTTGGCGAAATTTTGACGGAAAATTAAATGTCACCGATTTTGACGTATGAGCACTCGTTGGACGCGTATTGAAGAGGGGATTATTCCTACAAAGTTTCGCTGAGAAAACTTTCTTGGTTCTCGATATATGTCCAAAAAACCGTTTCGCCGAGGTCCGACGCATATGCTCCTAGTTTTATTGGTCTAACTTTTCACCTAGTCATTTATTTTCAAAAATTCTTTTGCACATCTATTTCTTTTCTTATTCCGCGTCGAATGAGCCATCCCTCATCAAAATCGGTTAGATTTCATTTTTTGGGGAAAAAAATCTATGGGCTATAATAGCCCATGCTTTTTGGCGAAATTTTGACTGAAAATTAAATGTCACCGATTTTGACGTATGAGCACTCGTTGGACGCGTATTGAAGAGGGGATTATTCCTACAAAGTTTCGCTGAGAAAACTTTCTTGGTTCTCGATATATGTCCAAAAAACCGTTTCGCCGTGGTCCGACGCATATGCTCCTAGTTTTATTGGTCTAACTTTTCACCTAGTGATTTATTTTCAAAAATTCTTTTGCACATCTATTTCTTTTCTTATTCCGCGTCGAATGAGCCATCCCTCATCAAAATCGGTTAGATTTCATTTTTTGGGGAAAAAAATCTATGGGCTATAGCCCATGCGTTTTGGCGAAATTTTGAGTGAAAATTAAATGTCACCGATTTTGACGTATGAACACTCGTTGGACGCGTATTGAAGAGGGGATTATTCCTACAAAAGTTTCAGTGAGAAAACTTTCTTGTTTTTCGAGATATGTCCAAAAAACCGTTTCGCCGTGGTCCGACGCATATGCTCCTAGTTTTATTGGTCTAACTTTTCACCTAGTGATTTATTTTCAAAAATTCTTTTGCACATCTATTTCTTTTCTTATTCCGCGTCGAATGAGCCATCCCTCATCAAAATCGGTTAGATTTCATTTTTTGGGGAAAAAAATCTATGGGCTATAGCCCATGCTTTTTGGCGAAATTTTGACTGAAAATTAAATGTCACCGATTTTGACGTATGAGCACTCGTTGGACGCGTATTGAAGAGGGGATTATTCCTACAAAGTTTCGCTGAGAAAACTTTCTTGGTTCTCGATATATGTCCAAAAAACCGTTTCGTCGTGGTCCGACGCATATGCTCCTAGTTTTATTGGTCTAACTTTTCACCTAGGTATTTATTTTCAAAAATTCTTTTGCACATCTATTTCTTTTCTTATTCCGCGTCGAATGAGCCATCCCTCATCAAAATCGGTTAGATTTCATTTCTTGGGGAAAAAAATCTATAGGCTATAGCTTTTTGGCGAAATTTTGACTGAAAATTAAATGTCACCGATTTTGACGAATGAGCACTCGTTGGACGCGTATTGAAGAGGGGATTATTCCTACAAAAGTTTCAGTGAGAAAACTTTCTTGTTTTTCGAGATATGTCCAAAAAACCGTTTCGCCGTGGTCCGACGCATATGCTCCTAGTTTTATTGGTCTAACTTTTCACCTAGTGATTTATTTTCAAAAATTCTTTTGCACATCTATTTCTTTTCTTATTCCGCGTCGAATGAGCCATCCCTCATCAAAATCGGTTAGATTTCATTTTTTGGGGAAAAAAATCTATGGGCTATAGCTTTTTGGCGAAATTTTGACTGAAAATTAAATGTCACCGATTTTGACGTATGAGCACTCGTTGGACGCGTATTGAAGAGGGGATTATTCCTACAAAGTTTCGCTGAGAAAACTTTCTTGGTTCTCGATATATGTCCAAAAAACCGTTTCGCCGTGGTCCGACGCATATGCTCCTAGTTTTATTGGTCTAACTTTTCACCTAGTGATTTATTTTCAAAAATTCTTTTGCACATCTATTTCTTTTCTTATTCCGCGTCGAATGAGCCATCCCTCATCAAAATCGGTTAGATTTCATTTTTTGGGGAAAAAAATCTATGGGCTATAGCCCATGCTTTTTGGCGAAATTTTGACTGAAAATTAAATGTCACCGATTTTGATGTATGAGCACTCGTTGGACGCGTATTGAAGAGGGGATTATTCCTACAAAGTTTCGCTGAGAAAACTTTCTTGGTTCTCGATATATGTCCAAAAAACCGTTTCGCCGTGGTCCGACGCATATGCTCCTAGTTTTATTGGTCTAACTTTTCACCTAGTGATTTATTTTCAAAAATTTCTTTTGCACATCTATTTCTTTTCTTATTCCGCGTCGAATGAGCCATCCCTCATCAAAATCGGTTAGATTTCATTTTTTGGGGAAAAAAAATCTATGTATAGCCCATGCTTTTTGGCGAAATTTTGACTGAAAATTAAATGTCACCGATTTTGACGTATGAGCACTCGTTGGACGCGTATTGAAGAGGGGATTATTCCTACAAAGTTTCGCTGAGAAAACTTTCTTGGTTCTCGATATATGTCCAAAAAACCGTTTCGCCGTGGTCCGACGCATATGCTCCTAGTTTTATTGGTCTAACTTTTCACCTAGTGATTTATTTTCAAAAATTCTTTTGCACATCTATTTCTTTTCTTATTCCGCGTCGAATGAGCCATCCCTCATCAAAATCGGTTAGATTTCATTTTTTGGGGAAAAAAATCTATGGGCTATAGCCCATGCTTTTTGGCGAAATTTTGACTGAAAATTAAATGTCACCGATTTTGACGTATGAGCACTCGTTGGACGCGTATTGAAGAGGGGATTATTCCTACAAAGTTTCGCTGAGAAAACTTTCTTGGTTCTCGATATATGTCCAAAAAACCGTTTCGCCGTGGTCCGACGCATATGCTCCTAGTTTTATTGGTCTAACTTTTCACCTAGTGATTTATTTTCAAAAATTCTTTTGCACATCTATTTCTTTTCTTATTCCGCGTCGAATGAGCCATCCCTCATCAAAATCGGTTAGATTTCATTTTTTGGCGAAATTTTGACTGAAAATTAAATGTCACCGATTTTGACGTATGGGCACTCGTTAGACGCGTATTGAAGAGGGGATTATTCCTACAAAAGCTTTAGTGAGAAAACTTTCTTGGTTCTCGATATATGTCCAAAAAACCGTTTCGCCGTGGTCCGACGCATATGCTCCTAGTTTTATTGGTCTAACTTTTCACCTAGTGATTTATTTTCAAAAATTCTTTTGCACATCTATTTCTTTTCTTATTCCGCGTCGAATGAGCCATCTCTCATCAAAATCGGTTAGATTTCATTTTTTCGGGATAAAAATCTATGGGCTATAGCCCATGCTTTTTGGCGAAATTTTGACTGAAAATTAAATGTCACCGATTTTGACGTATGAGCACTCGTTGGACGCGTATTGAAGAGGGGATTATTCCTACACAGTTTCGCTGAGAAAACTTTCTTGGTTCTCGATATATGTCCAAAAAACCGTTTCGCCGTGGTCCGACGGATATGCTCCTAGTTTTATTGGTCTAACTTTTCACCTAGTGATTTATTTTCAAAAATTCTTTTGCACATCTATTTCTTTTCTTATTCCGCGTCGAATGAGCCATCCCTCATCAAAATCGGTTAGATTTCATTTTTTGGGGAAAAAAATCTATGGGCTATAGCCCATGCTTTTTGGCGAAATTTTGACTGAAAATTAAATGTCACCGATTTTGACGTATGAGCACTCGTTGGACGCGTATTGAAGAGGGGATTATTCCTACAAAGTTTCGCTGAGAAAACTTTCTTGGTTCTCGATATATGTCCAAAAAACCGTTTCGCCGTGGTCCGACGCATATGCTCCTAGTTTTATTGGTCTAACTTTTCACCTAGTGATTTATTTTCAAAAATTCTTTTGCACATCTATTTCTTTTCTTATTCCGCGTCGAATGAGCCATCCCTCATCAAAATCGGTTAGATTTCATTTTTTGGCGAAATTTTGACTGAAAATTAAATGTCACCGATTTTGACGTATGGGCACTCGTTAGACGCGTATTGAAGAGGGGATTATTCCTACAAAAGCTTTAGTGAGAAAACTTTCTTGGTTCTCAAAACTTTCTTGTTTTTCGAGATATGTCCAAAAAACCGTTTCGCCGTGGTCCGACGCATATGCTCCTAGTTTTATTGGTCTAACTTTTCACCTAGTGATTTATTTTCAAAAATTCTTTTGCACATCTATTTCTTTTCTTATTCCGCGTCGAATGAGCCATCCCTCATCAAAATCGGTTAGATTTCATTTTTTGGGGCAAAAAATCTATGGGCTATAGCCCATGCTTTTTGGCGAAATTTTGACTGAAAATTAAATGTCACCGATTTTGACGTATGAACACTCGTTGGACGCGTATTGAAGAGGGGATTATTCCTACAAAAGTTTCAGTGAGAAAACTTTCTTGTTTTTCGAGATATGTCCAAAAAACCGTTTCGCCGTGGTCCGACGCATATGCTCCTAGTTTTATTGGTCTAACTTTTCACCTAGTGATTTATTTTCAAAAATTCTTTTGCACATCTATTTCTTTTCTTATTCCGCGTCGAATGAGCCATCCCTCATCAAAATCGGTTAGATTTCATTTTTTGGGGCAAAAAATCTATGGGCTATAATAGCCCATGCTTTTTGGCGAAATTTTGACTGAAAATTAAATGTCACCGATTTTGACGTATGAGCACTCGTTGGACGCGTATTGAAGAGGGGATTATTCCTACAAAGTTTCGCTGAGAAAACTTTCTTGGTTCTCGATATATGTCCAAAAAACCGTTTCGCCGTGGTCCGACGCATATGCTCCTAGTTTTATTGGTCTAACTTTTCACCTAGTGATTTATTTTCAAAAATTCTTTTGCACATCTATTTCTTTTCTTATTCCGCGTCGAATGAGCCATCCCTCATCAAAATCGGTTAGATTTCATTTTTTGGGGAAAAAAATCTATGGGCTATAGCCCATGCTTTTTGGCGAAATTTTGAGTGAAAATTAAATGTCACCGATTTTGACGTATGAACACTCGTTGGACGCGTATTGAAGAGGGGATTATTCCTACAAAGTTTCGCTGAGAAAACTTTCTTGGTTCTCGATATATGTGCAAAAAACCGTTTCGCCGTGGTCCGACGCATATGCTCCTAGTTTTATTGGTCTAACTTTTCACCTAGTGATTTATTTTCAAAAATTCTTTTGCACATCTATTTCTTTTCTTATTCCGCGTCGAATGAGCCATCCCTCATCAAAATCGGTTAGATTTCACTTTTTTGGGGAAAAAAATCTATGGGCTATAGCCCATGCTTTTTGGCGAAATTTTGACTGAAAATTAAATGTCACCGATTTTGACGTATGAGCACTCGTTGGACGCGTATTGAAGAGGGGATTATTCCTACAAAGTTTCGCTGAGAAAACTGTCTTGGTTCTCGATATATGTCCAAAAAACCGTTTCGCCGAGGTCCGACGCATATGCTCCTAGTTTTATTGGTCTAACTTTGCACCTAGTGATTTATTTTCAAAAATTCTTTTGCACATCTATTTCTTTTCTTATTCCGCGTCGAATGAGCCATCCCTCATCAAAATCGGTTAGATTTCATTTTTTGGGGCAAAAAATCTATGGGCTATAGCCCATGCTTTTTGGCGAAATTTTGACTGAAAATTAAATGTCACCGATTTTGACGTATGAACACTCGTTGGACGCGTATTGAAGAGGGGATTATTCCTACAAAAGTTTCAGTGAGAAAACTTTCTTGTTTTTCGAGATATGTCCAAAAAACCGTTTCGCCGTGGTCCGACGCATATGCTCCTAGTTTTATTGGTCTAACTTTTCACCTAGTGATTTATTTTCAAAAATTCTTTTGCACATCTATTTCTTTTCTTATTCCGCGTCGAATGAGCCATCCCTCATCAAAATCGGTTAGATTTCATTTTTTGGGGCAAAAAATCTATGGGCTATAGCCCATGCTTTTTGGCGAAATTTTGACTGAAAATTAAATGTCACCGATTTTGACGTATGAACACTCGTTGGACGCGTATTGAAGAGGGGATTATTCCTACAAAGTTTCGCTGAGAAAACTTTCTTGGTTCTCGATATATGTCCAAAAAACCGTTTCGCCGTGGTCCGACGCATATGCTCCTAGTTTTATTGGTCTAACTTTTCACCTAGTGATTTATTTTCAAAAATTCTTTTGCGCATCTATTTCTTTTCTTATGCCGCGTCGAATGAGCCATCCCTCATCAAAATCGGTTAGATTTCATTTTTTGGGGCAAAAAATCTATGGGCTATAGCCCATGCTTTTTGGCGAAATTTTGACTGAAAATTAAATGTCACCGATTTTGACGTATGAACACTCGTTGGACGCGTATTGAAGAGGGGATTATTCCTACAAAAGTTTCAGTGAGAAAACTTTCTTGTTTTTCGAGATATGTCCAAAAAACCGTTTCGCCGTGGTCCGACGCATATGCTCCTAGTTTTATTGGTCTAACTTTTCACCTAGTGATTTATTTTCAAAAATTCTTTTGCACATCTATTTCTTTTCTTATTCCGCGTCGAATGAGCCATCCCTCATCAAAATCGGTTAGATTTCATTTTTTGGGGCAAAAAATCTATGGGCTATAATAGCCCATGCTTTTTGGCGAAATTTTGACTGAAAATTAAATGTCACCGATTTTGACGTATGAGCACTCGTTGGACGCGTATTGAAGAGGGGATTATTCCTACAAAGTTTCGCTGAGAAAACTTTCTTGGTTCTCGATATATGTCCAAAAAACCGTTTCGCCGTGGTCCGACGCATATGCTCCTAGTTTTATTGGTCTAACTTTTCACCTAGTGATTTATTTTCAAAAATTCTTTTGCACATCTATTTCTTTTCTTATTCCGCGTCGAATGAGCCATCCCTCATCAAAATCGGTTAGATTTCATTTTTTGGGGAAAAAAATCTATGGGCTATAGCCCATGCTTTTTGGCGAAATTTTGACTGAAAATTAAATGTCACCGATTTTGACGTATGAACACTCGTTGGACGCGTATTGAAGAGGGGATTATTCCTACAAAGTTTCAGTGAGAAAACTTTCTTGGTTCTCGATATATGTCCAAAAAACCGTTTCGCCGTGGTCCGACGCATATGCTCCTAGTTTTATTGGTCTAACTTTTCACCTAGTGATTTATTTTCAAAAATTCTTTTGCACATCTATTTCTTTTCTTATTCCGCGTCGAATGAGCCATCCCTCATCAAAATCGGTTAGATTTCATTTTTTGGGGAAAAAAATCTATGGGCTATAGCCCATGCTTTTTGGCGAAATTTTGACTGAAAATTAAATGTCACCGATTTTGACGTATGAGCACTCGTTGGACGCGTATTGAAGAGGGGATTATTCCTACAAAGTTTCGCTGAGAAAACTTTCTTGGTTCTCGATATATGTCCAAAAAACCGTTTCGCCGTGGTCCGACGCATATGCTCCTAGTTTTATTGGTCTAACTTTTCACCTAGTGATTTATTTTCAAAAATTCTTTTGCACATCTATTTCTTTTCTTATTCCTCGTCGAATGAGCCATCCCTCATCAAAATCGGTTAGATTTCATTTTTTGGGGAAAAAAATCTATGGGCTATAGCCCATGCTTTTTGGCGAAATTTTGACTGAAAATTAAATGTCACCGATTTTGACGTATGAGCACTCGTTGGACGCGTATTGAAGAGGGGATTATTCCTACAAAGTTTCGCTGAGAAAACTTTCTTGGTTCTCGATATATGTCCAAAAAACCGTTTCGCCGTGGTCCGACGCATATGCTCCTAGTTTTATTGGTCTAACTTTTCACCTAGGTATTTATTTTCAAAAATTCTTTTGCACATCTATTTCTTTTCTTATTCCGCGTCGAATGAGCCATCCCTCATCAAAATCGGTTAGATTTCATTTCTTGGGGAAAAAAATCTAGAGGCTATAGCTTTTTGGCGAAATTTTGACTGAAAATTAAATGTCACCGATTTTGACGAATGAGCACTCGTTGGACGCGTATTGAAGAGGGGATTATTCCTACAAAAGTTTCAGTGAGAAAACTTTCTTGTTTTTCGAGATATGTCCAAAAAACCGTTTCGCCGTGGTCCGACGCATATGCTCCTAGTTTTATTGGTCTAACTTTTCACCTAGTGATTTATTTTCAAAAATTCTTTTGCACATCTATTTCTTTTCTTATTCCGCGTCGAATGAGCCATCCCTCATCAAAATCGGTTAGATTTCATTTTTTGGGGAAAAAAATCTATGGGCTATAGCCCATGCTTTTTGGCGAAATTTTGACTGAAAATTAAATGTCACCGATTTTGACGTATGAGCACTCGTTGGACGCGTATTGAAGAGGGGATTATTCCTACAAAGTTTCGCTGAGAAAACTTTCTTGGTTCTCGATATATGTCCAAAAAACCGTTTCGCCGTGGTCCGACGCATATGCTCCTAGTTTTATTGGTCTAACTTTTCACCTAGTGATTTATTTTCAAAAATTCTTTTGCACATCTATTTCTTTTCTTATTCCGCGTCGAATGAGCCATCCCTCATCAAAATCGGTTAGATTTCATTTTTTGGGGAAAAAAATCTCTGGCCCATGCTTTTTGGCGAAATTTTGACTGAAAATTAAATGTCGCCGATTTGGACGTATGAGCACTCGTTGGACGCGTATTGAAGAGGGGATTATTCCTACAAAGTTTCGCTGAGAAAACTTTCTTGGTTCTCGATATATGTCCAAAAAACCGTTTCGCCGAGGTCCGACGCATATGCTCCTAGTCTTATTGGTCTAACTTTTCACCTAGTGATTTATTTTCAAAAATTCTTTTGCACATCTATTTCTTTTCTTATTCCGCGTCGAATGAGCCATCCCTCATCAAAATCGGTTAGATTTCATTTTTTGGGGAAAAAAATCTATGGGCTATAGCCCATGCTTTTTGGCGAAATTTTGACTGAAAATTAAATGTCACCGATTTTGACGTATGAGCACTCGTTGGACGCGTATTGAAGAGCGGATTATTCCTACAAAGTTTCGCTGAGAAAACTTTCTTGGTTCTCGATATATGTCCAAAAAACCGTTTCGCCGTGGTCCGACGCATATGCTCCTAGTTTTATTGGTCTAACTTTTCACCTAGTGATTTATTTTCAAAAATTCTTTTGCACATCTATTTCTTTTCTTATTCCGCGTCGAATGAGCCATCCCTCATCAAAATCGGTTAGATTTCATTTTTTGGGGAAAAAAAATCTATGTATAGCCCATGCTTTTTGGCGAAATTTTGACTGAAAATTAAATGTCACCGATTTTGACGTATGAGCACTCGTTGGACGCGTATTGAAGAGGGGATTATTCCTACAAAGTTTCGCTGAGAAAACTTTCTTGGTTCTCGATATATGTCCAAAAAACCGTTTCGCCGTGGTCCGACGCATATGCTCCTAGTTTTATTGGTCTAACTTTTCACCTAGTGATTTATTTTCAAAAATTCTTTTGCACATCTATTTCTTTTCTTATTCCGCGTCGAATGAGCCATCCCTCATCAAAATCGGTTAGATTTCATTTTTTGGCGAAATTTTGACTGAAAATTAAATGTCACCGATTTTGACGTATGGGCACTCGTTAGACGCGTATTGAAGAGGGGATTATTCCTACAAAAGCTTTAGTGAGAAAACTTTCTTGGTTCTCGATATATGTCCAAAAAACCGTTTCGCCGTGGTCCGACGCATATGCTCCTAGTTTTATTGGTCTAACTTTTCACCTAGTGATTTATTTTCAAAAATTCTTTTGCACATCTATTTCTTTTCTTATTCCGCGTCGAATGAGCCATCCCTCATCAAAATCGGTTAGATTTCATTTTTTGGGGAAAAAAAATCTATGTATAGCCCATGCTTTTTGGCGAAATTTTGACTGAAAATTAAATGTCACCGATTTTGACGTATGAGCACTCGTTGGACGCGTATTGAAGAGGGGATTATTCCTACACAGTTTCGCTGAGAAAACTTTCTTGGTTCTCGATATATGTCCAAAAAACCGTTTCGCCGTGGTCCGACGCATATGCTCCTAGTTTTATTGGTCTAACTTTTCACCTAGTGATTTATTTTCAAAAATTCTTTTGCACATCTATTTCTTTTCTTATTCCGCGTCGAATGAGCCATCCCTCATCAAAATCGGTTAGATTTCATTTTTTGGGGAAAAAAATCTATGGGCTATAGCCCATGCTTTTTGGCGAAATTTTGACTGAAAATTAAATGTCACCGATTTTGACGTATGAGCACTCGTTGGACGCGTATTGAAGAGGGGATTATTCCTACAAAGTTTCGCTGAGAAAACTTTCTTGGTTCTCGATATATGTCCAAAAAACCGTTTCGCCGTGGTCCGACGCATATGCTCCTAGTTTTATTGGTCTAACTTTTCACCTAGTGATTTATTTTCAAAAATTCTTTTGCACATCTATTTCTTTTCTTATTCCGCGTCGAATGAGCCATCCCTCATCAAAATCGGTTAGATTTCATTTTTTGGCGAAATTTTGACTGAAAATTAAATGTCACCGATTTTGACGTATGGGCACTCGTTAGACGCGTATTGAAGAGGGGATTATTCCTACAAAAGCTTTAGTGAGAAAACTTTCTTGGTTCTCGATATATGTCCAAAAAACCGTTTCGCCGTGGTCCGACGCATATGCTCCTAGTTTTATTGGTCTAACTTTTCACCTAGTGATTTATTTTCAAAAATTCTTTTGCACATCTATTTCTTTTCTTATTCCGCGTCGAATGAGCCATCCCTCATCAAAATCGGTTAGATTTCATTTTTTCGGGAAAAAAATCTATAGGCTATAGCCCATGCTTTTTGGCGAAATTTTGACTGAAAATAAAATGTCACCGATTTTGACGTATGAGCACTCGTTGGACGCGTATTGCAGAGGGGATTATTCCTACAAAGTTTCGCTGAGAAAACTTTCTTGGTTCTCGATATATGTCCAAAAAACCGTTTCGCCGTAGTCCGACGCATACGCTCCTAGTTTTATTGGTCTAAGTTTTCACCTAGTGATTTATTTTCAAAAATTCTTTTGCACATCTATTTCTTTTCTTATTCCGCGTCGAATGAGCCATCCCTCATAAAAATCGGTTAGATTTCATTTTTTGGGGAAAAAAATCCCATGCTTTTTGGCGAAATTTTGACTGAAAATTAAATGTCACCGATTTTGACGTATGAGCACTCGTTGGACGCGTATTGAAGAGGGGATTATTCCTACAAAGTTTCGCTGAGAAAACTTTCTTGGTTCTCGATATATGTCCAAAAAACCGTTTCGCCGTGGTCCGACGCATATGCTCCTAGTTTTATTGGTCTAACTTTTCACCTAGTGATTTATTTTCAAAAATTCTTTTGCACATCTATTTCTTTTCTTATTCCGCGTCGAATGAGCCATCCCTCATCAAAATCGGTTAGATTTCATTTTTTGGCGAAATTTTGACTGAAAATTAAATGTCACCGATTTTGACGTATGGGCACTCGTTAGACGCGTATTGAAGAGGGGATTATTCCTACAAAAGCTTTAGTGAGAAAACTTTCTTGGTTCTCGATATATGTCCAAAAAACCGTTTCGCCGTGGTCCGACGCATATGCTCCTAGTTTTATTGGTCTAACTTTTCACCTAGTGATTTATTTTCAAAAATTCTTTTGCACATCTATTTCTTTTCTTATTCCGCGTCGAATGAGCCATCTCTCATCAAAATCGGTTAGATTTCATTTTTTCGGGATAAAAATCTATGGGCTATAGCCCATGCTTTTTGGCGAAATTTTGACTGAAAATTAAATGTCACCGATTTTGACGTATGAGCACTCGTTGGACGCGTATTGAAGAGGGGATTATTCCTACACAGTTTCGCTGAGAAAACTTTCTTGGTTCTCGATATATGTCCAAAAAACCGTTTCGCCGTGGTCCGACGCATATGCTCCTAGTTTTATTGGTCTAACTTTTCACCTAGTGATTTATTTTCAAAAATTCTTTTGCACATCTATTTCATTTCTTATTCCGCGTCGAATGAGCCATCCCTCATCAAAATCGGTTAGATTTCATTTTTTGGGGAAAAAAATCTATGCTTTTTGGCGAAATTTTGACTGAAAATTAAATATCATCGATTTTGACGTATGAGCACTCGTTGGACGCGTATTGAAGAGGGGATTATTCCTACAAAGTTTGAGTGAGAAAACTTTCTTGGTTCTCCAGATATATCCAAAAAACCGTTTCACCGTGGTCCGACGCATATGCTCCTAGTTTTATTGGTCTAACTTTTCACCTAGTGATTTATTTTCAATAATTCTTTTGCGCATCTATTTCTTTTCTTATTCCGCGTCGAATGAGCTATCTCTCATCAAAATCGGTTAGATTTCATTTTTTCGGGAAAAAAATCTATGGGCTATAGCCCAGCTTTTTGGCGAAATTTTGACTGAAAATTAAATGTCACCGATTTTGACGTATGAGCACTCGTTGGACGCGTATTGAAGAGGGGATTATTCCTACAAAGTTTCGCTGACAAAACTTTCTTGGTTCTCGATATATGTCCAAAAAACCGTTTCGTCGTGGTCCGACGCATATGCTCATAGTTTTATTGGTCTAACTTTTCACCTAGTGATTTATTTTCAAAAATTCTTTTGCACATCTATTTCTTTTCTTATTCCGCGTCGAATGAGCCATCCCTCATCAAAATCGGTTAGATTTCATTTTTTCGGGAAAAAAATCGATGGGCTATAGCCCAGCTTTTTGGCGAAATTTTGACTGAAAATTAAATGTCACCGATTTTGACGTATGAGCACTCGTTGGACGCGTATTCAAGAGGGGATTATTCCTATTGACTACAAAGTTTCGCTGAGAAAACTTTCTTGGTTCTCGATATATGTCCAAAAAACCGTTTCGCCGTGGTCCGACGCATATGCTCCTAGTTTTATTGGTCTAACTTTTCACCTAGTGATTTATTTTCAAAAATTCTTTTGTGCATCTATTTCTTTTCTTATTCCGCGTCGAATGAGCTATCTCTCATCAAAATCGGTTAGATTTCATTTTTTGGGGAAAAAAATCTATGGGCTATAGCCCATGCTTTTTGGCGAAATTTTGACTGAAAATTAAATGTCACCGATTTTGACGTATGAGCACTCGTTGGACGCGAATTGAAGAGGGGATTATTCCTACAAAGTTTCGCTGAGAAAACTTTCTTCGTTCTCGATATATGTCCAAAAAACCGTTTCACCTAGTTTTATTGGTCTAACTTTTCACCTAGTGATTTATTTTCAAAAATTCTTTTGCGCATCTATTTCTTTTCTTATTCCGCGTCGAATGAGCTATCTCTCATCAAAATCGGTTAGATTTCATTTTTGGGGAAAAAAATCTATGGGCTATAGCCATGCTTTTTGGCGAAATTTTGACTGAAAATTAAATGTCACCGATTTTGACGTATGAGCACTCGTTGGACGCGTATTGAAGAGGGGATTATTCCTACAAAGTTTCGCTGAGAAAACTTTCTTGGTTCTCGATATATGTCCAAAAAACCGTTTCGCCGTGGTCCGACGCATATGCTCCTAGTTTTATTGGTCTAACTTTTCACCTAGTGATTTATTTACAAAAATTCTTTTGCACATCTATTTCTTTTCTTATTCCGCGTCGAATGAGCCATCCCTCATCAAAATCGGTTAGATTTCATTTTTTGGGAAAAAAAAAAATCTATGGGCTATAGCCCAGCTTTTTGGCGAAATTTTGACTGAAAATTAAATGTCACCGATTTTGACGTATGAGCACTCGTTGGACGCGCATTGAAGAGGGGATTATTCCTACAAAAGTTTCAGTGAGAAAGCTTTCTTGGTTCTCGATATATGTCCAAAAAACCGTTTCGCCGTGGTCCGACGCATATGCTCCTAGTTTTATTGGTCTAACTTTTCACCTAGTGATTTATTTTCAAAAATTCTTTTGCACATCTATTTCTTTTCTTATTCCGCGTCGAATGAGCTATCTCTCATCAAAATCGGTTAGATTTCATTTTTTTGGGAAAAAAATCTATGGGCATAGCCCATGCTTTTTGGCGAAATTTTGACTGAAAATTAAATGTCACCGATTTTGACGTATGAGCACTCGTTGGACGCGTATTGAAGAGGGGATTGTTCCTACAAAGGTTCGCTGAGAAAACTTTCTTCTTTCTCGATATATGTCCAAAAAACAGTTTCGCCGTGGTCCGACGCATATGCTCCTAGTTTTATTGGTCTAACTTTTCACCTAGTGTTTTTTTTTCAAAAATTCTTTTGCACATCTATTTATTTTCTTATTCCGCGTCGAATGAGCCATCTCTCATGAAAATCGGTTAGATTTCATTTTTTGGGGATGGGCATAGCCCATGCTTTTTGGCGAAATTTTGACTGAAAATTAAACGTCACCGATTTTGACGTATGAGCACTCGTTGGACGCGTATTGAAGAGGGGATTATTCCTACAAAAGTTTCAGTGAGAAAACTTTCTTGTTTTTCGAGATATGTCCAAAAAACCGTTTCGCCGTGGTCCGACGCATATGCTCCTAGTTTTATTGGTCTACCTTTTCACCTAGTGATTTATTTTCAAAAATTCTTTTGCGCATCTATTTCTTTTCTTATTCCGCGTCGAATGAGCTATCTCTCATCAAAATCGGTTAGATTTCATTTTTTCGGGAAAAAAATCTATGGGCTATAGCCCATGCTTTTTGGCGAAATTTTGACTACAAAGTTTCGCTGAGAAAACTTTCTTGGTTCTCGATATATGTCCAAAAAACCGTTTCGCCGTCCTCCGACGCATATGCTCCCAGTTTTATTGGTCTAACTTTTCACCTAGTGATTTATTTTCAAAAATTCTTTTGCACATCTATTTCTTTTCTTATTCCGCGTCGAATGAGCCATCCCTCATCAAAATCGGTTAGATTTCATTTTTTGGGGAAAAAAATCTATGGGCATATCCCATGCTTTTTGGCGAAATTTTGACTGAAAATTAAATGCCACCGATTTTGACGTGTGAGCACTCGTTGGACGCGTATTGAAGAGGGGATTATTCCTACAAAAGTTTCAGTGAGAAAACTTTCTTGGTTCTCGAGATATATCCAAAAAACCGTTTCGCCGTGGTCCGACGCATATGCTCCTAGTTTTATTGGTCTAACTTTTCACCTAGTGATTTATTTTCAAAAATTCTTTTGCGCATCTATTTCTTTTCTTCTTCCGCGTCGAATGAGCTATCTCTCATCAAAATCGGTTAGATTTCATTTTTTCGGGAAAAAAATCTATGGGCATATCCCATGCTTTTTGTCGAAATTTTGACTGAAAATTAAATGTCACCGATTTTGACGTATGAGCCCTCGTTAGACGCGTATTGAAGAGGGGATTATTCCTACAAAAGCTTTAGTGAGAAAACTTTATTGGTTCTCGATATATGTCCAAAAAACCGTTTCGCCGTGGTCCGACGCATATGCTCCTAGTTTTATTGGTCTAACTTTTCACCTAGTGATTTATTTTCAAAAATTCTTTTGCACATCTATTTCTTTTCTTATTCCGCGTCGAATGAGCCATCCCTCATCAAAATCGGTTAGATTTCATTTTTTGGGGAAAAAAATCTATGCTTTTTGGCGAAATTTTGACTGAAAATTAAATATCACCGATTTTGACGTATGAGCACTCGTTGGACGCGTATTGAGGAGGGGATTATTCCTATAAAAGTTTCAGTGAGAAAAATTTCTTGGTTCTCGATATATGCGCAAAAAACCGTTTCGCCGTGGTCCGACGCATATGCTCCTAGTTTTATTGGTCTAACTTTTCACCTAGCGATTTATTTTCAAAAATTCTTTTGCACATCTATTTCTTTTCTTATTCCGTCGAATGAGCCATCCCTCATCAAAATCGGTTAGATTTCATTTTTTGGGGGAAAAAATCTATGCTTTTTGGGGAAATTTTGACTGAAAATTAAATATCACCGATTTTGACGTATGACCACTCGTTGGACGCGTATTGAAGAGGGGATTATTCCTACAAAAGTTTCAGTGAGAAAACTTTCTTGGTTCTCGAGATATATCCAAAAAACCGTTTCGCCGTGGTCCGCCGCATATGCTCCTAGTTTTATTGGTCTAACTTTTCACGTAGTGATTTATTTTCAATAATTGTTTTGCGCATCTATTTCTTTTCTTATTCCGCGTCGAATGCGCCATCCCTCATCAAAATCGGTTAGATTTCATTTTTTGGGGAAAAAAATCTATGGGCTATAGCCCATGCTTTTTGCCGAAATTTTGACTGAAAATTAAATGTCACCGATTTTGACGTATGAGCACTCGTTGGACGCGTATTGAAGAGGGGATTATTCCTACAAAGTTCCGCTAAGAAAACTTTCTTGGTTCTCGATACATGTGCAAAAAACCGTTTCGCCGTGGTCCGACGCATATGCTCCTAGTTTTATTGGTCTAACTTTTCACCTAGTGATTTATTTTCAAAAATTCTTTTGCACATCTATTTCTTTTCTTATTCCGCGTCGAATGAGCCATCCCTCATCAAAATCGGTTAGATTTCATTTTTTCGGGGAAAAAATCTATGCTTTTTGGGGAAATTTTGACTGAAAATTAAATATCACCGATTTTGACGTATGACCACTCGTTGGACGCGTATTGAAGAGGGGATTATTCCTACAAAAGTTTCAGTGAGAAAACTTTCTTGGTTCTCGAGATATATCCAAAAAACCGTTTCGCCGTAGTCCGACGCATATGCTCCTAGTTTTATTGGTCTAACTTTTCACCTAGTGATTTATTTTCAAAAATTCTTTTGCGCATCTATTTCTTTTCTTATTCCGCGTCGAATGAGCTATCTCTCATCAAAATCGGTTAGATTTCATTTTTTCGGGGAAAAAATCTATGGGCTAGCCCATGCTTTTTGGCGAAATTTTGACTGAAAATTAAATATCACCGATTTTGATGTATGACCACTCGTTGGACGCGTATTGAAGAGGGGATTATTCCTACAAAAGTTTCAGTGAGAAAACTTTCTTGGTTCTCGAGATATATCCAAAAAACCGTTTCGCCGTGGTCCGACGCATATGCTCCTAGTTTTATTGGTCTAACTTTTCACGTAGTGATTTATTTTCAAAAATTCTTTTGCGCATCTATTTCTTTTCTTATTCCGCGTCGAATGAGCTATCTCTCATCAAAATCGGTTAGATTTCATTTTTTGGGGAAAAAAATCTATAGCCCATGCTTTTTGGCGAAATTTTGACTGAAAATTAAATGTCACCGATTTTGACGTATGAGCTTTCATTGGACGCGTATTGAAGAGAGGATTATTCCTACAAAGTTTCGCTGAGAAAACTTTCTTGGTTCTCGATATATGTCCAAAAAACCGTTTCGCCGTAGTCCGACGCATATGCTCCTAGTTTTATTGGTCTAACTTTTCACCCAGTGATTTATTTTCAAAAATTCTTTTGCGCACCTATTTCTTTTCTTATTCCGCGTCGAATGAGCTATCTCTCATCAAAATCGGTTAGATGCACTTAGGGGGTGTCAAAAATTTCATCAGAAATCGGCTACGGCTAACGGTTTTCGAAATATTAGCGATTTCGTGTATTTTTTCCATGTCAATCGATTCTAAGGGTGTCGTTTTAGGGGGTGTATGCACTTAGGGGGTGTCAAAAATTTCATCAGAAATCGGCTACGGCTAACGGTTTTCGAGATATTAGCGATTTCGTGTATTTTTTTCATGTCAACCGATTCTAGGGGCGTCCTTTCAGGGGGTGTATGCTCTTAGGGGGTGACAAAAATTTCATCAGAAATCGGCTACGTCTAACGGTTTTCGAGATATTAGCGATTTTATGTATTTTTTCATGCCAATCGATTCTAAGGGTGTCCTTTCAGGGGGTGTATGCACTTAGGGGGTGACAAAAATTTCATCAGAAATCGGCTACGTCTAACGGTTTTCGAGATATTAGCGATTTTATGTATTTTTTTCATGCCAATCGATTCTAAGGGTGTCCTTTCAGGGGTTGTATGCACTTAGGGGGTGACAAAAATTTCATCAGAAATCGGCTACGTCTAACGGTTTTCGAGATATTAGCGATTTTATGTATTTTTTTCATGTCAATCGATTCTAAGGGTGTCCTTTCAAGGGGTGTGTGCACTTAGGGGCTGACAAAAATTTCATCAGAAATCGGCTACGGGTAACGGTTTTCGAGATATTAGCGATTTCGTGTATTTTTTTCATGTCAATCGATTCTAAGGGTGTCCTTTCAGGGGGTGTATGCACTTAGGGGGTGTCAAAAATTTCATCAGAAATCGGCTACGGCTAACAGTTTTCGAGATATTAGCGATTTCGTGTATTTTTTTCATGTCAATCGATTCTAAGGGTGTCCTTTCCGGGGGTGTATTTCGATAGGGAGTTACAGAATTTTCATCAGAAATCGTCTACGGTTAACGGTTTTCCAGATATTAGCGATTTAAGCATTTTTTTTTTATGCCAACCGATTCTAAGGGTGTCCTTTCAGGGGGTGTGTTTCGATAGGGGGTTACAAAAATTTCATCAGAAATCGTCCCCTGAAATGACACCTTTAGAATCTATTGACATGGAAAAAATTGCTTTAAATCGCTAATTTCTCGAAAACCGTTGGCCGTAGACGATTTCTGATGAAATTTTCGTCACCCCCTATTTTAATTGAAATTTTTTACCACCGGTATTGACGGGGAGGTCTCAATCGACGCCTATTCAAACCGTGTTCAAGGAGCTCCTTATTTTCAAAATATATCCACTTGTTTCCCAATGAATTGCAATAAAACCGAGCGTATCATTAAGATTACAGTCTATAAAACAATATTATACAGCTCTTTTTATTTATTCGTACAATTGCTTTATATTATAATTAATTAATTTTTTGTTTTATTTCAGGCAATGCTGCGAGTAGTACCTCCTTATAATTACGATTGAAATAATTTTACTAATTTTTAAGTACATGTATAAAGGTATCTTAAGCTATCATAATCATAAGTCTAGTCTGCGATTATGTTCAGCCAGTGGTAGCTGTGCAATAATAGCCGTTTATATTACATATTATCAAAGAAATATATAGATCACGCATTGTTGTTGTTTTACGTACATAAAATTGAAATTTATCAGATCAGAGAGATGTATGTTTACGCCAATTACAATTTAGTTTCTATATTATAAATACATCTCTATTTCCGGTGACAACTTATTAAATAGTCGGCATACTCCTACTCTCATCTACTTGTGTAAAATTTTATTTTATATATTTTATATTAGTGCGAATTCATTCATGCTTTTGATCAGCACGTGACACCAATTCTAGATCGTCTGTGCTTTTCTTATGTATTGTAATTTCAGAAAATTTGAACTATTGTTTGCAATCTCCCGTGGATAATAACATCCCCTTTTGAAACAGGCTTTAATATACACTTTTAATGTTTATAAATCACTTCTTTACCACTTATAAATTGGATTTTTAGACCGCTGTTCTCTTTCTTGATCAGATGATCTTGTCAAAGCGGAGGGTATCTGGTATGCCCTATATGTAGTCCCGCTTGTTTATTTGTTCTTTACATATTAAATTTTTCCGCTATTGTTTTTATTTTATAAACATTTTGTTGGTTTTTCTTGCGTCCTTCACATCGTGTAGTCACTTTCATTACTTGATATGATTTTTTCCGGTGCAATTAGTATTTTCGGTTGTTCTGGTATATGGATGTGTGTAAATCTCTTTCTCTATTCCATCATATATCATTTCTGTGAGCACTGAGCATTGCCAGTGTCTTCTTCTTTTTTCTCAGGTATCTATTCGTTTCTTATTTTATATACTATCCATATTCTCTGTCCACATGTTTTGTAACATTATAAATAAAAAAAATCTCACATGTACTCATCTGAACGAATCGGTAAGCAGGAGGGATAACAGACATATATTAAAATAGATTAAACACGAGATTAGCTTAAATATACTAACAACTAGATACTATTACAAGAAGCAAAATTAATAATTAGAGATTAACTTTTAATTAACTATAATGACTTAAAGGCAGCCAAATATCATCGCCAGCTTAAAATTCACAGATCATTCGTTCCGTCATGTCACTCTAAAAATAAAATAAAATAACAAATTAATAAAAAATAGAAAAACTATTCCAATAAATCTGCAGAAATATGAAAACTTAAAAATTTTAGTTGACAACCATTGAGGGAGCAGGGAGAAGTAAAATGTATGAATATTAAGAGGAGTCAGTATATGTATCTTAAATAAAAGATAACGAAGAAGTCTAGTAAGTAACGTCGGTAAAAATTTAAAAAAATGTATTTGAATGGAGATATTAGTTCTGAAACTTGTATAAAATGGTAAAAATTGAAGTTTTTCAAATCAAATTCCTGTTAGCAGGTATTGTCATTTTTTTAAATTGTGACTATTTTAGAAATATACAGCTTAGATCTAGCAAATAACGTCGAGTTTTTTTTATTATTTGACTCTATAGTGCTTGTTTTTTCTCCCAATATTTCACCGATGAGAAATTGCAATATTTTGTTGAATGTTGTTGAAATACAAAGCCAATTAGAATATTTAACAAATATGTGCAACCAAATTTAGGAGAGTTAATTCACGGTAAAAATTTTTAATTTATTTGAACTGCAAATATTCATTTTTCATCTTAAATTGTCGCATGTTGTTGGGTTTCTAATGTGGTCTAGGTCTAGGCTAATTTTATACAATATTAGCTGTGTTCTTTTGTGTACCTTGCTCTAGAACTCCCATATACTGGAGAGAATAAATTATTCTGTCGATTCAAGGGAACTATTTGTATACTGTTCACTACATTTAAATCTTTCTATGAAAATGTATGAGTCGTTCTTTTGTGTATCTTTTGTTCTGCTCTGTTCTGCGGACACAAAAGAACCACAGCTATTAGGCTGAACTACAATAGAAGTAAATAACTTTACGAAATTAAACGAGACTGAAGTTTACTTACCAAAAATTGATATTTTTAGTTTAAATATATATCACATTTCGTAAGAGTTGATATTTTTAGTTTAAATATATATCACATTTCGTAAGAGTTGATATTTAATGTTTTCAATTTTAAAAAGTGGTAAAAATGAACAAATTAGCAAATGGAAGTTGATTTAATTGAAGATTTGTGCTTTCTATTAACTCGCAGTACCATTTTTATTCCATTTTAATTTTTACATTGCACTTTTAATCATTTAGTAATAATTTAATTGTTTGGACACATCGCGTTCTTACGGAATGAGCAATTCTTAGCGCACTATACGTACGGAAAATTGGATATTTAAACTTATCGAAAGTTCCCCTCACACGAGTTAAAGTTAATTTGTTTACGCCTGTTAAATTAAGGGGCGCATTCGCTTTACGTAAGTAAATTTGCTTACGTATACTTCTCTTATAGTTCAGCCTATTAATTTTTTTCACTTTCAGGACACAAACCTACGTATAGTAAATTTTATTGTCTACAGGCTCGCTGGTATCTAAATTAATAGAGTAAAAAAATCTATAGAGACCGAAAATGTATGGCAGAAATTCTCATTGATATTGATCAAAAGAGCTGAATCTATAAGCGCCGCATTTTTAGAACTATACTAAAGAAAATGTATTTGCTTATCATGATTACCGCCATCTTGCTGCCCAGCTCTATATTGGTTCTTTCTGAACTTTGAAAGCTCTTTAGTTTATAGAGAAATACTTCATACGAAGCTTGATCGTGTGCATGCAAATGTTGTATTTAAATCTGTTTTTGTAATGAAAATATTTGTGCTTTATTTTTTTTTTTGGGATGACTGGAGAGCTACTGTACTGAATTGACTTGCATCGGAGAACTACAATAGAAGCAATACTAAAAATTGTTGATACGATTTTTCACTTCTGAGTATAGAGAAGGTAGATTTCATATTGTATTGTATTGTACGTGCAATAGAAAGAGACAACTGATGACATCTACTGGCAATGTGGCAATGGAGAAGTAAACGACTTTAGGTTCGGAGAATTGATTATGGTATCTACAGGAAGGTTCAGGAATAGAATAAATAGAACAGTCAAGAAGCTTCTGGAAAATAGAACACTCGAGAATAATCTGGAGAGTTTCTAGGGTATAAATATAACAGTTGTCATAGCCAGAGTAAGAGTCTTGTCTTAGACGTTGCAGTGTTAACAAGTGAAAGTAATAAACGTGCGAAAGTGTTGTAATTAGATTGCGATAATTGAAAGTACAGTATTAAGCGATAATTAGAGTTGAGTTGATTATTTAGAAAGTTTGTGAATTGTATGATTAAAGTGAAATAAAGAACTTATATATTAATTATTTAATATTGTGTTTTAAATAACGAACCAAAGGCCACGCTCGCAACAACTGGTGTCAGAAGTGAAATAAAATTTGCAAAATAAAGTGGTGGCAATTGACTTTAAAATTCAAAGTGTGATTAATTTTGTGAAATTGTGTTAAATTTTGAAAGTTCTGGAAAATAATTTATATTCAACTTAAAGTGAATTACTAAAGTAATGGGGCGAAAATTCGAGGAGCTTCGAACGCAGGATTTGAAAGTGGAGTTAGGGAACCGGTCATTACAAACGACAGGTGCAAAGAAAATTCTAGTCGAGCGACTCAGACAAGCTTTGATAGAGGAAGGAAAGAATCCTGAAACATTTGTTTTCGAAGATAACTTGGAAGAAACCGAAGTTGAAGAAGAGCCTACAATGAAAATGGAACAGCTTTTGAGTGCTTTAATGAGCAAAATGGAAGCCCGTTTTGATGAACAAAAGAATTCTCTCGAGGAACAAAAGAATTCTCTAGAGGACCAAAAGAAATCTATGGAAGCCCGTTTTGATGAACAGAAGAATTCCAATGAGGAACAAAAGAATTCTCTGGAATCCCGTTTAGATGATCAAAAGAATGCTTTTGAGGAACAAAAGAATTCTCTGGAATCCCGTTTAGATGAGCAAAAGAAATCTATGGAAACGCGCTTGGACGAACAAAAGAGTTCTCGGGAGAATTGTCTAGAAACTCGTTTGGAGGATCAGAAAAATTTTCTAAAAAGTTCTTTAGAAGAACAAAATTTGAAAATTGAAGGAATTGAGCACGAATTTCAACAAAAGGTTTCGGAAGTTCAACAAAATGTCACCGAGCAACTTGAAAACGTTAAAGCAGATCTTGAAAGAATAAAGCATCGACAGCCTCTAAACGTAGCATCTGAAATATCCGGTTCAGGTAGAATGAAACCTCCAATATTTGATGGACAAAATTCATGGCATATCTTCAAGAGACAATTCGAGGCAGCTTCAGAGGTAAATGGATGGAATGATGAAGACAAAGCTATAGCTCTGGTGTTAGCACTTCGAGCTCCTGCGTCAGAACTCTTACAAACTGTGCCAATTGAAAATCAACGTGATTACTCTTCATTAGTACAGGCGATAGAATTACGTTACGGAGATGAGCACATGCAGCAAGTATATCGCCTACAGTTGCGCAACAGGATTCAAAAGCATGGCGAATCACTACAACAATTGCAGTCTGATGTGGAAAGATTAGCGCATCTTTCATACTCCAGCGTAAATGCGGATTTCCTTAATGAAGTGGCTACGGAGGCATTTGTGAACGCTATTGTAGATCAAAATTTACAACAAGCGTTAAGGCTAGCAGGAAAGAAATCAACAGCAGAAGCACTAGCCTATGCATTAGCGTATGAATCCGCCAGACAAGCTTCACGGAGTGCAGTACGAGTAAGAGAAATTTCAGTGGAAGAATGTACTTGTAACAGAGTGCAATCATCACAGAGCCCGCCTTCACGTGGTGTCCTTCGATGCTGGAATTGTAATAGATCAGGGCACCTTCAAAGAGACTGCAGAAAACGTCGACGAGTGGAATTGCCTGAAGAAGGGAAAGAAGAATGCCAAAGATGTCGAGCCAGGGAACAAGCTATTCGTGGAGAGACTAGATATCAAGCAGCGACTAGTCGCATCAGCTCTCCTGTTGAGCAATCGGAAAACTAGTAAAAACCAACTTTGTGGGGCAGAAGTTGGTTGGTGGAATCGGCAGCCCCGAAGTCATCATTCAAGTAGGCCAGTTGCAGAGAAATAATAGCAGTCTTATTATATATGGAAGTGTAGGAAAAAATGACTGCGCAGTCACTATCGATACTGGAGCTGCAAGATCAATTATTAGAACAGATCTTGTTAAGAACAAATGGTTTCATAATACCACCAAATATCTACTAAGAACAGCAACTGGAGCAGCAGCACGGGTGTTTGGAGAAATAACTTTAGATGTTCAACTAGGCGAACTACTATTTCCTCACACTTTCCTGGTTTCAGACATAATGGATGAATGCATTCTTGGAATAGATTTCATGACCACATACAAAATAAATCTGGATGTCGGAGAGCGGACTCTCAAATATGGGAACATAGAAATTCCTATGAAACTAGGAGAAGGAGCAGATCATCCTGTGAAAGTAAGGACGATGGTCTGCGAAAATATAACTCTTTCGCCGTGCTCCGAGACACTAATATGGACAAAGCTTACTGATGACATCGGGACCTGCAGATTCTATCTGGTGGAGCCTAACCCCACAAAAGTCACATCGAGCATCATTGTGGGGAAGACTTTAGTGAAGGCAGAAGGTGCAACATTAATACCAGTCAGAGTGCTTAACACATCCGAAAATGAGGTACAACTAAAAGAAGGTGCTATAATTGGAAATTGTGAACCCGTTTACCAAATCGTCAATTTGGGTAATGGTAGTAATGTCAAGGAGACAGAAACTATACCAGCTACTACCCAACAGGTTCAGAAACTTCTTTCGTCCAGTGCCTTAAGTAAACAACAACACAACGATGCCAAAGAGGTGATCGATAAATTTTCGGAATTATTTGCAATGAATGATGATGACTATGGTAAAACAAATCTTGTCCAGCATCGGATCGATACAGGAGAGTCCAGGCCCATTCGACAGACACCACGAAGATTGCCATTAGCCAAACAACCAGAAGTTGCAGACATGATGAACTCTATGAAGAAACAAGGCATAATAGAGGAATCTAACAGCCCTTGGACATCGCCGGTTGTCCTGGTTAGGAAAAAGGATGGCAGCACCCGATTCTGTGTAGATTACCGCCAACTAAATAACGTGACGAGAAAAGATAGCTATCCATTACCAAGGATTGATGACACGTTGGATACCCTTTCCGGAGCGCAATGGTTTTCCACGCTGGATTTAAAGAGTGGTTACTGGCAAGTGGAAATACATCCCGAGGACCGAGAGAAAACTGCTTTCTCAGTTGGCAGTGGCTTATGGCAATTCAAAGTAATGCCATTTGGGTTATGTAATGCTCCAGCCACATTCGAACGACTAATGGAATGTGTTCTACGTGGTTTAACCTGGAAAACATGTCTTGTCTACTTGGATGACATACTAGTTATCGGAAGGACCTTCAAGGAACATAAAAACAACTTACGGGACGTACTTCAAAGACTCAAAGATGCAAAATTGAAGCTCAGTGCGAGTAAATGTGCTCTATTCAAAGATGAAGTTAAATATTTAGGGCACATAGTTTCATCACAAGGAGTAAGAACCGATCCAGAGAAGATAGAAGCCGTCAAAAATTGGCCAGTTCCAAAGGACAAACATCAATTACGGAGTTTTCTTGGTTTAGCTACCTACTACAGGCGATTCGTGAAAGGTTTTGCAGATATAGCAAGAAGCCTACATCAACTTACAGAAAAGGGAAGGCCGTTCATATGGTCGGATAAATGCAACGAAAGTTTTGAAAATTTGAAGCAACAGCTCTGTGAAGCTCCAGTACTTCATTATCCAAAGCTGGGAAAAACATTTATATTAGACACTGATGCCAGCAATGAAGGTATTGGTGCAGTGCTTTCGCAGGAGGAGAATGGTCAAGAAGTTCCAGTAGCTTACTATAGCAAAGCACTTTCAAAGCCAGAGAAAAATTATTGTGCTACAAGAAAAGAGCTACTTGCTATTGTAAGTTCAACAAAACATTTTCATAAATATCTCTACGGGCAGAAATTCATACTTCGCACCGACCATGCAGCGCTTAAATGGCTTCTGCAGTTTAAGAACCCCGAGGGACAAGTCGCGAGATGGATAGAGCGACTCCAGGCTTATGATCTTGAGATCCAACACCGAAGAGGTCGTATCCATGGAAATGCAGACGCCCTTTCACGACGTCCATGCAAACTTGAATGCAAACATTGCGCACGGGTGGAAGAAAAAGAAACAACAGCAACTATACAGTTGGTAACCGTGGAACCATCTACAGGTTGGGACAACGAGGACCTGAGAACAGCACAACGAGAAGATCCGGACATTTCACCTATTCTCGCTTGGAAAGAAGATATGGAAAGACCAGACTGGAAGGATATTTCGGAACGGAGTGAGAAACTGAAAAGTTACTGGGCTCAATGGAACTCTCTTCATGTTGAATGTGGTATATTAAAACGCAAATGGGAAGCACCTAACGGCGAATATTTCCGAATGCAGATAGTCGTGCCAGCATCAAACGTCAAAGATGTTCTAGAAGAAATGCACGGTGGAACCTCTGGAGGACATTTGGGAGTGAACAAAACAATTTCCAAAATACGGGAAAGGTTTTATTGGCTACATATGCGAGAAGATGTGGAGGAGTGGTGCCGCAGATGCACTGTCTGCGCTGCTTGCAAAGGACCGCAACACAGAAGCAGAGGTGAAATGCATAAGTATAACGTCGGAGCCCCCTTTGAAAGGATAGCTGTAGACATCGCTGGACCTTTTCCTGAAACGGATGGCGGTAACCGTTATATTTTAGTTGCCATTGACTATTTCAGTAAATGGCCTGAAGCTTATGCAATCCCTAATCAAGAGGCAACCACAGTTGCGGAACAAATAATAACGAATTGGGTCAGTAGGTTTGGAGTGCCTCACGAACTTCATTCGGACCAAGGACGGAACTTCGAATCGCGGACTTTCCAGGAGATGTGTAAAATGTTGGGAATAAGAAAAACTAGAACAACTCCTCTACATCCACAATCTGATGGCATGGTAGAGCGCTTCAACAGAACATTAATCGAGCATCTAAAGAAAGTAGTTGACTATCATCAACGCGATTGGGATCGACACATTCCTATATTCCTAATGGCTTATAGATCAGCTATTCATAGTACTACCGGACAAACCCCAGCTAAAGTCATATTCGGAAGAGAGATGCGTTTACCTAGCGACCTCAAATTCGGTACCCCCAGAGGTGAACAAAAGTTACCAGAAGACTACGTATCGGAGCTCAAACAACAATTAGCTGATGTGCACGAGGCCACGAGGACGAAATTAGCAACAAATACTGATCGGATGAAGACCCGCTATGACTTACGTGCTAATTCCGCAGGATTTAATGAAGGTGATCTTGTTTGGCTCTACAATCCGAGACGACGTAAGGGACGTTCTCCAAAATTGCAACAACACTGGGAAGGACCGTATTCAGTAGTAACTAGAATTAATGACGTAGTATACAGGATTCAGCGTGGCACAAGAGGCAAGCATAAAATTGTTCATTTGGACCGCTTGTGTCAATACTACAAGCATCAAGACCGTGGACCACCTGTTGTTCGGGACGAACAAACTTAAGAAGGGGGCAGTGTTACGTGCAATAGAAAGAGACAACTGATGACATCTACTGGCAATGTGGCAATGGAGAAGTAAACGACTTTAGGTTCGGAGAATTGATTATGGTATCTACAGGAAGGTTCAGGAATAGAATGAATAGAACAGTCAAGAAGCTTCTGGAAAATAGAACACTCGAGAATAATCTGGAGAGTTTCTAGGGTATAAATATAACAGTTGTCATAGCCAGAGTAAGAGTCTTGTCTTAGACGTTGCAGTGTTAACAAGTGAAAGTAATAAACGTGCGAAAGTGTTGTAATTAGATTGCGATAATTGAAAGTACAGTATTAAGCGATAATTAGAGTTGAGTTGATTATTTAGAAAGTTTGTGAATTGTATGATTAAAGTGAAATAAAGAACTTATATATTAATTATTTAATATTGTGTTTTAAATAACGAACCAAAGGCCACGCTCGCAACAATATGATTTCGTTTAAGGGGGCTTAACACCAAAGAAAAGCTCACGATTTCTGTTTCCAAAAGCTTAGTGAACATAAACGCATAAAAGTATGCAATTTAAAAATTGAAACAAATCACTATATGTACATGCAAAGCTATATGATGCTGTGATATTCGTCTGTATTGTACTCCAAAATATGTCGGACATCTGCACAGCAGTAAGGTAGAATCACTGACTTATAAGTCAGTGGGTAGAATTGCATAGGCATGGCGAGATTTTAAATTTGGCTGCCGGATTTTTCTTAGAATTTTGTTGAGGAGCAGGCAAGGAGCGAACGAAATGTATGCTCTGCTGTTGATCAGCCACTTTTCCGTGTAATTTGTCTGGCACTATTTATTGCTTGGGCAATTTTATTTGACTAAAGCCGGTCATCAAATAAAACTCTTCCAAGAATTTTCTGAGTTGTAATATACCTACCATATAATTTTTGTAATGTTCACACGTTGTCAGATTACCATTTTATTAACTAGATATCCAAAGAACTATACTTTAGAGATTTAGATTTGAATTTACCAACAACACAATTATCAGGTTGAGCTATGTCTGGTAGGTTTTCTAATCTAATTTTAGTATATATGTACATGCATACAATTTGATCTCTATCTAATTCCTCAATTTTGTTCGCATAAAATTTTTCATGTTTCAAGAAACGCAATCCAACCAGATTAGCCTAGCCGGAGTTACTGTAACTGGGAAAGATTAGCAATATAGCAAATTGTGAATTCTTTTCTGCGACTCGATGTTAACACTACCATCAAATCTGCCATTCTCGTGCTCTTTTATTCCCTACTGGTGTGGTGGTGGTAGATTCGGTGGCGGTGGTTACACCGAGTCACAGAAAAGAATGATGATGATTTTTGCATTCCACCTTTTGGATTTTTATATACGTTACTGTCTCCATCGGCGATAAACTTATGAAAGCGTACCCCATAAAGCTCCTCTCTTTGTTGAAAGCCTTTTAAAATTATCTTGGCTTCCATACCTGTGGATGAGCCAGAATAGTTGGCGTTACACTCGAAAATGCCCGAGCGCATACAAAACAAAATTTATTTTTGACATTAATCTATAAAATCTTTTAAGCCAAGGATAGAAGCAGCACCCGAGAGAGATGAATATTTACTCTTATATGATCGCTTCGCCCAACATCCATCCACAATAACTGTAAGTAAGGAAGTTCCATCTTCGTCTATATCGCCGTCTTGTTTTGCAAACTCAATTTCTTCCTGAACAGCCGCTTTCATTGACTCTTTAGCAGTTTCTATCCATGCTTCACTAACTTTTCTTTGATAATTATTATAAGATGGGCTTGAAATGCAGGGAATGTTGCATGTTGATGTGAATTCTTTAAGTCGACTATATCCAGATGCCCCACTTAAAGTTCAAAGTACTGCGCCATAATTTATTGAATTTATTTCATCGGATTTTAATATTTTCATCGAAATCGTAACATTTCACATATTACATCTAAAGTAAATTTTTGAAATAAACCCCTTTTTGTCTTCCTTTCTTGGTACCAAATTGCTTATTGTGTAACCCTGCGCATTGCAATGTTCATTTAGGATTTTCAATTCATTCCAAAAGTACCTTAAATCTACCAATCGAAATCCCTCCATGGTATTTTCGTTCATGTCGTCATCCTGATTTTCTTTTTCTATCAGAATTGTGAACGAATCTATTTCGCTATAATCCTCAATATTTGGGCTGGCATTCATTTTACCTGCTTCATATCTTTCTTCATTTATATTAGCAAAATTTCTTTGCTGTGCGGTTAAATTTTCTTTTGTGCTTTCCTGTAGAGATCTGAAACACAATAATGGAATACAAAATAGTGTTGTCGTAGTCGCTATGTCAATGCAGTATAAATATATCGTGCAGATAGAGAGACGAAGATAAGACCAGAACAAACCACTAAGCGTAGGTACAGTAAATAGAGAAATCAATTAGATTGAAAAATCTCCGACAGTCTTCTTCTTGAGAAGGTGTCTCCCAAAGGCAAATTTTTGCTCTGGTCCACAAAGTTCTTATTTCTACCCATTTCATAGTTCTATTCACTTAAAATAGGACGCGGGACGTGGTATTCAAAAAATTAATTGATTCTTTGCGGCAGAAATTCGCTGTGAGAGCCACGGTAGTCGATTTCGATTTCTTTGTAATTTGTAAAAATTCTTCTTCTTCGAAAATCGCATTTTGAAAACAATTCATACATAAATTAATAGTACTTAGCAGTAATTATAGTCGCTAGAAAGATCAAATGAAAATATGCGACAACACAAATTTGTCTATCATTATTAGCAAATCAATAAAGTCTTAAGGGGGTTACCAGTGAAGTCTTAAAAAACACGAAAAGTTAATACAAATTTACTGCAAATCTGTGCGTACTATCATGATAAAAATTGTACATAGTTAGAGAAAATGCATAAACTTAGGTAATGACGTGCCAAAAATAAAGATTTCGGGGTTTTATATGTATTTATTTAGCTTTAGAAAACTCTGGAATTCATGAAATTTGCAAAGTTTAGTACATCAAAACGTAATAATGGTACATTAAATAGATAAATTTGTACTTGAGTATGGAAGATCTTGGTCTGGAAGAGGCAGTGACGGAAAGAAAACCAGACAAAAAATGTTGGTTACTAATATATTTTAGTTTGAAAGTTGCTATTTTCCGAGACAATTAACTACCAAAATTATGATATTATTTCAATGAAAGTTCAATTTGTAACAAAGATCGAACCTTTTTCTGTTTATTTTGAAAAACTCAAATTTTTTAGTGCAATGATAACGGAAATAAAGTCAATAATGTTAATGATGGTAACGGCAAAAATTTCTTGATTTATTATATTTTGCATACAATTTGGCGTTTTCAATTCATTCTATCATCATATGAAATCTACCTTCTCTATACTCAGAAGTGAAAAATCGTATCAGCAATTTTTAGTATTGCTTCTATTGTAGTTCTCCGATGCAAGTCAATTCAGTACAGTAGCTCTCCAGTCATCCCAAAAAAAAAAAGAAAGCACAAATATTTTCATTACAAAAACAGATTTAAATACAACATTTGCATGCACACGATCAAGCTTCGTATGAAGTATTTCTCTATAAACTAAAGAGCTTTCAAAGTTCAGAAAGAACCAATATAGAGCTGGGCAGCCAGATGGCAGTAATCATGATAAGCAAATACATTTTCTTTAGTATAGTTCTAAAAATGCGGCGCTGTTAGATTCGGCCACATTCGGCTCTTTTGATCAATATCGATGAGAATTTCTGCCATACATTTTCGGTCTCTATAGATTTTTTTACTCTATGCTAAATTGAAACTTTTGCTGAGTACTGGTGGTAATAAAGGTTAAAGAGATGACAAAATTAAGTTTGCTTTGCGAACCAATATTTGAAAGCTCAATCTGAAAGTTTGGATGCAATAGTAAAAGCTTTTCTTATAGAGTTTGCATCTTCTGTATTGAATTTGTATTGAATTTACAACCCATTGTACCAGCAGGGGCATCCCATTCAAGTCAAGGCATGATGTACTGATTAGAGTAAATGCAACACTACCAAATTTTACTTTCCTAGCAAAGAAAGCTTTCAGACAGTCCGACAAGTCGGACTATTTTCGGAAAAGAAAAAGTCATTCAAAAGATATTTGCCGAAAATCTTATATAAATTATAACGGAAATCATCCTACTGAAATCTTTATGTAAATAATTTTTTGTGAATTCTAAACTCCGATTTCGTAAAGATTTCTAGCAGACTGTCGAAATATATGATGAAATTCTGTTGCATCGTTCATTTCAAATCAGGTGATTGTGCAGTGCGCATTTTTTTGTTTTTTGTAGAGAAAAGTTATTAAAATAAACAGTGCTTTCCAGAGTTCAACAAAAATAAATACTATTTGTGTAAAAAGTTAATTATTCATTTTTGTACTCTTTTGTGTGAAATATATAGGAAAATAAAAACTAATGTGGACAATTTTCACCCATAATAACAAGGTATGGCCCATTCGAGAGGATTTTTTTGTGTTGCTACGTCATGAGGTGACTAATGTCATTTCCAGCGAATTTGTTTTGAGTTTTTCGTATTTTATTGATTGAAATACGTATTGAATATATTTAAATATTTAACAAAACATTAGTTTCTTCGTTTAAATCACTTCGGGAAAAGTAAATTTCTAAATAGAAAATTTTTTTCACTTTGATAAGGACGATTAAAATTGAGACGAACAAATTTGTGACAATATTGTCGCCACCAAGTAGGCAAGCAACCAATTGACAGATTTTTCGGCCATACCTTGTTAATCTTTGTATATCATGGTTTTCACCTACAATTCAAATTAAGTCTTAAATAATTTAAAATTTTTATTGTGCGCTAATTTGCCAATGTTGTTCAGAGCTAAAAGCTAAAAGAAGGGGTTTAAGCTTACAGAATTCCTCACTATTTTCTTCTAGAAATCGTAACGACAATTCTTTTCGAGCTCTGGGGCTTGATTCTGATAAAATTAAAATGACAAATGACAATGACAAAATGACTTCGAAAGAAGGACAATGTCACTATGCCATAATTTGGAATTCTGATTGTAGGGTGACATGACATGTATCTTAAATTATAGAAATGAAAATTTGACAATTGCGCAGTGATTGAATATGTTCCGAACAACAAAGTAATGGAGCACATCTTATTGCGAAGGCGTATCCAAAGAAGGAGGCAGTATGTAGTAAAATAATTGCTGAAATGTTATAACGAGTAACTTGTCCTTTAGCGGTTTGCTGATAAAATTGATTTTTTTTTTTGCGATAATACAATGTAAAATAATATAGTAAATACAAATAGTTATTATTTTTATACTTGACATCTTTGATATTACTTGTTGCTATGACAATATATGTACATATATACCACTTGAATATGACAAAAGTCACAGCGGCAAGGACTAAGTGACCTCAGTTGGAAAAATTGCCATGAACAAAAGTCATTTGTCATGTCAACCAGTTTTTTTAGGAATCGGTATTTCGAAAATAAGTCATATTTTAACGCTAAATGTCACTTTTTATGGATGATGATATGGTGTAAGAAAGAATCGCATTTTCGGAAAAAAGTTCACAAAGTCATTGTCATTTGTCATTTTTTTCTGATCAGAATTCAGCCCCTGGTCAACCGTTTCATAGAATTATTTAAGACATAGCGATAGATTCCTATCCGAAATCGTATGCATTCCCTCGACCCTCGTTTTATTTTCGTAACGAAATCTAAACGCTTTGTTTGCTGGGATGGTAGATGTTAATACGCATATGAATGTGTTACTTTTGGAATCTCTTTTGATACAAAAAATATTACTGCTTCACACGGAAGAAAAATTTTGGGATGATATACAACTGATATGGAGGTATTAGCTGTGTTTTTTATACTGTACTGGTTCATTGGAAATTTAAATTATAATTTGATTCTATAAAACGTCTATAGGTAGCCACGTTTTTTTTTATGGGGCAAATTATGCCAAAATTGATCTAAAATATTTGATTCTAATTCTGAAGTTTTAATTCTTCATAAGCTGGCAGTCTGATGAATTTTTATCCATTTATAAATTCGTGTCACAATAATGAAATAGTCACAGTAAGCGACCTTGTCTGAAGTTAGAGGTAGAATTTTATGGTTCTGCTTTCCTACCTACACAACCTTGGGCTCCACTAGCCGCATGATGCATCCACTGGTATCCGGAATACAAGGAATCCTAACAAAACTGGTCCTAGGTTTATGGTCCTGTTTGTGAAGAATCCATGAGTTGCCCTAATCGTGAAAATCACAGGTTATCGAAAAGTAGTCTGGTATTAAGTCGATCGGTGGAATGGTGAAGCCAAGGTGGGTGATATAGTGATTTGTGTTGAATTTTAGTTATAAAAGATAATTTTTATTGTAGTAGTTTGTGCGTATAGTAAAGTAGCGTAGCTTAGGTAAATTCTTAGGAATTTGTGTAACTATATGTGGGGTGAGTGTTGTAAGTTGTAAGTGAATTTTCGTAGCCGGTGCTCATGTCGGTGTACGCCACGGTGAGTACTCTGCTGACGATTGTTAACCTCCTGTCCATGCCGGTGTGCGACACGATGGTGCCAGAAGGCTGCGGGCGAGGTAGATTCACGCCAGTGTATGTGTCACGGTGAATCTGCCTGTACGATATCCCTTGTACCTATCCGTGTCGGTGTATGCCACGGCGGTGAGAAATAAAGGGACTACGAAAGTAAGCCAGTGCGTGTGCGCTAGTGTGTGTGTGTAAGATCGCCACTGGGATTTATTTCTCAAATATATCTTTTCTCTTACAGGCGAGGAGCGAAACGAGTGAGCGGCCCGGAATACGCTTATACATAAACATCTGATATAAAATGTAAAATAAATTTGTGTTAGTAGACTATGCGTTTAAATTAATACCTTCCTCCCTTTAATATTCGTGTATCTCCTTTCATATGGAGCAGGAAAAAAGAACGCAGCATTGTAATCGTAATAGTATTACAAATTATATACAAGCAAATTTCTTAGACGGCGATTTTTTTTTCACAGTTGTATAATTTTCAAAGCGATTTAGTATTGTCGTATCTCCTTCTACAATGTTTATCTTACAGACGTAAATATAATGAAATAGTTGATGAATAATTCAACAGCTCGAAATGGGAACATTTTCGAAAATATAAACAACATTTTTACAAATTCATCAATTATTTTTTCCCATACATTAATACAGTTCCTATTGTGATCGTGTGATATTCAAATTGTCTGTACTATGAACGGAGTAACAGCGACCTAGAAATCAATTTATTTGTTGAAACTGGCTCAGAGAAGACTAAATTTACTCGGTCAATACTATCTCACACCGCCGGAAGTTATGTCTAGCTCACTAAAGAAGATTCTGGAATTCCTAGACTTTTCTCCGTTTGATAAGCTACAAAATATTAAGGGAAATCACAATACATAAAACTATTCTGTACCAAAGTTCAGCTCGCTATGTCAACGCGTACTCAAGTTATTGTGCGGACGAACAGACAGACGGACGAAGATTCAAAAATCTATATGTTCCATGATTATATTCATGTCTCATGTGTATTTAACAAACTTTTTTTATACCATTATATTTATATGCATTCCAAAATTATGAACAAACCTAGTATATGTACTCTATGATTTTATCGTCCAGGTTAGAACAAACCGCAGACTTCCGTAGTTGAGACTATAGCGGATGCATTAAACAAATTATTATCCTGGAGTTCTTGAAATTAGAATTTCAAAAGTAGGTAGTTACCGACTATGGTGTCCCCATTCACAGAGCCATAGTATACAGGGTGTTTATCGTAAAGATATACAGGACGTTTCCCCGTAGAAGATCAATAGAGCAGGGGGAGATAGTAGTCACTTAGATGAACCAAAAATTGTATGGCAGGGGGGACAATATCAACCGTTTAGGAGTTACAGGATGATTAAGAAAACAAACTAGTTTTTCACGAAACACCCTGTATCTTAAAAATCCAGTTAAGAGCTTATCATATGCAGAACTTCATCGCCCTTCCAACCAGCCCCGTACACCTCTTCCCTCAAGAATTATGGTTGTCTAATCTAAAAATTTCGAATTTTCTTACCTTTCTATTTATTTTGACCTCTATTATTTTTGCAAAAAGGTCATTAACATAACTTTTTTTAGACAAAAACCCAAAATGCGACAAAGCTATGCAATTTAAGACGAAAAATGAATGTTGCAGTTTAAATAAATGGAAAATTTTTAACGAGAATTAACTGTCCAAAACTTTCTTTTGCACATAGTTGTTAAATATACTATTTTGTTTTGTATTTAAGTAACTTTTAATGAAATATTACAATTACTCGTCGGTGAAATATCCAGAGTAAAAACAATTACTATTAAAGCCAAATAATTAAAAGAACGCAACTAAAAATGAAAAAAGCTCAACATTATTCACTAGATCGAGGCTTTACCTTTCTAAAATAGTCATAATCTAAGGAGATGAGAATTTGATTTAAAAAACTTAAATTTTTATAATTTTTTAGAAGAAGTTTCCAAACTAATATCTCCATTCCAATACATTTTTTTTTAATTCTCATGACGTTAGTCACTACAACTCTTCGTTATCTTTCGGTATAAATCAATATTCTGCTACAAACAGTTTGCCAGAAATTCGCTTTTGATGAAACTTGCAAATCTTGATACTGACTCCTCTTACATAAGTGATTCTGAAGTCCTAAACTTAATTTCTATGAATTAAAGATGCCCAAACTGAAGTTTCAATTTGTTTATATAGGCAAAAGGCAAATTTGGGGCTAACAGTTCTCTGAGACCAACTTTAAAATCAATTTTACATTTCTCGCAGCGCTAATATTCTAGCAGAATCAAAGTTTCCAAAAATAGTTTGATGAATTTCAGTATTCAATGAAGTCAGTCTATGTTGACTTCACTACCAAGCTTTTAGGAGGGTTTGCGTTTAGATGAAGCAAAGAAATTTTGTCTATATTTGAGTAGAAAAATCCTTTTGAGACACGACAGATTACAGACGCATTTATCACTGTAGTTAACTACACTAGTCAATTTTGCAGTGCAAATTCAAAAATTTGCAATATTCGTTATGCCGTGAGTAGTTTACATATTAATCCTATAAAATCGGAAATATCTTTATGAAAACTTTAGTTTGCTTGTGGTGGCAGTTAATTACATGTGTAGTTATTATTAGTTAAGTTACACGTGTAGTATTTTGTGCATATCTGTATTTTGCTACACAGATGTATGAATGACTGCTTCACGTAAAGCGACTGTATCTTTTACCTCTGCAATGTCACTCGTACCAGGAATACTTTCGAAAACGAAAGGAAATTCTAAATAGTCAAAGCAAATTTTTAAACGGTGTATTTCGTAATAAAGCGCTGCAAGTGTAATTGAATACTTTGCATCGGAAATCTAATAATGTGATTTATAAGGACTGCTTGTGTAGTTTTTAATGTATTAATACATCTGAATGCTTTCTTGAATTTTCGTTAGTTCTAAGATTATTAAAATTTGTGCAATGTTGTATTTCATCCTTTTTTCTTAACTTTCTGATAGCATTCAAAATGAAATTTGCTAATTGCTTCCCTTTGAGGGGTTTTTACAAACTTTTCGCACAGGAGAAGTAATTGTAGTACTTTAAATATACATCATGTCAATGTTATTTTAGACGCAAATGTTGAATTTTTATTTCACACAGAGATGGGGATATGCACCATGACCATAATCACAGACTCATTTGCCTCTGTAAACTGTTATACTTTGATTTTGCTCATTTTCTAGGAATGGAACTTCAAGTTGAGCCTACAGATGCCTCTACAATGTGTTCTAGTTGCATTAACGACATATAGAGGTCAATCGAAAAAGAATTTTGGTTCTTTTTTACGCTAAAATTAAAAAAAAAACAACTAGGGACGTTGTGGCGAAAACTGTTCTGCTGAGCTGATGTCGAATCATTGAAGAAACGGCTATCGAGTAAAAACTTAAGCCACTCGCTGATAGAAATTTTAAATGTTTAGTGCGAAAGCATTAAAATTGACACTTCAAGCTTTAGAAACAACGCTATTTTAAGGCTTAAACACAATTGCGACGACAGAGCGATAGAACGACAGACGACAACGAAAAATTCGCTGCGAAACAGGCAGTCGAAAAATTTGGAACACAATTGCAACGACAGGCGATGAGCGACGATTGTGAAAGAAGAAGATATTGACATTTTATTTGTTAAATGTTTCGAGCGTTTCAAAAGGAGATTTTTATCAAGAATATTTTATATTATATTGAAAGAAATGCAATGAACCAAAGTGTGGAAAAAAAACTGAAAATGCGGAAATTAAATAAATTAAATGCTTTAAAATATCCATCCAACCCTTGTCTTTTTTGTCCACTTGTCTTGCCTATCTTGTAAACTATAAATTATTTTATGCATTTCGCATTTCCTCGATCTATTTTTCCTCTAAGCTCATTATTTTAAAATTACCGCGGCGTGCTACCACCTAAAAAAGACAAAAGTGAATGCCACAACCATTTCATTCGATTAATTTTGTTGGTAGGACTGCAGCGACGACGGCAAAATTAGAAACTGATCAATCCCGGCGATAATGTCGTCGATCGCTCAACGTCGGTCGTCGCAATTTGGTGCATTCGCATAAGATGCTGTGTTTTTAGAAGTTTGACAGCGATATATCGTCGTCGTTTGTCGTCTGTCGTCGGAATTGTGTTTAAGCCTTAATGTGAATAAGTCGCTGAACTCCTTGAACTCTGCCTAGGCCTACACGGTTCACATTTTATGGAAAAGCAGCATTGCGGCGGGGGGGGGGATTCCGTAATACCATAAATAAGTAAATATACAGATAATGAATCGAATAGGAAAATTGAAAACCAATTAAAAAATTTTGCAACGTCTCGCTCGAGTTTAAAATCGACGATGCCTCGACCTGATGTAGGAAGGTCTCAATTCTTTCTTAGAAATTTAGTGGAAATTTGTTCCTTAGAAGTTTTATGCATTACTGGAGGCTGAAGCACGGTAGAAGAAATAAATGCTTATTGGCAATTTGAGGCAAATAAATGCTTATTGGTAATTTGAGGCCAACAAATGCATCTGAAAATAGCTCCAATCGGCCACCAAAGTGAATAAAAATTCTACAAAAATATTTTGTGTAAATTTCTAAAAAAAAAAAATTCTTATTGCATTTCTCCACTCATAAAAATTGTTGTCGGCCTTTAAAAATACGTATAAATTCTAAGAAAAAATTTCCAGTAAATTTCTAAGAAAACATGTAAATTCTTATGATACTAGATGAATACTCGTCGTACCTATGTACGTATGTAATTTCTGTGCAAGTTTGATTTTTGAAGTGCTTTTTTGCATATATTTCTATAACGGCTCGTCGTCGGACAGAAAAAATGATCATAACCAATTTTATAGGATTTTATATTCTGAAGAACTTTTTAGTACAATAAAAACGTCTAGGACTGGTGGTTTTCACAGTATACGTAAAAATCCGCAATTTTTATATGGCAAAACCAAGAAGGGGTTGCCTGATTTAGCCCATTTTTATACCCTAGATGAAATCTATAGGGTATACTAAGTTTGTCATTCCGTTTGTAACACCTCGAAATAATGATGGTAGAGCAAAATGAATTGGACACCCACGCATAATATTAAAAGTTATTTTAATTTTTGCATGTCCGTCCGTCCGTCCGTCTGTCTGTCTGCCTGTGCGCACGATAACTCGAGAACGCGTATACTTAGAGAGCTGAAATTTTGTACACGGACTTTAAAAAAAAAAGTAAAATTAAGTTCGAAAATGAGACAAATCGGGCACTGCCTGAGAACGCGTCGACGTCCTTCTTGGAGTTGCCATAAAAAAATTTAGGGTTTTTACGTATACTTTGAAAACGATCAGTCCAAGAAATTTTTATTGTACTAAAAACTTCTGCAGAATACGAAATCCTATAAAATTGGTTATGATCATTTTTTCTGTGCGACAAACCGTTCTAGAAATATATGCGAAAAACAACTTCAAAATCAAACTTGAATAGATCGGTGACCATACGAAATTTAATACGGGCAATCATTTAGGGTATCATAAGATTTGGTCTTAGACCAATTCTAGCTTTTTTACTTGTTGAAATTGTATTTACTATTTTCATAAAAACTGTACTATGTACAAAATTTCAGCTATCTACGTTGACGTGCTCTCAGGTAGTGGCAAGATATACAGGGTGTTTCCCACTAGGAAGTCAGTAGAGCGGGAGGTGATAGTACTCACATAGACGAACCAAAAATTTTAATTCAGGGGGGGGGGGGGGAGGGGCATATCAACAGTTTGGATTTACAGGGTGATTAAGAAAACAGCTAGTTTTTCACAAAACACCCTATATCTTAAAAACTACAGGGTGCATGGTCACGTGAGATAAGGACCGTTTAAGCAGCGTTTACAATGACAGAGTAGAGTGGTGTGAGCTTTTACCAGAGTAGCGTGCATGCACAATAGGCGAGTGAGCTTTATTTGGATTTTCGAAATCATATGAAAATTGTGTGACAGATTATCATGTGTTTACATTTGAAATATATTTCAAAATAGAACACAGTTTGTCGATTCGTATAATTTAGTTAACTAAATGGTGTTAAATTACAAAAAATATTTCTATAATTACACCAGACTGAGCTATGAACGATTTGAATTATCACAAAATACTAACTAACATTTATTACGGCACTTTCGAAATGAACGATTGCCATCTATATTCCATAGATAAGCCAATTCGAACATAAGAAAATTTTATTCTTAATTGACCTTATTTTGTTGAAATTGTATCATAAAAATACTAAATACACTTTTAATTGCTTATAAAAAATATTTATTTTTGGGTTTTTTGTTATAATTTATTAATTTTCGTTAGTTAAATTATGTATTTATTAGTACGACATCTGTTAGAAACTAGTATTTCGAAACAAATGGTAAAAGCTTTCGAAACTATCAACGTGAGATTGGGAATTGTTCCAATCTGACGCTACTCTTTGAAATCCATTCTGGTGGGTAGGGCGAAAAACTTATATGAGAGTGCAAGCTTGAGTAAAGGAAAGAAAATGCAATCTGGTGACTCCACTCTACTCTGTCATTGTAAACGCTCCTTAACAATGACAGGGTAGAGTGGAGTCCTATACGGTTTTAATGTACTGATAAGTTCCTCAAAATGTGAAATCCTATAAATTTGGTTATCCGACGAACCCTGAGGTTTTTGTTGTTGCTGCCGGAACGTGATCCTGGGTCATTTGGGGACATGTAAGAACCATTTCAAAAAGCTGTTAGCCCCGAAGTGCCAGGCTTGTGTTTTTGCGGAAAAGAAGCAGAAAATTTCAAAATTACTAATCACAAACTTTTTCCTAACCTTTTCTTCTTTCTTTGATATTTCAGTGCTCGTAGTCAATAGCAGGAGCAGCTAGGTTAACCCAAGTAGCAAATAAGAACAAAGTGACTGCTTCGGGAGTCACGCGTGACATGACCATTGAATAAATAACTAAGCCACTTGGTGATATGTATAAGTGTACTGTGTTTGTATTCGTTTCGTCATGGCAGTAGTGAAAACATGAAATTTTGAAGGGGGACATTTTTTATAATCCAAATTACTATGTAGAATAAACAAATGTTTAGCGCCCCCTTATCTTCAGATAATATTCCTTGGTGTTGCCTATGATAATTTAAGGGACTTGTCACAATTCAATTGTAAACACACAAACCGGCATTGGCAAAATTTTAAATTTTTTGCCATGGCTGTTTATTGTTATAAATATTTAACTTTTATTTTGCTAGAAACACTATAATTAATTAATAAAGCTATTAAAGTTACTTGAAGAATGCTTTCCCAGTACAATAGCTTCGTTCGTTCCTGCAGCACAGCACAGCGCACTTCATTGCGGTTATTTAATAATCCGGAGACTCTATTACTATTCTATTAATATATTAATATATAATATAATATACTCTATTTATATATCGTTAGAATACTTTACACTTATTTCACACTACTATTAAGTAAAAATCATGTTAAATTATTTACAATATCGCAAATTCAAAAGAACTTCTCTCCCCCCCGGCCGTAGGTCATACACTGTATTTGCACGATACCCCGCTTCCTTATTAGTTATTTATTCAATGGCCATGACTCTGACAAATCGAACACAAAATGGACTTGAGGGCTATGAGAAAAACCACTTAAAAACCAAACTTGCACAGATGGGTGACAATACAAAATAACATACGAGTATTCATCTAGGGTATCATAAGAATTGGTCTTCTTAGACCAATGTTTGTTGAGAGCTTGTTCCTTAAAAAATCCTCTAAGTATCGGCATTGGAATGTGCAAGAGTTAAAACGGATAGCGTAAATTGAGACAGATGCAGAACTGTATATTTGTGGTCTGAGTGATGGAGTGTCGTCGCGGTGTCTTGCTGATAAAGCCTTGTCTTTTACTTTTATAACTGGCAATGTCACCAATAATTCATCCTCAAAACTAAAACTGTTATGGTCGTAGCGTATTGCATATAGCAATATGCTACATGACATACTGAAGCGTGTAGGCCGGCTGGCTGCTGTTCATAGCAGAAAACTTGAACGCACCCCGACCGAGAGAGATGCATTTCCTCAAGCTGATCGGTCCAGGAAAATTTCATCATCTCATTTTCGCGTCATCGAAGTTTGGAAAATAATTATTCACGTAAGTTTTAATAGTATAGTAATTTTAAAAGAAGTTATCATTCTAATTAATGACCTATTCACGCCATACAGGGAATGCGCTATATGTACATCCATCCACAAATTATTGGTGGTATCATCCTCGTAAATTTATATTGCAAAATTTTTGCAAACTTGCTGTGGTAAACAGGGACTCAGATATAAGACTATAGCGTATCACATTGTAAGAGAAATATGCAAGTTACACGAGCGTGAACCTCCGGTCTATCTAAAACGTCAGCGGAGCCTTATATTTTACATCAAGCGCTGGGAAATAGAGAGATTTGAAATAACACATCGGGCGGTGTTCAGCATTGAAACTATTGAAGAGCTCGGCAGAATTCGAGGCTATGTAACAGTATCTGACCTATTTGTACCAGTTGTTAACAGCTCCATAAAGGTTATAAATGAAATCCACGAACGAGTGCCACAGAGTATGAGCTAGAGAACAATGTTTACGAAGGGCTACTCATAATGGATATATACTAATCGACATTTTTGAATCCTGTTTTAAATTTAAATTTACTAATGATGAAAAAGTCGGATATATAGGTCCACTTTGGAGCTTTGAATATACGAAGGATTTCCATAACATTTGTGCTTTATATAGTGTGCAAGAAGCTAGATCAGATAGTGAAATTTTAACGTCTCATTTTAGTATTGCTATGATTAAAAGGCCGCGTCAACACTTGTTGTGGCACGGAAATGCTTGAGATAACATCAATTGACTTTTACGCATTTTTTTTTAATTTTAATGTCTGAACTACAATTACATTTAGCAGTAAGCAGTGGCATAGCGGAATAACAACGGAACGGAGGCGCCTCTGCGTGGGATTCCCATCAATTAAAACATGTAAGTTGTTGCCATTTAGTTATATATTTTTTTCTTTGAATATTACTCTGCATGTCCCTAACTAGTTTTTATTGATTTGGTTAAGATATCTTTGTTGTTTTCGATCAGTTAAGGAACTATTTACTTGTGCTCATATTTTCCATTACATATCTAACTAAATATTCGTTTTCAAACTATGTCTTTAATTAATTTTAAAATTTACAACTAACGAGTGTCGTTTATACAAATGATTCACGTGTAACGGTTTATTCGTAGACTTATCTATGTGTTCACTCATATTTAAATTGAAAATCTAATTGTACTGGCCCATAGATTTGGTCAGTTAGTTTTCGTAGAAGAATTCGTAGGGCATATTACTATTATTAAGGTGATTGAATGCAACGTTTTGCAAAAGAAAAAGGGAATTAACATTGAGAACTTATGCACAACTATGATATGATTTATGGTTAATAGAGGTTTCATAAGGCTAGAGTTAGAAAGTTTATACGAAGAGTTTGTTTTATCATGACATTAGAAGTAAGGATGTATTTATACTATCGCACATAAGAATCTAGTAAGTACGGGATGGTCGTAAGCCTTCTGCGCGACAACTGAACTGTTAGTGTTACTTAGTAGGAAGTTGTTTAACCTGTATACAAAATTACGAAAGAATTATAACGTAATGGCTCCATAAAGTTTTTGGTTTTCTCTTTCATTATCCTGGAGCCCTCTCACATGGGATGAAGGTCGTCTAGGCTCGCCTAGTCTCTCTCTCTCTCTTTACAGGTCAAATAGGGACTCTGAATAATTATGCCCCTCAGAGTCAGATGGGAGGATGGGGCCGGCAAAGAAGGCAAAACATCTGCGCCTTCCACAAAGTATGCAGGTAAGTGATGTAAGGGTCCCTTCAGGACCGAATGTGTGCCGGCTTTTGTTGGATAGGCACGAAATTTTTCGTTGAACCTCCCCACACTCTCCACCAATGAGCCGAGGCGAACTAGCGTGCCGCCCTGTAGTTAACGCTGTCCGTCGAGTGATCTGTCAGCTCATGCTGACAGTCTGGACTTTACGTCCAAGCCAGTCACTCACTATAATTCCATAACAAAACCTGCTTGAATTCCTATGCTAGATGCAGATGCTCACTGAAAGTATTTGCCCAAGAATGGAGACATTTTCACCATCCGACTATCAAGAGTTGGAAAGGATTTGGATCATCAAAATACAGTATATTGAGGGATTCAGTTGAAGCTACAGAACGTTTAGCAAATGTCCTTAGATTTCTGGCAATTGGCGAATCTTGAACACTTGAATTTTATTTCGTATGTGTTGCACAGCAATTGGCTATATATATAATTTTTTATAAATTATAGCAAATTACTTCAAAATTTTTTCTCTTGTCCCTTCCTATATACTTTACGTTTTGTATTGTACAAGTTCTGAAAACCTTGATAACATAACAGTTTTTCAACTAATTGGTTTTCCTACGCTAAACTTTTGAATTAAAATTAAAATTTTAATTCAATTTAAAAACACAATATTTTACACCGCTAATGATTCAAAACTGAATGAATCACCTGATGTTAACAAATTTTTCTGAACTCCGCCGAATGTAAAAACCAGTGTAGGAAATTGATAAAAATATACATTTTTCTGAACTTCCCCGAATTCATAGAAAACAATCGAAAGGAAATTCATAAAAATTTCATGTTCGTGCGCAACCTCCTCCATCCGTAGACCGTCTAAATTGGTCTATAGTTGTTCCAGATGCTCTCGGCACTTTCCTCTGACGTAAACGATGAGATCAAGCCTTGAGCCTGAACCTATCGTTCCCACCAAAAAATAAAGTTATATTGCAGCCCAATATGGAAATTATGGTGTTTGAACCAAATACAAGTTACTTTTATATGAAAAACTCCCGTAATAAGACAAGAAAAAAACTGTGTAATGCCGGCCGCTATGCTCCTTTCAAGTCTTACTTCATAGCTGGTATATTCCGGGGGTTACTCACTGACATATATAATATGTGGACTGCTTAACTTTCTATTTCATGCGGGCTCAATTGCTTATGTAAAAAAAAGTTCTTAGACCGGTGCTAACATTGAAACAAGTAAAAAAGCTGGAATTGGTCTTAGACCAGTTCTTATGATACCCTAGCTAGATGAATGCACGTATGAAATTTCGTATTGTCACCCTTATGTGCAAGTTTGATTTTTGAAGCAGTTTTTCGCATATATTTCTAGAACGGTTTGTCGGACAGAAAAAATTATTATAACCAATTTTATAGGATTTCGTATTCTGAAAAAGTTCTTAGTACAATAAAAATGTCTTGGACTGACCGTTTTCACAGTATACGTAAAAAACCTAAATTTTTATATGGCAACATCAAGAAGGAGGTTCCCCATTTAGTCCATTTTTGAAATTTTATTTGCTAGTACAATGAAAACACCACGTACCAAATTTCAGCTCTCTATATTGATGCGTTCTCAGGCAGTGTCCAAATATATAGTGAAAAACGAAAGTTTTGTATGGCAACCCCACGAAGGAGTTGCCCGATTTGTCTCATTTCCGAACTTAATTTTACTTTTTTTAAAAGTTCGTGTACAAAATTTCAGCTCTCTAAGTATACTCGTCTGGAGTTATCGTGCGCACAGACAGACAGACGGACGGACGGACGGACTGACGGACCTGCAAAAATCAAAATAACTTTTAATTTTATGCGCGTGTCCAAACCATTTTGCTCTACCATCATTATTTCGAGGTGTTACAAATGGAATGACAAACTTAGTAGACCCCTATAGATTTCATCCAGGGTATAAAAATCATTGCCGGGAAGATGAAAAAATGAGCACGTAGCTCGAAAAGCGATTATAATAACATGTTTCGAATTTAGGCTGCACATATTATCAATATATTACCTTTGGTAAAACAATTATATCAGTAATAACCCATAATTAATATAAAACCATTTATTTCGACGGACCCTCTTATTTATTTGTTGTTTAAAGTTCTCCACAGTTGGTACTTGGTGCTTAGACCGAAAGAGTCGGCAATACATATAGCAGTGAGTCCACTTTTTGCAGTGCATTTCTATTAACGTAATCAGTCTATATTATACATGTCAGTGGGGTTACTGCTTATTTTTCTTAAATTATCTTTTACTGCTCTTATGTTAGCAGTATTTCTACAATGTAAAATTTCTGGTTGGAAAATATTTGATGCCGAAATTCTCGTACTTTCGCGTACTAGAGTACATTTTGCTTCGTACATCGTACCTGAGTAGAAATTCGCTTACATGTGCGAGAATTATCGTACGCTAGCATCGCTGGTACTGTAGCTAGATGAATAAAAAAGTTCGTTTCAAGCTTTCGGGTTTTCAACTCTGATAAGAATAAGACAGAGCTTTAATATTTTTCAACCGGAGGTGATGTGCCATAGGGTGCACAGAAAAGGTTGCAATTATGTGTTCTTCTTGTAGCTTCTTGTAATTTTATTATTCTAAAGGTGAAAAAACAATGAATGCGGCAGGTGTTGCATCGCTTTGACAGTGCAATAGAATATACGTGTTCAAAGGCAGAAACACATCCAAGCAAGCCTCAGGCCTGGCCTCTCTCAGGCTTCCTCGCAGCTCGCCACAAGAAATGAAAACGAAATGATACCACCAGGCTCGGTGCTGTCATTGTAATTTTGTTAGTACATCTGTTGACAGGAGTAGGCCTGAGAGAGAAAAATTTCCAACATTGAGCAAAGCTCGCTTTGCGGCTAGGCCTTGAAGCTAGCTGCTGGTTTGGTTTTGTGTTGCATCATTTAAAAAGTCGTGTTGGAAATTTTGACAACACCTTGAGGAAGCCTCGAGGCTTGGATGTGTTTCTGCCATTAGTTCGTGCTGGCCAAATGGCTGCCCCGCTTGCCGGATTCGACGCGAAAGTAGAGCACTGTTCTACTTTTAACGCGCGGCAGACGCTTTCACAGTTCTTTTGATTGATTTTAAACTGTTTATATGCTTGGTAAGCTACAAACGCAAGAGCTGCCACATCTAATAACTCTGATATATCCATTATTTCACTTTTAAATAATAATTCAAGCTTTTCTATCACTTTTTCTTTTTATAAATAAATCTTAAAGAGTACCAACGCGTCGCGTCAATTGGGCCTTGCTCAAATCCTACACACGTCTGCCGGGGAGAACTGTCAAGGCGACGCGACGCCTGCCGCGTTCATTGGGTTTCCACCATTAGGTATTATATAGTCTGTGGTAATACACTTGCGTATTAATGTTATAATATAATAATTAAATTCTTATTACGTGCTGTGAATTTGTGATACAGTTATTGTTTATATCAAAAACTGTAACGTAATTAAACACGCACAAAACTAAACGCGGTAATCATATAAGGAACTACCGTGGAGCAAAATAATTGTGTTGGTATGTCTAGGCACAAGGAGCAGAAAATCCTCCCGCTTCGTACTGAAGCGTGTAGGTTGGCCCAAATGCTTACTTTCAGAAATGTCCAAATCTCATATATTAAGTGAGTGGCTTATGCACGCAGACTGTATTCACTCAATATGCAGTTTCCTTGTTAGTTATTTATTCAATGTGTAGAATTCGTGATTTCAGACTCTACAATTTAATGACGAAATATCTTACATCCTATAACTTACCAGGCAGCAAAGTAACCCCACGATTACACCAGTCATTCATCCTCTGTATGCATTCTAATGATTTCTTCCTTTTTCCGTAATTTTTCTGAAAAAAAAAATAAAGATTACGATGTATTTTAAACTCTTTTCAGTCATTTTCTAGTCAAAAGAGAAAAGATTAGAAATATAAACACAAATTTCACTAGCATTTAGCGAGCGTTAGCGCAGCCGGCGTTTGACATTTGCATGAGAAGAAAAAGATGTTTTGTGGGTCTTAGATTCCTTTAGATATGGAGTGTATGGGGTTATTTATACGACCCGGTGATCCAGTTTATTTATTTATGGTTGTTTAAGCCATTGTTTATTTTCCAGAAACATTCCGATATTTCGGTCTTTGGTATAGACCACTATCAAGGCTAACAAAAAATGCAAATCAAAAATGTCAATTACACAAAAAACAAAATCTTATTAATGTACGTGATATGCAAGTGGTGTATGTCAAGTTAACTTTAATGGGTTCTTAAAAACCTTATGTCAAAGATTAAAAGAAAAAACAAGTTAAAAACGAAAAAATAGAGAGACAGACAATTACACGTAGATACATAAAAACACGCATGCGTGAATACAGAAAAGATTTTATTATGACATCGTGTATGTTTTTTTTTTTTTTTGTAAATCGGGATTTGTATGTTTAGGCTACGTGTATTGTCTGACGACTCTCTACTTTTTCGGTTTTAACTTGTTTTTTCTTTTAATCTTTGACATAAGGTTTTTAACAACTCACTAAAGTTAACTTGACATACACCACTTGCATATCACGTACATTAATAAGATTTAGTTTTTTGCATACTTAACATTTTTGATTTGTATTTTTTGTTAGTCTTGATAATGGTCTAAACCAAAGATCGAAATATCGGAATATTTCTGGTAAATAAACAATGGCTTAAACAACCTTATGGTTTTTTCATAAATAAACTGGATCACCTGGTCGTATAACCCCATACACTCCATATCTAAATGAGAAGAAAATGGGCAAGTTATAATGGTAAAGTCGCCTGGACCCACTACACTGAAAAAACGCTGAGGTAGATCTAATGATTTTCGTTGTTTACAGCCAGCAGCTGATTTGGTTTTAGTGAATTCGGAAGTTTCTTCTCAAGAAAAGTTGCTTAGCTTGGTGCGAGATGTGGAGTTAATTTATAACTTAAAATGCCAGGATTATAGAAAACTAGAAAAAAAAAGGTAAAAGTCAGGAAATAATAGTTGTTAACGGTCACACTGTGTTAAACTAAAGTTCACTCCGCTGAAGTTAACGAACGTCGGCTGAGTCGAAGTCGTGTATGCACGCGGCTTTTATTTTCGTTTTCCGCCATTTTAATGTGGTGTTTGACAATTTACTGACTGGCCAGATATCTAGTCAGTACTGTTTAGTCAGTATAAGAGACTAGTCAGTAGGGGTGTACATACAAGACCAGTGTCGGTTCTCAGGCGCGTATACAGGGGGGCGGGGTCACGGGAATCATGACCCCCCCAAATAGTGCCACCTCACCTACGCGGTAAATTGAAGCAAATCGCGCTGGACTATAGAGCACGTTGTAAAGTTTCACAGTGCGATTTTTGTATGGTACGGGCACAATGTTTAGCTGACGCCAGCGTTTAATGCTGGTGATATATCTCGCACTTCTCTAAATTTATAACTTTAGCGCTGCTGTGTTACAGAGATAATCTGCGGCAAAGCTTAGTTAATGATAAGTTAAGACAGAGACGAAGAAGATTGGAAATTGTTCGTGTTTTCTAGAAGGAAACAAGTAATGTCATATACTTATGTCTTTGCATGAATGGGGGAAAGAGCTTCGCTATGCATTATTGTAGTGCGACTGAGCTGAGACAACGAGTTAAAAACAAACAAGTAAAACAGTTAGAATTGATACCTAGATGATGCCCCTTCTGGGCAAGTTTGATTTTTGAAGTGGTTTTTCGAAAAAATGATTATAACCAACTTTATAGAATTTCGTATTCTGAAGTTTTTAGTACAATAAAAATGTCTTGGACTAATCGTTTTCACAGTATACGAAAAAACTCTAATTTTTTTTATGGCAACACCTAAAAGGGGTTGCCCGATTTAGTCCATTTTTGAAGTTTTATTTGCTAGTACAATGAAAACACCGTGTCCAATCCAAATATATAGTGGAAAACGACATTTTTGTATGGCAACCCCACGAAGGATTTTCCCGGTTTGTCTTATTTTCGAACTTAATTTTACTTTTTTTTTTAAGTTCGTGTACAAAATTTTAGCTCTCTAAGTATACGCGTTCTTGAGTTATCGTACGCACAGACAGACGGACGGACGGACATTCAAAAATCAAAATAACTTTTAATATTATGCGTGGGTGTTCAATCCATTTTGTTCTACCATCATTATTTCGAGGTGTTACAAATTGAATGACAAACTTAGTATACCCTTAGATTTCATGTAGAGTATAAAAACGAGAGAACCTAGGATTATCCGAACGACAAAATCTTATTAAATCCCTCAAAATCCTATCAAATTATTCATAATAATGTACTCCCGGTCACAGTACTTCACTTTTTTAATAAAAAAATAAACTGCGCTTTGGCCCAGATGCTGAAAGGAGATGTAAAATTTCTGTCAAATAAAATTTTCATTTTTCCCGAAAATATCAGAGAATCCAGCATTAGTTTCTCCCATTTAATCACTTCATCAGAGCAAAACGAATGTAAACAGAAACACGTGCTGTTCAAATATCATAGGAATTATACTAACAAACATTGGTTATACTATAAAAAACATTGGATATTTCTCACAATATTTCAGCAAAGATCGGTTTTCACAAAAACGCGTGAGCATTTTATGAGAGTAAAACCTGAAAAGTCCGCCCCTTCTCATTTATTTATGAAAATGAATCATTTGCCAGTTCCGTTTATTTGCATGTAATCAGCGTTTTCACATTTTATGTCCATATTCATAAAAATTTTAAAGAGAGTTCGATTTCTTTTTGTTATTTTTTCTTCTTCTTTCTGTCCTTTTCTAGCCGTGTACATTTAAATGGAAAAAAATCGAAAATATCTTCTATGTCCTATATTTAGTTATTCAATCTTTGCCTGCGGTGGGGGTGTTTCTTTGAGTTTCTTATGAGTACTAATAGTGGCAATAATAGCCATTCGCTCGTAGCTCTTCATATTTGAAACACGTACGAATTTTTTTGAATTTTTTTGTGATTTTATATAGTGTCGAACGAAAAGTCATCTATCACAAGATGGTAAGTAATTTTGGAATACATATTTATTTTATTGTTTGAAAAAAGGAATGAAATGCTTTTATATTTTTTTTGCGCCGATTACTCGTATATACTCGTATATATATCGTATATATATGATAAAAAAATTTAAAAGAGACTTCTTCCTACTTTTTCAAAGCAAAAAAAAAAAACATTACATTATATACATTATACAGTGACGTCACGGCATCAATTCATATGAAGAATTCAGATTTTTTTTTATATACATATATATATATATTTTTTATAATATCTTTAGTACAATCGTGTGATACCGTGACGCTCAAGATGACCGACCGTGGTTCATATTAGTCATACCTTGTTACTGTCAGTATACCGTGCTTTCAGGTTACCACTCTAAGAGGATCAGAGGCTTCACCATCTAGCCCTTCTACATGACTTTGTTATCCTGAAGCAACGATGGAAATGAATGTCACACACTTAATGAAGTCAGAAATGTTTGCCGAACTTGGAATTCTTCTTATAAAAATGTACCAAATCAGTGATAACATTTTTATCAATGATGCAGTAAAATCACGTTACTTAATTATTCTCTACTACAATCAATTCGCTGAAAATAATGTGAAAACCACAACTCTTCATCTGGAGGATGGAAAAATTAATTGATTGAATTGAGCAGCACTTTCGCTGGAGTGCATCCTTTGGAAGATTTTTCCCATTTTTTTCCCCATTGATATCTTTATGCAAAAATTACCCAATTTCGATCCAATGAATTCAGACCCTTGTATTCACGAATATAAGTTTGATGCACTTCAATATTCAATGTGAAATCATTGACCAAACTATGGAATATAAATAACGGTTTTTATAAAAGAAATCCATTTCCGGCAGCGGTGGCATATATGGAGCTTCAAAGATATTTTGAAGTAATTTTATGACTTTAACTCGCCTCTAACTTATTCTGGTCGATAGATGTTCACTTTGAAAAGATTTGCTCAAAGTTTTTTCTTGAATTGGTCCAATTGTGGTAAGTCGACTCCGAATTCTTTTAAAATAACAAAACAAAATCCTTTCTATTAGAACCATTGTGAGTCTTGTGACCCAATTTTTTGTAGCCGGAAGTGATTCATTGAATATGAAGGAAGCTACAGAATGCTTGAAAGAAAACAGAATCGGTTGAATGTAATTGAATATGTTGCCCCTCATTTTCCAATTCCAAAATTGGATATCAAAACAAGGTACCTACTCTTCTTTGTCAGCAGTCTTTTGTCCTTTAATCAAACTACAAAATTGAAGGAGATTTATTTTTCATATACGTAGGTATAAAATGTTGTTCATATTCAATATCGCCTCTTTATTATGCTCACATTGGTCTTTAACGCAGGAGGGGAGAGAAAGGATTCTTAGATTTGAACCAGACTATAAGCGGTTTCGTTATCTACAATGAAAGTTTTGTCTTGCGTGCAGTTTCGATTTTAAAATTATAAGGATATGCATTGAAGGGATTTTATCAGTGTTGGTTACGGAATCCATGAGTCTTTCTACATATATTCGCAAATTGGGCAAGTTCAATTCCATTTTGAAAAATGTTTTATGCGACAATTGAAGAATGCCCTATGGCAAGATGGTTGTCACTTCCTCTGAAGTTTCCGAGCTGCTTAAATTTTTTTTTCACTTGCGATATTTAATTCAATACAATTCAATTAAATTTATTTAGCTGGGCTGGTACACAAGATTTAACAGTCTTTTGTAAGTACTCAAAAATATAGTTACAGTGAAAACAATGTTCAAATAGTTACTTATACTAAGCGTTAATATCAAATATTAATGAAAATATGTAAAATCATATAGCAAAAACTAAATTCAAGTAGAATTATATTATGAAAATATTGCTACCACAAATATACTCAAGTAAGTGATAAATAATTATGCTATGTTAAAGACATTAGTCCATAAAACACGAAAATAACTAATTAATTAGCAGCACTGTTGAAACCATTTAGATCTAAATTGAATATAGCAACCTCTTAAATTCACCGACAGTAATCGCGGTATAAAATTAGAAACATGGTCAAATCTACGTAAGTTGAAAATAAAGCGAATACAATCATTATACGCTACATTTATTCGAAGAGAGCAGTAGCTATCCAATTTAGGAAAATTCAAGTTTCCATAAGAGAAGTAGGGCAGGATAAGGATTTTTACTAATCTACATTTAATGTCCGTGCTTAATAATTTTGCAGAGAGCCAGAGTCGTCGCAAACCTCCATACACCTTATCCAGCACTCCGCGAACATGAGCACAACATTTCATTCTCCCATTAAGAGCAAAACCGAGATTCGTAACTTCGCTTACCCTAGTCAATATTTCACCCCCAAATATGATGTGCGGAAGGTCAGTTTCCAAACTATTATTGGAAAAAACTATATATTTAGACTTATTAGGATTTAACATCAAAAGATTACGCTGAGACCAATCATAGATTCGTACTAAGTCATCATTAATCCTTACAATGGAGTCTTCAATAAGACCGAGAGGTCTACTATTGTATATTTGTAGGTCATCAGCATATAAGTGGATACTAACCTCTTGAACAATGTTTGGCTAGTCATTGATAAATAAGAAAAACAGCAATGGGCCTAAGATTGATCCTTGTGGAACGCCACAGAAGAGCGGCTGTAAATCAGAGTAACGATCGTTGACTCGCATTTGTTGATATCTATCACATATATATCCTGGTCTGAAACTTGATTGCCAACGTGAAAGCATTCTATTGTTCTCAACAAACAATTGGATCTGAGTGTACATCACCTTTTCCAAAGCCTTTGCAAGGAAACACAAAATGCTGATGGGTCTATAATTCAGAAAAGCTTGCAGAAGATTTTTTCTTAGGGACAGGTAGCACAGTAGCAATTTTCCATCTAGAAGGGAAGGTAAATGATGTTTAGCAGGTATTAATAATAAATAATATATAGCGACTAATGTAAGGCAGCAATAATTTCAGGAATTTTGGAGATATATTATCAGGACCAGTGGGACTAGATTTAATAGAATATATAGACTTATAATAACATTCTGCGTAATCAATACACCAAAAAGAGAAAGAATAAGTATTCTCGGGGTTATTTAAGTATGGTGTGGTGCCGGGTAATGCTGATTGATTTATATTATGCGACACGAAAAATCTATTAAGGTCTTTAGGGTCGAGTGAAATAAGATGGACTTTACACATGTATTTTTTGTAACTTGCCTGATCAGGGGGGAGGGGGTGTCTTTTAACACCCTATGTGTTATGCTGTATTATGTCATTTATGACTTTTACGGTTCGTCTACTTGATACTACCGAGGTAGTTGAATTCGAATTGTTTATTGTAATCTGGCTAGTATTTTATGGTATGGTTTAAATTTTGGATCTCTCTGGTTCTGTCAATCTTCCATTTGTACTTTTTTAGTACTGCACTTTATGGTTTATGTCTATTAAAATGCAGTATATTTTTGTTTTACACATTCGAATCATCCTAACTGGATGGGGATTATTCTGTATAGGTATATAGACTATATTTGTAGCTGGCTAGGTTGAAGAGATATCTTACCACTCTCTAAATTTGGTATTAATTAAAATTATGTTCAGTCAGACCATCAGCGTGCATTAGCTTGAGTGCAATCTCTTGTCAGTTCTGAGTTCTATAAATTATTAAAAAAATGGCGAAAATCCTTAGTTTTGACCTATTTCTTTGCAATTGAATGTCACAAAAACTGCTTTTTGTTTCCCATTTGTCAAGCTATAATAGAACGAAATCTTTAATGCTTGAAGCCACAAAATTTTGCTGCAATGCTCATGAATAACGTACAGAAACTTTTTATATCCTTATCTGACCACACGTATACAGAGAATTCTACCCGCTCTCAAGTTATATAATAGAACCATGTAGGACGATGTAGCGCCTTTGAACTTTAACCCGGTGATTTGCATTGTAGTACATACATCGACAACATTTATAGAGCTAGAGCTCAACAATTTCTGTGCATGCATTGCATACAATCGTTAACATTCCTGGCATGTTGGAGTTGATATGACACTCTATTTACATTACCCGGACACATCTCCAGTACACAGCCATATATATTGCCTTGGGTTGTTAATATATCTTCTAGGAATCTCGCTCAAAAGTATCCTCCCTATCTGTTGCGATGTAATGGCTGGAAATAGATGGAATTCTATTAAGGAAGATTCGTTTATTGGGAAATAGTTTTGCCTTCAGGAATTGTCAGAATATAGTTAGTGTTAGAGGTTGCAGCCTAATATGACGAGACTATGTATGTAGAATGTGTAGTGTAAAGGGAATATGGAAACATTCTGTGGTAAAAATTCTTCTCATGTCAAAAATTTGAGTAGCGCATAATATTTTAAGTAAATTTTATGAGATTTTGTGGTAAATGGAGTACCTTGTATTGTACCTTAATAGCAAGAATGTCGAGAGAACCACAAAAGGTTTTATTTTGAACAAAACTTTGAATTGTGGCTAATGCTGGTGTACCTTGTACACGTGTCTCAATGGTCTTCTCCGCTTTTTCCTTATACATATGTTTTTTTACCTATACCACAGACAAGTAATAACAGATATCCAGCGCATATGGGCGAAAAAGATGTTCTGCAGTATTCAAGAAGAAGAATACAAAAAGCACTTTAGTGTTTCGTTTGACCTTAAAAGCTTCGGTCTTTGCTATGAAATGAAAAAAATTGTATTGCTTATATCAAATTAACCTGATGCAAGGAAGCCTTAGGGTATACTATGTTTGTTTTTCCGTTTGTAACGTATTAAAATAATGATGATAGAGCAACATATGTAGATTGGACAGACACACAAAATATTAAAAGTTATTTCAATTTTGCATATCCGTCTGTCCGTCCTCACGATAACTCAAGTGTGCGTTCAATTAGAATGCTAAAATTTTACACACTTTTTTTTTTAATAAAAAAAAAGTAAATTTAAGTTCGAAAATGAAACCAATCGGGGAACTCCTTCGTAGGGTTGCCATACAAAAATTTCGGTTTCCTTTATACTGTACATTGCCTGAGAGCTTGTCGACGGATAGAGCTCAAATTTGCTGAACAAGGTTTTCATAAAAATAGTAAATAAAATTTTAAAAATAAACTAAACCCAGCAACCCCTGCTTAGTGTTGCCATACAAAATTACAGTTTTTCACTAAGGCTGTGTTCAACTTTTGGCTAGAGCCGGCTATAGCTGGCTATAGCCAGAATGTGGTCGTTCAGTTGTTGGCTATAGCCAATTTTGAGCCAAAAATAAGAGCTATAAATGACGAAAAATCATATCTGTATATGTTAGCTCAATTGTCAGAATTTATTATTCAACTCTTGGCTGTACCCGGTTATAGCGAAATTGGTTAGTGCTCTGGAGGTGATGCCAAAGTTGCTTGACGTTTGTTTGTTGAGTTTCTGATGTCAAGTAACCAAAAAATGTCTGAATTTTTTTACTGCGTCGATAGCAAAGGTGAAATTTAATAATCTCAAAGCGAAATATATTTAAAAAAAGACAATAAAGGTCCAGGCTGCAGTAGTGCATCGCGGTTCTATTTTGAATATTTCTTGTGCCTTTCGATTTCTTAATTCAATTCATTCTTTTATTATAGTTGCTATTGCAACTAATTTACTTTTATTACTCGACATAATTCTTACAATGAAATTGAAACAATTTATGGAATGACGCAAGTTTGACATTTACTCACAGAAATAAGAGCCCTAGCTATAGCCATTCTGGCTACAGCCAGCTATAGCCGGCTCTAGCCAAAAGTTGAACACAGCCTATATTCACCAGTTCTTCGTTACCGCCCCTAATTCAAAACGTTGATGTGTACACGGAATCATTGGACCACCTTCTATGCAAGCTCCTTCTTTCCACTAACATGCATCACAGTCAAAGATTGTTACATTTCACGGTAAGACAGGCTTTTAAAGTGCTCACGAGTCTCAATGTGTCTAAGGCTGCTGGGCCTGATTGTATTTCGCCGCTGGTGCTCAAGTGCTGCTTTTCTTTAGCTAAACCTCCATGCAAACTATTTCACCATGCGACAGGAGTCTTTCCTTCGGCATGAAAACTTGCACATGTTCAGCTAATACCCAAAAAAGGAGAGGCAAGCGATTCCTCAAATTATAGACCAATTGCTCTTACTTCGATTCTTTCAATGGTTTTCGAAACACTCATCAACACCCAATTGATGAAATATCTAGAAACTTATTAGCGTTCGCCAATATGGCTTTTGTGCTGGTTGCTGTAGGAGATTTTCTAACATTCCTTACCGATCGTTGGAATCAATTTCTCTGTAATTTTGGTGAATCTGAACTCATCGCATTAGATCGAGATATTTAGGCCTTCGATAGAGTCTGGCATCCTGCTCTTTTGGCTAAGCTTCAGGGCTTGACCCTCTTTTCTTAAAACAGATTGAAAGTTTTCTCTCCCGGTGGTTAATTCAAGTCATATTAAACGGAGTTAATTCTGACCGTTTTATAATCAATTCCGGTGTACAGCAAGGTTCTGTGCTCTCTCCTACTCTCTTCCTTATTTTTATTAATGATCTGCTAACTTTCTAACTTTCAATGATATTCATAGTTTTGCAGACGACATCACCCTTTATGTCGTGCACTCGTTCGACTTTATAGTCGATTCCCGTGGGAATACTATACTTCTTAAACGAAGCCACATGTTTTGCTAACTAAACTATGACCTTACAGCAATACTCGCTTTGGGGCAGAGCTAATCGGGTCTTGTTTAATGCATCCAAAACGCAATATTATCTGTTATCATTCAAACGTACTCCAACAACTGCTTAATCCATTTCCGTTGATGGAGAAGATCTCTCGAACTCGCTATCTCTTAATATCTTAGGCATTGAAATATCCAACAATCATATTTTTGGTATTGCCAAAAACGCGATGTAATTCTGGTCTTCTTACAAGGATACACGAAATATTTTACTCCATCAGACTTGGCGCAAATCTACAAACCTCATATCAGGCCTAGATTAGAATATAATATCCGTATTTGGGTAAGGGCAGCATGCACTGCATTGCATGCGTTAGACATAGTCCAAAAGAGTAAGGTATCTCGTGAGCTTTGACAATACCATAAAAAAAAATTGAAAGCTGCCTGAGAATGCTCAAATTTTGTATAGCGTATTTTTATAAAAAATGGCAAATACAAGTTCAAAAATGGATCAAATCGAGGAGCCCTTTCTAGGTATTGCCTTACAAAACTTTGGTCTTTCATTATATATTTGGATACTGCCTGAGATGCTGAAATTTTGCACACAACGTTTTTATAAGAATAGTAAAGAAAATTTCACAAATGAACTAAATCGGGCAAGTCTTTCTTGTTGTTGCCATACAAAACTTTGAATTTTCATCTACGTAGGGTATAATATTATTGGTCTTAGACCAATTATAACGTTTTCTCTTGTTTCGTAGAAATTGACTAGAAATTTTTTCTTTAGAATTTTTATGCATTATTAGAGGCCGACAACGAGTGTTTAGGCCGCTAACAATTTCTGTGAGCGTAGAGTCGTAGACCCATCCATCCATTAATTTCATTCCAACAATATCAAAAATTTGCTCAGCTAAAATAAAAAGCAAAATTGCTTCGTTTGTACCGACGACGTTAGTTTTTACAAACTGACCCGTCGATTCTACATAAGAGAGCTCTTATCCTCTTAACTGGGCTGTCAAAGCCAATTAGCACTTAGCAGACATTGGTATTCTACGTAAAGAGTTAAGAGATTTCACACCTCAGCTGATCTCTTAACTTTTTTGGAAATTTATTTTTAAGAGATTTCATATTCTAGCAAATGATAATATCTGTCAAATATCTCTTAACATAAGAGCTCCTCACCGAGATACGCTTAAATCTCTTATCATAATAGTTGCAGAAATTGTTTTGTTTTAAAATACCGAAAATTGGGTAAAAATACTGTAAAATAAGTACATATTTATATAATTCAAATATATATATATAATAAATAAATAAATATGTACAAGTTTTTGAAATATAAAACAATTATACAATTTGAGCCATGCACAGAGGATAGTTCTGTGCAATATGAGAGACGACTTGAATCCCTTTGCTATTTCTGAGGCTGTATATAGAATTTCAGAATGATAAAATCTTTTGTCTTTAAAGTAATAGAAATGACACAGCCTTACCATAAAATCCATTACTCGACAATGTTATCGTCACTTTAAAGTTTTGGTAGCAATTAAGTTTTTTGCTACTGGTTTATACGAAAATCCTGTTGGACGTAACGACGGCTGTTTAACTCTTTACCTGCGAATTGGGTATTAAAATAAAAATTCAATTATCATTACGTGCTGTGAATTTATCATACAATTATTATTTATATCGATAATTGTAACTTGATTAAAGACGCACACAATTATGGCTACGTGTGGGTTGGTCATATTGCCATAATCGCTTCGTCAAAAGCATTCTTCTTTTTCTTCCTTCTTGAAAAGTTAACGTCTTTAATAGCTGGGCTGACTGAAAGAATCTCCAAACCCATTTAACCTCTTATGGCCGGTTTCACAGTCCAGGCTTAAGCCAGAGCTTAGCTAAGCCACAGGTGTGGCTTAAGCCCAGAACTTAAGCCTACTCGGTTTCACAGTACTCGGTAAGCTGAGGTTTAGTTAAGCCGCAGATGAAAATTTTTAAATTGTCAGCACTGCTGTAATTGTGAATTTTTGTAAAGGAAAATTGTCATTGTGGATTAAAAATCAAGCGAAAAGAAGAAGAACTTTTTATTTACCAGTTTGTTGTGGTTTTTATATGGAAGGATATCAAATCCAAAAACCATTGTTGCAGAATGTTTCGACAACGTAAACCATCATAGCCGACTTTGTCTATGTAGGAACCGAGAATAAAAATCAACGTCATCCCATTTCATGAAATGTTGCGGGCGCCTTCTTATAATTTTTTCACAGATCACACCTTGCGATATTATATTATATATTTCTTCGTCGCTTATATTCTCTGCATCAGATAAATAACTCATTTTTATCTTAAACTGTTTGGTTTCTTCCGAAAATGTCAAATGGAATGCTGATACTAGCTGCCAGACAGTACTCAAAACTGCTAACTAGATAATTATTTTTTGCTTGGAATATTTCAATTTAGTTTTAAAGTATAACTTTTGAAATATGTACGTTCGTTTAATAACAGAAATTATAATAAAGGGTTCTCCAATAAGAGGTGTTATTTTGATATTCAAAGAAAAATCCCATTTTTTGATAAATGATCGGATCTTTATTTCATTATAAAGAGGAAGGTATGCCGTTAATAATCAAAAATAACTCCAGCCAAATGACCACCACGACCACGCCTACAGGACCATATCCTTTTCATGAAATTTTCCATAACCAAATCGCAAAGTGGCTGCCCTATGTCCTCGATAGCCTCACGAATTCCATCTTTGAGGTCTTGAATCGACGCTGGGCTGTTGGTGTAGACCTTCTCTTTCACGTGGCCCCAAAGGAAGAAGTCGCAAGGTATTAAGTTACAAGATCTCAGTGGCCAATTGTGATCACCTCTTCGAGAGATAACATACGGTCCGGAAACTTTTCCCGTAAAAGATCAATGGTTTCTTTGCTTGTATGGCACGTAGCGCCGTCTTGTTGAAAGTAAATGTTGTCCAGATCAATACCATTAAATTCCGGCCATAAAAAATCATTAATCATCTGTCGATAGCGCAATCCATTCACCGTAACTGTTGCTCCAGCCTCATTTTTGAAAAAGTAAGGTCCAATGACCCCGCGGGACCATAAACCGCACCAAACAGTCACACGTTGAGGATAGAGCGGCTTTTCAACAATAACTCTTGGGTTTTAAGAGCCCCAGATGCGACAATTTTGCTTATTGACGAAGCCATCGAGGTGGAAATGGGCCTCATCACTCAACATAGTTTTTGATGGAAAATCGGATCATTTTCATGCATTTCAAGGACCCAATCAGCAAAGACTCGACGTTATTGATGATCGGCCGGCTTGAGTTCTTGTGTTAACTGAACTTTATAAGCCTTAAGACCCAAATCTTTATGCAAAATACGGTGTAATGACGTTTGTGGAATGCCTAATTCCAAAGAACGACGAGGAATGGACAAACCTGGGTTTTCTTCAACACTTTCGGCTACAGCAGCAATATTCTCGGCTGTTCTTGAGCGACGTGCACGGGTTTTATTCTTCACATCACAACATCCGACAAGGTGCTTCACGACGACCCAAAAATGTTCGAGTTTTACGAACCGTCTCTGCCACATTTTCACCATTTTTATAGTGAATTTTAATAATTTCAATGCGTTGTTGAATCGTGTATCGTTCCATCTTTATGAATGGCGTAGTTTCTACTTGTCAAATGTCAAAAAATTACAGCTCCGAAAGTGACATCTACCGAAATAGCGGGCTAATTACAATAACACCTCTTATTGGAAAACCCTTTAGGCAAAATATATATTTAGCAATAATTTCCTATGTGCTTCACAGTAACATCTCAGGCTTAAGCCTTCGAGATGACGAGCTTAAGTTAAGCTTGCTTTAAGCCAGTCATATCATTTGAGCCTTGACTGTGAAACCAAAATATTTATTAAGCCTTGGTTTAAGCCATCGCTGTGGCTTAAGCCTTGACTGTGAAACCGGCCATTAAAGTTAATATTTCTTCACAAAAATTTACGTAGAATACTAATTCTGCTAAAATCTCTTACTTGCTAAATTTAAGAGGTTAAGAGATTTCTTAAAAGTCTCTTATGTAGAATCGGGGGATGAGTTTACAAAATGAGCAAAAGAAAAACGATTGCAGGCTACGAAGAAGAAACTAATGGCAGAAACACATCCAGGTCTCGAGGCTTCCTCGAGGTGTTGTCAAAATTTCCAACACGGGTTCTTAAATGATGCGACAGAAAACCAAGCCAGCAGCTTGCCTCAAGGCCTAGCCGCAAAGCGCGCTTTGCTCAATTTTGGAAATTTTTCTCTCTCAGGCCTACTTCTGTCAACAGATGTACTAACAAAATTACAATGACAGCTCGGTGGTATCATTTGGTTTTCAGCTACGAGGCAGCCTGAGAGAGGCCAGCCCTGAGGCTTGCTTGGATGTGTTTCTGCCTTAAAGGAGATGCCATTGCGTGTAGTATGACATATATTTTTGGATGCCGACCGTGGTGATTTTTCTGACTTTCTAAATTATGGTTGCATCTTTGTCTACATGTGCTCTAGGTGTCACTTTTGCATATTTTAGGTTGAAATTTATGCTAGTACAAAAGCCATAGGTCAAACTAAAATTGAAAGGGGGTTGAAAAGAGAAATATTTACATTCATACTTATATATATAGCACTATTGTATAGTAATATTACTTTTTTAATAATAAATTGGAAAGTGAAAAAAATACCTAAAATAAAAGTTTTAGGCAAATTATTAGGTATAACCGAAGATGGTAATAGGCCTATTACTAAGGAATCGGCCATCTAAAATACGCGGAAATGCACTTATAAGGTTGTTTTATAGTACAAGTAGGTACCACTCACATAACATAGACCACTGACAGCACTGAAATCGCTCACATTATCATGGCATCACTTTTCTATAGCTGTCTCTTTTTGGTTTAACGTCTGGATTCCACTGAACTTGAAATGATAATTTCTATACTAAATCCACCATAGTTCAGTGGATTTTCAAAATGAATATATAAAATAGAAATAGGTGGCAATATAATATCTGTAATCCTTTTTCTGTCGTACATAGCTACTTCTAGAGATATAGGCAGACAAAAACTGCTTAATTTTATATCCTTAAAAATCGAGATTAAGGAATATTTGATGTTATAGGAGATAAGCTTCGCATAAAAATAATAATTTTGAATATATATTTGGAATTTGTTGAGCTTGTAACATGACTGTTAAGGCGAAAATGAAACTTGAAATTAAGATAATTTTCACACCCCTACCAACAAAAGTGGACCCATATGAAATAGAAGATCAAGCAGTCTATGTTATACATGTCAGTGGTAGGTACTCACTATTCTTTCAAGAACCGTGCCAAAGTCCTCCGTATATACGTTTTTTTTCCATCCGCTTACAATCCTCATTTTTTATAGTGTGCATATAAATCTATACAGCTTTGGGAGTGGCACGACAATTTATGAGGATAAAACGAGAAACACAAACCAAACTCGTCCTCAGTATAACCTGAAAAACCTCAAGCTGATGAGCCTTGCAAACTTTTGCAACTTACAATACGAACTTTGACAACTTCTGCGTATCATAGCAGTTAACTGGGCTGTTGGCTTAAAAATTAAAATTATTTTCTGATAATTTACTACAGCAGAAATAACTTTTCACGTTAAATATATTTCCCAAATATTTTTTTTTTTCAATAAATTTTCCGTACACTTTTTCCTGTAAACAATGCTGGCATCAAATGATAAAAAAAAATAGCTCTCAAAGCTGACAAAGTTCCAGCAGAGTAGAAAGTAGACCTAGATTGCAGGCAATTAAAAAGTTTTGTCAGTTAAGTTAACAAATTCTGCCAATAGCCTATAGAGAGAGTTATCTTTTAAGAAAGTGCTCTTGATTTGATTCCTTCACCTTTACCACTTTTGGCACCATAACTACGACTTAGTCTTATCGATTATTACACCTAACTAATTACATGCACTTATAAGAATCTACCTTGCAACATAATGTGAAAATTATTTCGTCCTCGGATCGTTGTCTATACAGTAACAATTCCATTTGGTGCCATCGAGATTTCATCATTGCGGGAGAATTTATGGCTGCTTATATGCTTAAATGTCTTTCATCTTAAGTCCTGACATGGAACGTCAAGATGATTCGAATGCAATCAGACCGCAACAGACGTCATTTATCTTCAGACTTAGATGTTCATGTCCATATCCATGACAATGGCTTACCGCAAGAGTTTGAGGATAAAAAGGATGCATTCCGTGCACTTACAATGCAAATTTAAGCTTTGGCTACAAAAAGAAAATTATGCTTTTCTTCTCTAGTGCTTAAGACAGCTTAAATCCAAGATTTATGGGGCAGATATCCATAAAAGCGCATATAAATTTATATAGTAGTAGCAAAATAAAATAGTAACAACACGATTTCCCCGAGTGCAAGAGCCCAAGGATCTACTTCAATGTACTGTGATACTGCGAGGAAAACTGTTTTCATTGCTGTCAGCAAGTGAGTTGAGATGGGTGTTTCGGGGTTGTGTGAAGATAAATTTAAATAACATTCAAATTTATAGTAAAAGGACATCTTGGTAAATTTATTGCTCTATTGGAAGGGTTCCAGTACGAGACGTGACGGAAATTCTTTTGTCAAACAAATAAAATTCGGAGGAACCAGAAATGCGTTTAGGTAGGTATAGGGACAGACAGAGGCCTTGAGAAAGGAACATGTACGTTTTGAATTTAGGCACACATGAAGGCACCTACAAATTGTCGGGTTTCCGACCTCATAAAAACAAATCTTAATAACAAAGGGTGAAACAATTTGCTCCCCTGACGACCAATTTGCCACAACCCCTTGCGATAATTTGACTACTCATAAAATGACAGGTGTCACTTAGTCAGCATACTCGAAACGATGGAGCTTTTTGAAGTTTTTTTTTCTTTTTGTTTTAGGTTAGATTGACTAACAAATAACGGCTTTAGTTCCCGTAGAGCCTCGGATACATATAGGTCAGATCAGGAATTGATAGCGTAAGTGCTAACGTTAGTTTCCTGACCTTAAAACTAATTGGAGTTTAGCTGAAATACACACCCACTTTTTATGATATACCCCTACCTGTGTAGAGTACTACTCTGTGAGAAAACAATGAACTTAGACATTTCTTAGGTGAGACTTAAGCACTTTTGTAGATAAGTCTGTAAAGAAGATAATTGAAAAAGTTCTGATGTAGGTTGACAGCAGATAGATTCATCGATGAAGCTGTCTGAAGTCAAGTCAGGCAAAGGCCTTTATTCCTTTTTCGAAATATACCCTTGCCATTAAGGATTAAAAAGGGCACGACAGAAAACTCCAAGGACATTTTCTAACTGTATATAAGGTAATTTCAAATGGAACTGGTAAGCTCTCTTTGAAATTTTTTCAAATTTCTTTAATTCTAATAGCTTCAGTTCAGAGATAGGTTTGGTTTGTTTTATATACGTTCAACTGTCATTATACTTCCCACGACTCCAGGACAGACAGGGCTATGCCATCGCAACAAAATTTCAAGTTTTTCTCTCTTGAATTCACACGTCTCAATTGGAATATTTTTTACGATAATTCTAGCAAAACAAAAGTTTTTATTACTAGTCATTTTGGTGAAATTGTTCAATTAAGAGAGGAGTCTAGTGCATTGTGTAACCATAAGGTCCGCACATGTCTGTTGGATCTAAAGTCTAAACTGTGGCTCTGTTTGTCTTTAATGTATGGAGGAACAATAAAATTCATGTTAAATTGGCATATTTATGGCTGAATCCCCGATACTTTTTCCTTCAATTACCAACACGCTTTCAAAGTGACCTTGATCCGACAGACGGCAAGCAAAGTATACATAGACATAGTCGAACATTGCTCAAATTTCGTAGACAACTACTATAGGGGATGATACTAAGTACATGGAAACAAGCTACTTTTACGACCCCTTTGGGCACTTCTGTACGAATAAGCAGCTCCATTTGCAAGGGCAGCATTTAATTACGGAAGGGACTTACCCAATTTGATTTATATAATCGAAGGAATTGGATTGCATAACAGCAAATTGTACTTTTTACGCATCCTGAACTCTCACCTAATTAAAGTTGAATGTTAGATGTGCAATTCGCTTGTAAGCCAATTCTAGTCGAAATGTGAAATGCTTATTATTGTTGTAAGAAGAAACCTAACAACCGTAGTCTTCGAAGCTGTTTCTTTTCTCCGTTGTCTTTAATAAATTTGAACACAGAGGCCTTTGTAGGTTTATTGTTAAAGGTGGATTTTCTCCGACATTGATGGTGCGAAGTTTATTCACCCAACAACAGCAGCTTTACAACTTCATAGTTTGCTTATCATATGAAGTTCTAAAAGTTTTCCGGGACGTTTCCTTGAAAACGTCAGCGCTGAGATTAATCCATAAAAAAAAAAACAAGCATTAATGGGAAGTATATCCTGCGCAAAAAATGACCTTATTTGCTGCACATGGACAAATAACGGCAGCAATTCCGCAGCATTGGATAATCTCACTCCATGTAAATTAGGGAAATTCTGTGATTAACTATAGCTTTGGAGCTATGTCTGTGTTATAGTTGTATGGAAATTATCACTTTCCTCAGCATAGCCTTAATTATTTCTGAACGCAGATACATATACGTTACACGGATGACTGAAAAGGCATTGCGCATTGCAATACATTTGCATAAGGATGTTGAATTAATTGAATGCCCTGTGACGTTTTGTTGGTGAAACGAAACTAGCTAAATTTATGATGCGATGAGTGAAGGAGTGACTAGTGCTGAGCAATTACAAATACCTTTGTAAGCATAAGAACTAGCGAAAGGTTCTAGTTAATTTATGAACATCAAAATAACTCCTTAACAAAATTCGTTGAGCTTTCCATTAGTACAGCAATTGCAGAAGAACGCAGACAATATGCAAATTTTCCAGAACATTTCGAGAAATACTCGAAGATTCCTGCATGAAAGCGTGCGATAACTAAGGATCCACTAAAGATTAGGAAGGAATATAATAAGCTTTTTGTTTATAACACACATAAATATAAGCTCGTTTTCCTGTGTTTACTCTTAAGAATAATTCAACTAATAAGAGGGAAAAAAAATTAAAAAATATAAAACATTTGAAACTAAAATTGAAATTTAAATTCACATTAATCCTGGAATCCAAAGAAATTAAAAGATAGAAAAGAAAGAGATATACATATATATAAAATTAGAAAAGTGAAGCACTTACAACTAAAATCAGTGTAATGTCGTGGAACTGCAAATTGACATGAGCACGGAAATTGAAGAAATTTAATTTTAGCAAGGAGATATTCAGGTAAAAAGTATGAAGTATTTTGCCAGGCAACACAGACACAGAGCTGAGCAAGTACCAAAGAAAAAGTACGTAAGTACAAGTACCGAAGGCTTGTAAGTAGTACTTGTAACTAAGTACTAAGTCTATAAAAACTACTGAGTACTTTTTGAAGTACTGTTTAAAGTACTTTTTTAGAATCTTTGTACGTTGGCAGTAATATAATGAAGTTTATAGAATTCAGTTAAGAGATATTAGTAAATAAATACCTTTTGAAAACTGCAATATGTATAGTAACCAGTGGCTACTATTTATAGTTTTTTTATAGTTTTCGACGCTGCACGTAGAGTGAAACTTTCGCCTCTCATTTCTACATTCATAAAAGCTATTAGAGGTCCACCCAAGCACCTATTATCGCCTCCAATAGTGCATAAAAATTCTAAGGAAAAAATTGAGGCCTTTCCTACATCAGATCGAGGCATCGTTGATTTTATATTGGAGCGAGGCATTGCTTGCTTACCCTTGGGTATGTCCACTGACGTATATAATATGGACTGTTTACGTTTCTATTTCACGTGGGCACAATTGCTTGTATCAAAAAGAGTTCTTACGTCGGTGCCAACATTGAAAAAATCATTGGCGGGAAGTTGAAAAAGTGTACACGCAGCTCGGGAAGTGATTTTAATAAAACATTTAGAAATTTTTCTGCGTATCTAATGAATACATTGTCTTTGATAAAACAGTTTTTGTCAGTAATAACCCTAAATGATTAATTTAAAATCATGTATTTCCACTAATTTATTTATTTTCAGTTCTCTCTCAGTTGGTACTTGGTGCTTAGACGGAAAGAGTCAGCAATATAGAAGTGTGCTCACTTTCTGCAGTGTATTTCTATGAACGTAGTCAGTCTATGTTATACATGTCAGTGGTTATGTCATCAAGTCGAGGCATCGTCGATTTTATATTCGAGCGATACGTTACTGGTTTCTGTTCTACCTGCCCAGTTTTGTGTATATATTTTTAGTCTGTTTAAGGTTCTACCTTGACGCGTGAGTGCGGCACGTTCTTTGACAGCACTTTGCGTGCTTTAAAACTCAATAAAAAAGGAGTTGCGCTAGAGATTGTGTTTGTTTTTCTACGAAGAATTAGATATTTGTAGGTACTTAATAGACTCAGAAATACTTAAGTAAAGATCTTGGTACTTAAGTACAAAACTAAGACTTAAGTACAAGTAAATAGAAGCAAGTATTTATGTTCAAGTATTAAGTAGGGGCATTTCAAAAATATTGAGTAATAAGTCTTAAGTAACGAAAATGTACTTTAAGTAGTACTTAAGTCCTTTTTTACTTAAGTATTGCCCAGCTCTGCACAGACACTATGAGAAATCTATTTATAAAACCATAAACATAGCGAGCGCAAGACTTATAGATTGATTAATCTGCTTCTATAGTTGAGTGGGCATTAGACTACATCTGCATAAGTGATCAGAGGGATTATTATATTAATAATGATTTTTTTTTTGCCTGCTACCAGAGTGAATGTAAACCATCGTAGACCTTAGCTGTAAGATAATAATACAGGATGTATCAATGGAATTCTTATAAATTACAATTAATTTGGACTTGTAAGGATTGAGAACCAACTGATTATTTTTGGCTCATGTGGTCAAACTAGAAATATCGTCATTAAGTATGTCCACACAATCGTGGAACCTATTTAACTGAGATGACATCATCGGCATAATGCTGAATAGAAGCTCTAGTTACACTTAGCTCAATATCATTCAAATGCATACAGAACAGAATCGGCCACAGAATAGATTCCTGGGGGACACCTAAAAAAAAACTTACTAAATGGGATGAACGATTATTAGATAACTTTTTGAGGCCTGAAATTCTAAACATTAAACGGGTGTTGATTTTTAGGAATGGGAAAGATTTTGGCTATTTTCCAAATTGAAGGAAAGGTATGAGTTATAATATAGCTGTAGGTATTAATAATGTGCATTATAAAAGGTAGCAATATTGGGAGTAAAAATTTTAAGAATTTACATACAGTCAATTTTATCTACTCCACCTTAATAGAGGAAAGTGCCAATATAACTTTAGTTTTAGTAACATTTCGGAAAGTCGGAAATTGGCCCTGTAGATCTAAATTACGAAATTTGTTTGGCATGTTTGTATTAGCACTGGAGAAATAATCATTTAAACTATCTTAATCAAGATCACAATTATTTTGATTGGATTTAGTGAGACCTAAGGAACGAATATTACGCCATAATGTACAGGTTGATTGAGAAGGATCAAGTTTTCACGAAGGGATATGTATTTGTGACGCTTTCCCAGATTATGTGCATGATTACGTTGAAGTATTAATGAATAGATTTTGCTATTCATCCATTCACACTTAAATTTGCTTTTATATTGTTCGAGAGGGGCAAAAATACTTTCGTTAATTCAATAATTTATTTTTTTTTTACTAAAAGGTACTAAAATAGTTTTATCGATGTTGATATTGTCTGTAAAAGAGATAGAAGCAGATTACAGACCGTGTCGTTCTCGGCATAAAAATCCTAAAAGAAATATTTTTGAGTAAAGAAAAAAGAAAACGTGAATATCCTTCCACCGATAGTGCCAATGTATTAATCCGTTTAGATGGGCTAGTATGTTGCCTCTGCCGCACGAAACTTGACGGTAAGATGATCATGATGGTTGGGGCCTTGGAAGTAGCTCTTGAGGCAGCACGTATTTTAATCCCACCGACTGTTAGGCAGTAATGGCAGCAAGTCGATTGATGTAATCATAAAGTGCATTTTGAAGACCCTCTAATCATCGTCTAATCTGGGACTATGTTTTTCATTTATAATTTGCTTCGAAGTTGCGGGGTTGTGATAACAAGTGAAAGCCGTTCTTATCTACTGTACCTTATTGCTAAGGCTTTCTTGAGTTTAACACCAAGCCATTACTATTTTCAGCAATTCAAGTAAATGAAACGATTTTAGTATGATACCAATATACAAGAAAAGTAATGAGAAGGATCTCATCAGATCTCTTTCTACTTTTGTTTTGTGATACACAAAAAACTTTCATACCCAAATACCAATAACAAAAAAAAAATAATCATTTGCCCCTTTGGCACACTTTTCTAACAAATGGTGCACGCAAATATTTCAAAAAGAGAACTTTTTTCCCTTGCGTACGAATCTCTTTCTTCTTCATTTCCTTTCAGTAAGTACTAAAACACGTGGCGCGCTGTTTTCCCATTTTCCTTAAGAAAAACAAAAATCTTCCTTCCAAACTTCAGGGCGTTTAGATACGTGTTCCGTCAGACAAACCATCCGTGATCCATTCTTAAATTTGGGGGAGTTATGCAAATTTCTTTTGTTTATAAAGAGCGTAAAAGGGTGAAATTGGGCAAATTTCCATCTTTAGGTACAGGTGTACATAGGGCAGTAGCTTAAAGAGAATGTTTTCTTCTTGCGTAACATTTGCTACAGACTTTTATCACTGGGATACTTTCTTGCCCTTCGTTAAATCTGTGAAATTGTTAAAAGAAAAGGTTCCTAAGTAGGGTGTTGGGGCTAGAAAGAGTTGAATTGTGGTCTTATTATTATTAATAGAATTACCTTTAATGCAAATACACCCAGAGGGGTGAGTTTAAATAAAAAAACAAAAACAGAGTGGTTTCTTCTCGGTTATTAAGAGAAAATAATAAATTTAGTATATATTCTTTAAGAAATACATAGATAAAAATATCTTTAAGCCTTTAGTTTGGATACCTAGACGAATTCCCATACATGTCACTTGTTTGGATCTTTTCCATTTATTTTCATGAATTTCAAATATCCTCAAGAAAACAGCTGCCAGTTTGATAAAAATAAGTTTCTTCACCAGAAAACGTGTTCTGATTTTATAAAGCTAAAACAGATAAATTAGCGCAGCCATATCCGAAAGAATAAATCCTAAGATCAGGTCAGATTGCCCTCCTGAACTATTTCCAGTTCATTAAGAAACAGTGTGAACCCGTTGTGGGGGCGATTCTGAGATAAAGAGTCAATTTATGCACAAAATAGAGATTAAAATTTAATTTAGGAATTGTAATAGACCAGAAGCCACAGGTTTCACTTCTGGACTCGACATAAACTCAAACTTGCCGAATTCCATAACATTAATTCCACTCGACCCACCTCTGGCGGTAATTTGAACTCTGTCGAAAGAATACGCTCCATTTAGTCGTAAGCTAAGGGCCACTTTAGTATTATTGTCGCAACTTGAACAGTTCTTTCCTTAGAAATTGTGTTTTACAAAGGATCTAAAGTACGAGGGGGGGGGGGGGGGAAAGGAAAGGGTCTAATTAATGGGAGCAAATTGTGATTAGTTATTCAGGTGACTTCAATTAGTGACTGAATAAGACAAGTTATAAGAGAGCGAAGTATAGACAAAGCTGCTGGTAGCCCTCACCTTTGAGTAAAAACTGGATGCGAATTTTTGGAATTTCCTAGTATAAAGAGAGTGTTGTCAGGGGCCTGAATCCCTTTTGTGACCTCACCTCGATTGTTTGTTTCAAACAAAAGACCAAGTTCCATAATTCGTTAAAATATGCTGCGATACTGGTAGGAAAATGGAGTAAAATTCAGGATAAACAAGAATAAGCCTCACAGGCATTTACCCCGGAAAGAGTTAAAGTACGCAGTTTTAAAGAGTAAAATATACTTAGCAACAGCCCTATATTTCAGTTAAATTGATTATGATGAGAATTTCTACTTGTTAAGTTGTCAAGTGGGCATTATATTGCGTAACTGCATAAAAATAACTTTTTATCAAGTTAAAATGATGATAAGTTCGCATTGAGCAGCACACCCTTGAGATAAGATATAAATTTTGAATTATATTAGACATAAGCGAGGGGAATGTTTTTTCTGAAGTTTTTATAATATTTTGGAAGCTTTTTAAATATAAAATTATTCCTGTGGAAATTTTCACTAATGCTCAAATTCAGAGACATGAAAAGAGAGTGGTCGTCAAATGACTAAGAGGAGTGAGACTTATTTCAAATCCCGAAAAAAATGGATTGGCTGCGTGTTGAAATATATTAAGATGAAAGAAGAAGAAATCTTGAGTGGACTTAGACGTCAGTAACGTACCCAGGATTTGGCTTTGTGCGGGGGGGGGGGGGGGGGGAAGGGCATATTAGTCTTAAGTCCAAGAGGGGTCGGAAAAATAGGGCTTTAAAGTGGCGTCCTAGGCCCTTCTGAGCTGTTACGAACTTCTTTTTTGAAGATATTGAATTTCGCCACCGTTTTTTTTTTTATCTTTAATAGATTTATTGTAATTTCATAAACAATGAAAGACATTTATTTATTTACTTACAATGCACACAATTTGGGTCGTTTTTACAAAATTTTAAAAGGAAACCCAAGAGCCGATGCACATATCAGTATTTTGAACGTGTGGTGCGGCTACGGTGAAATAGGATCATGGGAAAAATCAATACACACAAATACCTTTCAACTTATTCTATTTCTATTCTATATACATATTCCTTGTGTCAGTAGTACTCAGAGGCTTGAATTACTACACCGATGCGGTGCTGTAGGAATCTGCGGCAGAAAATGGACGTTAGCGCACGCAATATGGACGTGAGATGCCGCAACGTCGCTGGAGGTACATCGGTCATTCCATATCAAATAGACGACATGTGTGACATGACCATCACCAATTTTTTGTAAAAGTTTACAGCACTTTTGAAATTAAAATCAGTACTGGTCTTCTTTAAAAATTCATACATATGTATATTGCTATTCATGCTAGCGTAGTGAAACATGACTGATTTGTAAGTTAAGATTTCCAGCAAGGAAAATAACATCTTAAAAATATATGCAAAAAAGGACATCAAGGATAAGGATTTTACCCTTTATCCTTGATTATCTTGAAAATTTCATAAAAGTTAATACGTAATTGTCTCTGAAAGTGGTACGAGTTAAAAAAAAACTGAACCTCTTGGGCGGATCGGTCCGATTCTTCCCCCCACCTATCCGTATGCCCTGCTAGAGGTAGAAGTCCTTTAAAGTTAACTAAAGTTGAGATCGTCGTCCAAAATTATTACGTTTGAGTATCTGTGTGGAAGAATAGAGAATGTGTTCAGAAAAGTTCGCTGAGTTTTGTGAATTAAAAAAATTGGCAGGACATTGGCCACTTCCAGGTATGAAAATTCCATATTCCCGCGGTATTATCATGTAAAAATCAATTAGCTTTCTTATAAAAATATTTACCGACAGCTGAACTATTTTTATGCAAAATGCAATTACAAAAATCGTCGAAGCACATCTTCCTAATAAAGGATACAATGCTATTGAATGAATTCATTGTACACGCACCCCGCGCATTTAATCTAGCTATTCACAATAACAATTCTTTAACAGTTCGTCAGCTGCACAAGAATTATAATATGTAGTACGAGGCTACAATAAAAATTTTTTTATGGTTTTCCGTTTTAAATATAATGAGCTTCAGACACATTCCACGTATTCCATATTCCAGCTTTGAATAGTGTAAATCCATGTACTTTACTTGGTGTACTCTGGCGTGAGTATTTTTCTTTGGATTTTTCTAGCTTGAAGGAATTTTTGTGCCAAAACACAATAAAGGAACCCTGAGAAATTCCTGTGCAAAAAGGGAGAAACTAGTTATGTGAAGTTGAGATGCGAAGTTTTGATTAAAATTGTCTCAAGCAAACGACTACTCTGGGAAGCCGGTAATGTTTAGTGTGGGGGAAGTTTTCAATTTCAGTTGAAGCACCACCATCATTTGAAACAAGGAAACCTCCGGCTAAACGAAATCACTTTGCCTTGAGGTTAAAAGCTTCTTAAAGTTCGGCGACGATGAAAAAATCTTATTCAAATTGAATTTCGTAAAGTTACGCAAATGAAAACATCCAATTTTAGGAAGTAAAAAAATTCCTTCCTTTTTAGATTTAATATTTGGATGATTCTGGGGATATTGAGATATTTTTCTTACATAATTCTGTGAATAATAATTCTTTGTCTATATACATGACTCCTTTACGGGATGAGTTTTAAAGAGTAGAAAGACGTCCCTTTTTATATGTAAGATAAAAAAAAAAAACCGATTAGCTGCTATATATACTAAAACCTGCCAAAATGAAAGGATATTAACGGACATTCTGAGAAATTATATCCTGTGTATATATTGAAAGAAAATTCCAGGAATGACGTGGCTGGTAGAAAGTTTATTTTCCATTAAGGAGACTAATATTTTTCCTGGATTACTGACACCTCAACTAAAGCTATTGAAAAATGAGGAACAAGTTTTAAAAACCAGGCATCTCGCTCGAGTCCATAAATCAAATTTTTACGCTAAACACGTTTCACTTTTTACTGCTTCGAGAAACTAACACTGAACTAACTATATGAAAGCTGCAAAAAAAAATTAGCTAAAAGTCAAATTCAATTCAGAGAGGGATTTATGATCTTAAGATTAAAAGAACCTTTGAGGATTTACTATAAGTTTCCACTTAAATGGTAGTCAAAATACAGAAAAAGAAGAACTCACAGAAAAACTAGCTAACTTCAGACAAATGTAGTTTCGAGTAGAAAACTTCTCAGACTCCTCAGACTTCCATAATTACTTCTCCTTACTAATGGAAGCGGGATTGTGTTTTTTAATTGCATTAGTGAAATCCGAATATTTCTAACAAACATTAACTAGACTGTACTTGGGATTACGTTTATAAGTGCGTCGCTTCCCATAATAATACCTAAAAGGGAGTGCTTCCACTTGAGAAAAGTTTGTAAGCGTTGAAGTAACCAGTTACAATATTTCACCTTGTCGTCGTACGGATGAGAAGATAATTAATTAATCATTGGATTACATCAGCACTTTTAACTCGGTTTGACTGACTACACAAACAATATTCCTTGGAGAATGTGAATGAGCTGACAAACCTTCATGAAATAAGTCTGTCAAGGGGTTGTTAATGTTGATTAAATTAATGTCTCTCCTCCATCGTCTTCGTACTTTTAATGATTTGAAATTTTAGAAATGTTCTTGCTGGTGTTGTGGTGAGACTTTCTGACACCACAATAATTAGCAACAAGTATAACCGCAATAGTTAACCCGACCCTAATATTTTATGTTAAGCCCACCGGATTTTATAAAATGGACAACTGTTGACCAAATAAATTTTGAGTTAAATTTAAATCTTTGACTTCCTGGAATGGAAGGGATTATGTAGGCAAGTAT